>CM063498.1:49375263-49385263 GCA_032207245.1 Pardosa pseudoannulata
AATTTTTTTTAATTTTATAATTTTCAGATATCGTTGTAATATGCATATTCATACAGTCAAAATTATATTTATAACTGTATTAATAAATAGATTTCCATTTATAAAATGTATATTTCAGTATACTTAATATCAGAAATATTTCAAATATTAATATTAAAACCATCAAATCCAAGGCTCCTATTTTATGCTATAAAAGAAATAATAATTAGGCTGCCTGAAATTTAAGGTCATATTAATACATGTATATATCAACGAACAGGGATAACAATCGATAAACGAAACTACAGTCATACACAAACGATATATCGTTATATCATTAGAACTGTCCCATAAGCACATCTCAACAGATATTGCCTACCTGTTATTTCTTGTACGGCGCCGAGAACTGAGTTAAACACATAAATTCCAAACACAGCCTGTACGAACACGGCATATCTCTTCCGGAACCACATTTTCATCAGAAAACAAATTCTTTCCACAGAAAAAAAAAAGATTTTTTTTTTCGCAGGATCTCTCACAATTAATTTCTCTCCTTCGGTACGATTTTTATATACACTGTAATATCATGAATAAAATCTCCGAGGCGCACAAATAATCCGTCTGGAGCAATAATCACATACACACAGACACTAATTTTTTTCTTTTGCCACCAGTAGCACACAGCGTAAGTTTTCCCCCTTCGCGTTAATAAACACTCTTGTGTGCACGGGAAGTATTTTGCCCCGTTAAGTGAAACTTCTCTGTATTGCCCAGAAGCCGTCAGGAGCAGTAAGCGCGCACTCTGAGCTTAGCGCTGTTCATCCACATATGACCCGCGTTTCGGATCCCGCTCGCTGCGGCGCTGCATGCCTGGCGATAATATGTAATAACATAGCTGTCGGGGCTGCCAGATTTGGCTGAGAATCGATTGTACGGTTTCGGGCTCTTTGCGACCTATTGTTGGCTCATTATTTTGACCTTATTAAAAGCTATATTAAATAATGGAGGGTAAAAATGCATTAAATTCACACTGGACGTCCGATTGTGACTCATAATGAGCTAAATTAACCTCAATATTTCATAATTGGTGTATAATTATGTGAAGTTATATTGTTTCCTTTTCCATTCTATATATAAAGATAAAATGTATACATAAATTATTTTTAAAATACAATTTGTGCATATGTTATGTATAGTTAATGATAAATAAAGTAAATATTAGGGTAAAAAAACATTAAATTTACACTGAACGCCCGACTGTGACTCATAATGAACTAAATTATCCTCAAAATTTGTTAATTGGTGTATAATTATATGAAGTCATATTGTTTCCTTTTCCATTCTATATATAAAGATAAAATATATACATAAATTATTTTTAAAATACAATTTGTGCATACCTTATGTATAGTTAATGATAAATAAAGTAAATATTAAGGTAAAACTTCATTAAATTTATACTGGAAGTCCGACAGTGACTCATAATGGTCTAAATTATTCTCAATATTTCTTAATTGCTGTATCATTTTATAAAGTTATATTGTTTGCTTTTCCATTTTCTGTATAAAGATAAAATATACACATAAATTATTTTTAAAATACAATTTGTGCCTACCTTATGTATAGTTAATCACAGATCATGTAAATTTTAGAGTAAAAATGCATTAAATTTATACTCGATGCCCGAATGTGACTAACAATGCACTAAATTATTCTCAATATTTGTTAATTGATGTATATAAAGTATATATTGTTTACTTATTCATTCACTGTATAAAGATAACATGCATACATAAATTATTTTTAAAATACAATTTGTGCACACTTATGTATAGTTGATGATAGATCAAGTAAATATTAGGGTAAAAATGCATTAATTTTATACTGGACGTACGACTGTGTCTCATAATGAACTAAATTATTCTCAATATTTGTTAACTGGTGTATAATTGTATGAAGTATATATTGTTTACTTTTTCATTCTCTATATAAAGATAAAACGTATAAATAAAGGATTTTTAAAATACAATTTGTGCATACCTTATGTATAACTGATGATAGATTAAGTAAATGTTAGGCTAAAAATGTATTATATTTATACTCGACGCCCGAATGTGACTAATAATATACTAAATTATTCTCAATATTTGTTAATTGATGTATATGAAGTACATATTGTTTACTTATTCATTCTCTGTATAAGGATAAAATGCTTACATTAATTATTTTTAAAATACAATTTGTTCATACCTTATGTATAGTTGATGATAAATTAAATGAATGTTAGGTTAAAAATGCTTTACTTTTGTACTGGACGTCCGACTGTGACACATCATGAACTAAATTATTCTCAATATTTGTTAATTTATGTATAATCATGAAGTATATATTGTTTACTTTTAAATTTTCTATATAAGGCAAAAATAAATAAATTATTTTTTAAAATACAATTTGTACATACCTTATGTATATTTGATGAAAAATTAAGTAAATATTAAATTAAAGACAGTTTTACCACTTTTAAATTAAAATATTATTATGTAAAATAATACAAATGAAATATGATTGTAATATAAGTGCTTTTACTTGTGCAGTTGCATATAATGTAAACAATTGGGTAATATAATAAAATTAAGACTGCATATATATGAAAAAATAAAAAATCGAAATTTTTAAACTAAATAATAAAATTATATATAGCCTTTGTAAGGATGTATAAAAAATACTATAATGAGTATAAAAATGTTTAAAAGTAAGAAATAACTAAATATACGCTTGAAAAATTTAACAATAGTAAAAGATATTTAAGTTGAATTGTAATTGAATCTACTGATTTAAGAAATCTTGGAAATCCTGCAAAATCACACTAATATGTACAAAGAGCATAAATAATGTTATAAATAAAGTTTGGAGGTGAATGTGGATATCTTATCTTTAAAATAATTTACAACCTTACATCCCATGTGGTAGTTTGTTGTTATTTTGCTTCAAAATATTAAATGTAACTAAAAATAATATTTGAATAGGGTGTTTTATATGATAATACCCATCAGATAACTAAAACATTTTTACCCACTACAAACTGCTAAATTATTAATAACTAGTCCCTTAGCTTCCATACTTAGATGTAAGGAATTAATATTCCCAAATGAGATTATAGTTATTTCATAACTCGAATTAGTATTGAGGTTATGTAATATTATCAATAGTAGCAAACAACACATGATGACAAAAATAATGATAATTTATTTCTTATTTTTTCTAGAATAGTAACTATCTTATTTATTTACTCAATAACATGTGTCCAAATAAATAATGTTTGACAAATCTTGTCTAAAGTTAAAATTTGGCGAACACTACAAAAAAACTTATTTTAATTTGAATCATTGAGCATTGAATTTGTGTAATTAAAAATTAGAACCCATTTAATCCATTAAGTATTTTTTTTAATATTTTAGATATAGGAAACTAGTTTAGGCTTCCTACTCTTAAAAGCTATTTAGAATTCATGGCTAGGAATTATAAAGACGTAAATATGGCAGAGTTAAAATTGGCGTTTAAATTTAGGTATTATTTTTAGCTATAAATGTTTTGCTATCTTCTATATTGTAAATTTGTTTAATTACACACAAAATAAAACTTCCATGCAATTTATACAACATAAACTATGTTTGCTAATCAAAAAATATTTTATATTAAGGTAATTGTTTTCTTAATTGACTGGTTAAGAATTATATTTATTAAAAATGCTCCCTGGTTAGTTCATATTGAAATAATACCTTTTAGTTTTTAAACTTAAACTATAACTTTGTTAGCATTAATGCAAAACATTAGGAAAAATAAAAGTAAAAAAGTATATATTTTTAAGTACGAAATATATATAACATGTCTTCTAAGTACATAACTGATGAACTCTACTTTTCGAAGCGTATAAATTAGAAGCATTTTTAAACATATAAATTCATGTTCCCAACATAAATTTTAGAATATGTACGTATAGGAACCTTATACATTTTTCCAGTCTATATCATATCTAATTTATTTTACATTTTAAATATTGTTTCAAAGATACTAATTGGAAACGAAGTTGAAAATTTATTATTATGTCGATAAATTGTTTTTCATTTAAATAAATTTGAAATAAAATAATATAAGCTGTTAAAAACTAGGAAATATCTGGCAATGCTACATATTTTATTTGCAGAAGCTTTTATCTTCTATTTTGTCATTTAAAAAATGCAATATTTTTTCGAAGGCTATACATTTATATTACAGTGATTTAATTTAAAGAAAAATAATATTTCTTTAGTTTCAGTGAAAAATTCTATATAATCATAATCATAACTATCCACAAAATTATCATTTTTTAAAAGTTTTTTCATTATAATAACAATAAAAATTTTGGCAGTTACTAAAAATTACTTAAAAGATAGTAATACTTTAATTTTTGTCTACTGTTTTCATAAAGTTACAGAACAATGAAAATTAGGTCACCACTTTCTGATATGTTAATGTGCCAGAATATTCAAAGTTAAAAAAGTTACCATATAAAGACAATTTTTAAAAAAAACATTTTATAAATATAAACAACAAATATAAGAGTAGAAGATTAAATTAAAAATAGTAATAAAACCGTATTTTAATCTAATTGACTCACCACAAGTTTTTCAACTATAATTTAAACTATAGCTATTTTAGATAGTTATTAAATCTATATTCACAAAATTATGCTGTTGTAATTCTTAATATAGGCTGAATCAGTAGAATCTTATTTTGTATCTATTAAGATATTTAAGCACACTGACATAAATTTACGTCATTAAAAGTTCTCTCAGGTTTCTACTGATATCAATCCACATCTTGTAAATTGCAATTTCTGTTTTTGAATGCGGCAATATTATCAAAGGTGTTATCACAAAATAAGGATTAACAGTAAGATTTATAATTTTTATAATTCCGTTATTCTTTAATGTAAGCTGTATATAAATATTTCGTTGATTTTGCATTAACTTGCTTGAATTAAATATCAATAATCAACATAACGATACAAGTTTGCATCAACTAGACTTCAGAATTTCATAATTGTTTGTGGTACTCTGCATTAGTTAAGTAAGAAATAAACAAGTGTTAAATAATAAATAAGATATAATAGGAATAAGAGAGTTCTTCCGAAACTGAACGAAGGGGTAATTTAGCAGGCTAAACTACTCGTACCACGATTTAAATGATTTACTATCTATGTAAAAAACAATAATATACTAAAACATGTAGGAATGGCTGACAGATATACTGACAAAAATGATAAGCATTCAAAATTAGACAAGTATTCTTTCCATTGTAAAATTTAGAGTTGAGGGGTTAGTATATAGTACGTGAAAAAGGCCGATGAGCAAAGAATTACAGTTTAATTATGTAAATAATTTTATTAATTTAAATAAAAAATAATAAAAGATAATAGGAACAAGAGAGTTTTCCCGAAGCTGAACGAAATAGTAATTTAGCAGGCTAAACTACTCGTGCCATGATCAAAATGATGGACTTTCTAAATAAAAAGCAATAAAATACTAAAACATGTAGGAATAGCTAATACATATATTGGCCAAAATGTTAAGCATTTAAAATTAGACAAGGATTCTTCCTATTTTAAAATTTAGAGCTGCGGGGTTAGTATCAAGTACGAGTTACCGACCAATGTGCAAAGAATTACAGTTTAATTATGTTAATAATTTTATTAATTTAAATAAATTTCAAAGCATATCATGAAAGACTGAGCAACACATTTCCATATTCCTCCCCACCCTCCCAAAAAAGTATCTCAGTTAGAGTTTAATATGTTGCGAAGGCAAACCATATATTCACAAAGGCATATATTCATAACAAAATAAAGGAGATAACAATAGATTGAAAATCTATGCATAATTCTATAAATTAACTTAAAGTAAAGGTGTATTTTTATTCATTCATGTTTTGTCCCTTACGCGCAAACTTTCAAAACAGTTGGAAGTCAATACATTACAATAAATCATATACAAAGTTAGTTGCAATATTTAGTAGAGTACGATTTAAAATATGCATGAAAAAGTATATATATATATATATATATATATATATATATATATATATATATATATATATATATATATATATATATATATATATATATATATATATATATATATATATATATATATATATATATATATATATATATATATATATATATATATATATATATATATATATATATATATATATATATATATATATATATATATATATATATATATATATATATATATATATATATATATATATATATATATATATATATATATAATATATATATATATATATATATATATATATATATATATATATATATATATATATATTATATATATATATATATATATATATATATATATTTATATATATATATATATATATATATATATATATATATATATATATATATATGTTCATATATATATATATATATATATATATATATATATATATATATATATATATATATATATATATATATAAAACCAGAGACTATATATAGATTATTATATTTATTTACTTCAAAGCAAATGTTTTAGGAAAAACATATGGTTTAAATGTCATCTATTTGACTAAAGCATTAACTTTTGGGGCAAATAACGTTAAACTAATAAAATGCTATCTACTTCTATTGGAACAAAAATATCTTTAGCATTAAAATAAAATACTACACTGTCCTTTTTTGTTTATCAATCGATTGCAACTGATTGCTTGGATAAATATTTATCATAGTTCTTTTATAAGGATCGGAATTTTTACTCTACTTGAAAATTATCTCACTAACTTTTTTTATCCGTTGTTGTAAGTATTTTGTTCTCATCCTTTTACAACATATTTTTATCTAGAATTAATGTTACTCTCATAAAAGAATTTCCTCTTATTTTCTGCAACAAATTATTTATTTTGTGTTTTAAGCAGGTGAAGAATTTTGATGAAAGTACAGACAATTCGGAATTTTTAAAAGTGTAGTTTTAAATCATTCTCTAATTTCCTAAATCTTTTTCTCTTTCCGTAAAATACTTTACGATAATTTAATTTTTTTCTTTGTCTTATTCACTTTTATTTTAGAAGGTCCTTTTATTTTCAAGAAGGAAATTTAAAGTAAATATCAATTACTGGGAAGAAGTTTCATCTTGGACTTGAAAGAAGTATAAAGTTGGGTAAAAATTTCTTTTAAATTTTCTTTAAGATTATATACAAGGTAGAATTTGAAAGAAATATAAACCAACTGTTTCCGGTTTTTTTATGATATTTTAAGAAGACTGTATATTATTAAATATATTTTAATCTTCGTTCAAAGAATGATATTAACTAATTGTTTGTGACATTACTTTTTGATTCTTATACATAGTTGCTTATTTGGGCATAATGATCAAGAATGTAAGAAAAAACTCAATCAATATACAGTAAAGTATACTGTTACTGTAAATAGTTTTCATTTTCATGATTCTTCTCAATGAAATCTGTAATTTCACACCGTTTTTCAAAAAACTATGCCTTTATAGAAACAGAAATTCTTCGGTTCTACCTTAGTGTTTTAAACATTCGATAATTCGTCTTCATAAGGTAATATATGCTCTTATTATTTCAATCATTTTTTATGGCTTCACTTGAAAAATTTCAAAATACATAGGACATAGGAATAGTGTAAAAGCTGACACACTACTAAAATTCATTTTATTTTTATAGTTGTAAGTTTCTTTAATATTGATAAACAAGACAATTTTGAAAGTTATTTTTTATGTTTAAGGGTCTGATGTAAATGGTCTACAAAACAGTTTTCAGACAACCAGTGCATATATCCCTGTATTGATGTCACTTAAGACTATAATGTAAAATGATAGTTCTCTTGAATAATGCATCTAACCATGGACATTTGAGAGAAATTAAATACCTATAAAATATATGAGTAATCATTACATACTATCTTACATTGGTGTTATGACTATAATTTAAAATAATGGTTCTTATGACTCGTGCATTTTATATTCATGTCCTTTATGAGATGAATGTTCTCATAAATTGTGAACTCCACTATTCAAATTTGAGAAGAATGAAAATAGAATAAAATATTTCTCAGACCATTATCTCCATATCTTGATGTTATTTTTGATAATAATGAGAAAAACTTGTTCTCATAAATCGTGCAACCAATCACTGACATTGGTGAGCAATGAAAATTATATAAAATGTTTCTCAGACCATCAGTACATTTCATCTTACATTGTTGTTACTCATGACTGTAATATGAAATGATTATTCTCATGAATTGTACTACCCACCATTGATAATTGAGAGCAATGAAAATCCCATTCAATAAACAACATCACTAAATTTATTGTATCTTATACTAATCTACTAAAAATAACCCTAACATTAAACTCTTCATTGGATGATGCCATTTGTTGTAAAAACACATAACATATCCAAACAAGATTTCAGGATGTATTTTCTCTACACCTAATAGGATTCTGGAATGTCCTGGAACACACAATCAAATACACATATACACATTCAGAAAAATAGCTATACTCTTCTACTCTAAAACCAATTCCATGTTCTTAAACGAATAAAAATCTTTGATAGTCTTTAAATATCAAATATGGAGTATTTTAGAAATTAGAGTACAAGCCTAATATAAATTTGTAAATAGATGAATTCAGCAGCCCACTTTTGTAGTTTGAATAGTAAGTAAAATGTTGAGTGTCATCAAATAGCACAAAATAAATATGAAAGTATAACATATCCCTCAAGTACAGGTGCATTAGTTTACAACCCTCAATAATGATGACTATAATCGATAAGGTGATCATAGAAGCCTATCCAAGCAGCATAACACTCTTGATAGCCTTGGTATGTCATGCAATATGCACGTCATTTCTATATCATTAAAGGAGATTTCTGTATTGCTCTATTATAAATTTTGAAATCCTAAATCCAAATATTGTAGGCATAGTACGACAGACTACACATACAAATTTGTTTAAATGTTTATGTCTTTTATATATACTTTCCTTAATTTTATGGATATTTTTCCATAAACTTTAAAATATTTTTTCTTGAATTTCAAAGTAACTTACTTGATACATATTTAAGTCACAAAATTTCTCTTTAGATATTTCTGCTTTAATTTAAATAGACATGGATTCAACAAAAGTTTACTAAATATACATTTGCCGATACCGATTAACCCCTCTCTCTCTGTATATATTTATATAAATAATAATATAAAATACAAATGTAACATGGAAGTAAATTAAGAATTGAGTTTTAATAATTTCTAATAGATCAAAGTAGTTTATGTATATAAATATATATATATATATATATATATATATATATATATATATATATATATAATATATATATATATATATATAATGTATATATGTATGTATATATATATATATATATATATATATATATATATATATATATATATATACATATATACATATATATATATATATATATATATATATATATATATATATATATATATATATATATATATATATATATATTATACATGCATATATGTATAATATATATGTATATCTATCGGAGTTGGAGGGTCACAAATCCTTCCAGGTAACTTAACTACTGTTTTTCTCTTTCCTTCATAATTTAATATAATTTTTATTTATACTCACTCTCTCTCTCTCTCTCTATATATATATATATATATATTATCTCTCTTTATCTCTGTATATATATATATATATATATATATATATATATATATATATATATATATATATATATATGGGGAATGGGACATTCTGGGACTGGGGTGAGTGAGCAGATACCTTCTCAGTGACTACCGATTTCTAAAATAAATTTTAATTCTTATACAATCAACTTTTTTGTAGTTTTCAACGTATGTAACAAGAGTGAGGAATTCATATTCCAAATTTTATAAATATTATTCAGCTACATTCTACTTTGCACATGA
>CM063498.1:49390263-49437763 GCA_032207245.1 Pardosa pseudoannulata
ATGTTTGTTACATTCAAAATTGTAGATCAAGAAGTGGATAATACATTAGTTCTAGAAAAAAATACTCAATATTCCGCAACTAAATTTGTTGGGTTATACCCTACATTAATATCGACACATTGAAAATTTTCATTTTATAGAGTACATATAAACAAAATTGTTCAATATGTTGAAATAATAAACATAAAATTTTAATATTCTACAGCCAAATAGTTTTGAGTTATGCAAGATAAGATGCTTAAGTTAATTCAGACCCACATTAAATCTAGTAGAACGAGATTCAGGTATAAGACAAATCAAGTGGTGTTTTGGCCAGGAGGAATTTTAGAATATTTTTTTTACACTTCGTATATTTTTTGGGGTATAATAAAGTCATTGTAACCTCTATTACATGACATTGCAAGTGAAATTACAAAAAAAAGCTTTAAAATGTTCATAATTATCAATTCTTTTTTTTTCGAAAAATTCATGAAACTATGCACTTTTATGTGTAATGCAGTACTTAAAAGGGAATACAATTACCAATATTAACCCTTATTAACTAATAGTAACCCTTAATTACTAATAGTAACCCTTGAATATATTTTTGGTCGAATTCTCTTAACACTAAACATACCATATAACGTATCAAATGGCCCATAAGGTACATGTAAAAAATACGATGGGAAATGAATTAAAAATTCTTATTCTTTTATATTAATTCTTATTCTTATTTTATTCGTATTATATCTTTGTGTTTATAATACATAAAAATTGACTTTTATGTATTATAAACACAAAGAATAAGAATTTTTAATTCGTTTCCCATCGCATTTTTTACGTATAACTTATTGGTCATTTGACCCGTTATATGGTATGTTTAGTGTTAACCTTGTGGGTTAAATAAAGATCAAAATTTCACACTTTTTGGAAAAAAATAAACACAGTTTTCTTGTTTGGAATGGACTACCTCAGCCATGCGGGAAAAGTGTTACATGGTAAAATTGAAAAAAAAAAAGACGGAATTCGGTAGTTGAATGAGTAAAGGAATAGATTCTTTTTGTTCTACTACATCTGGTAATATAACCGAATATCTTTACGACAAACCCGGATATAAAGCTGTCTTTTTTAAGAATGTTAGGGGAAGAATCCTTTAAGAATGGATCCGTAGAAATCTTTAAGAATGCTACGGATGAGAGTAATGTTACCGTTTCTGGTTCCTTTTGATCTAAAAGTTACAAGTAGAAACCCCCAGGTTTGGCCATCAACCTTCAGCATTACCAATCGAAAATAATCACATTTGAACAACGAACTTACTTTGCTTGGCTCAATCACCATTAATCACCACTGCCGTCCTCAAATTCACAACTATCAAGTTATGAGTTTGACGACTTTCCCGGCAAAGCTATCGTAACTTTAGGAATGGATTTATGATTTAACCTTTGTTCTCATTCATGTTGCTTTTCCAAATACTTTAAGGACATTTTATTTTATATTAATTCATCTAAATTTCCTAATAGAAAAACTCCTCTATATATAACTGATAAACCCCTATATAACGATAGCCTAACTTATCTGTCCGTCTGTCCTCGAATTTATGAAGCGTTGGACCTGGAATGCATAGGGGCTCCTTGTTGAATTCCTGATGAGTTACCATTAGCAAAATTCAAAGCATGTCTTTAAAACGTTCGAAATCCACCCCTTTCCTCAGTTTCAAGCGTTAAATGCCATTATTTCAATCATATTTTCAAAGGTTAAGAGAAGGCGATTAAATTCATCAATTTATCACATAATAAATAGGTAAAAAAAATCTAGCATTATGACGTCATTCCTTTAATTATCTCATTAAATCATTTCTTATTTTTAATTATTTAAATATAGTCTGCAATATTTTCATACGTTTTATCACTGAACTTAGATAATTTTCTTTTATATTTGGCTTAAATTATAGACTAGGTGCATATGTGATAATTTTAAAGTTAATCATCTCTTATTGTTTGTTGCAATGGAAGTTTTATCACCGGTATTTACAACAAATTCTTTTCATAAAAATCTAGAAGTCTATTTCAAGAACTAATAAATATCTAGCGTTTAAGTTATATATCTTTGAAAATTAAGAAGTTTGTTCATTTGTGTGTTTTGTTTTTATACATAACCACATGGTTTGACTAAATGAACTCAATGTGATTTTAACCTGCTTTCACAGTATCGGGAGACACTAGACGGATATGAAGCCATAGAAATTATTGAACGTGTATCAGACAATTCTAAGCTAAAAACCGAACCATTTCTACCTGCCTCTTAGGGTACTTAATAATTCTGGAAACATAAAAATTTTACAAATCCCATCATATGACGGGCTATATGCTAGTTAATGCATATGAGACTTCCCTTAAAATTAAGACTGCTTAATAGCGTCATTACTACCTGATGCTCCTAATAAGTGTTTTGCGTATATACCTCCCTTGATCCCTTAACAATATTATAAAATTAAGTAATATTTTTATAGAAAAAATTGACATAATTAGTAAGTACATTTTGTACGATTACGCCATTGCTGAAAATCATTATAAAATATATAATGACAGACATATAAAATTAACAAGAAACTCAATAATCATCAGTTTAAAAATAGAACTTAATTATAAAAACCCTCCCATCAATTTATTCCAAAATGTAGGCAATGTAATTATGTAAGAAGTTTAAATATGGGAAATTATATAAAAATTCATTAGAAATTATTATTCTTACAAATTAACTCATTTTCAATTTTTAATGAACCAATAGAACAAAATAATAATCAAAACGGTGAATTTGACTACGAAAAGAATAATAATCAGTAAAAATAATCAAGAAAATTGCATTATCGAAATTCTAGTTATCACTATTGTTTATGTATCACTTCAATTAAATTTGTTCATTAAAAGCATTTTTCTTAAACCTTGCAGAATGTATGTACAGTCAATATTCAATCTATTTGATAAAAATGGTGTTCTTTCAGAAGCGTTAGAGATATCTATATCAAAAGATGAACAAATAGATAATTTTATGCTTCTGACTTAGAAATTACTTAAATAAAACTCAAATTTCACTATGCATCTTTTAATTAAAGACATATTAATTAAGGTGTACTAATTAAATAGTTAAGAGATATAGTTTTTTTCAATTTAAATGTATAGTTAAATATGAGAATTTTAAGGCAGCTCACAACTTAAATAAAATACTTATTATTTTTAGTTTAAATTTTCCTTTCTTACAAATGATCAAATTTAGTTTTTAATATAAGAAACGTATTTTAACAAATCATTTACTACTTTTGCCATACTTAAATTCTGTTAAAATAAATTTGGGCTTTATTGTATAGGATACCATAAAAAGGAGCTCTCATAAAAAAAACACATACATTAAAACTATATATTAAAATATTAAGTTTGTTCCTTAAAATATCTGCATTTATTTGACAGTAAATTTTTAAAATAATTGCATGTAGTATGCATACTGATAACCAAAAATCTGTATTCAGTGATACGTCTTTTTACTAATACTTTTCTCAATAAAATCTTTTCATAAAGAATGATGTTAAAGATAACACACACAAATTCACACACACACAAATATATTTGTATGTAAAAGCACATACCTACCTACCTACATACATACATATATATATATATATATATATATATTATATATATATATATATATATATATATATATATATATATATATATATATATATATATATATATATATATATATATATATATATATATATATATATATATATATATATATATATATATATATATATATATATATATATATATATATATATATATATATATATATATATATATATATATATATATATATATATATATATATATATATTATATATATATATATATATATTTATATATATATATATATATATATATATATATATATATATATATATATATATATATATATATATATATATATATATGTATATATATGTATATATATATATATTATATATATATATATATATATATATATATATATATATATATATATATATATATATATATATATATATATATATATATATATATATATATATATATGCATATATGTACATACATATATACATATATGAGCTAGACACTTTAGACAAGTTCTCCTCCTGCATCCTTAAAATTTTAATATTCTGTAAAGAGAAGAAGTTTTTTAATCCAATATTTTAATTTAATTATTGTGGTAAAATTGACATTATATTTTTTGTTTGATGATATTTTTTTATATATTTATAGATGATATGATTTAATTCCATGTACATTCTCTCCATGTATATTATTTGCAATTGTATACCTTAAATATAACATTGTCATGTAATTTGGTGAAAATCCCTGTTTCAATTACTCTTATATGTATTATCTGTTTGTTTATTTATATCATCTGGTTAAATTATGTTGTTACTTTAAGCTTCAAAAATACTAATATAATGTTTCATATATGTTTCTGAGCATGCGATAGCCTCCTTCTCATGACAAATAAATTTAGCACTACATCGAGTATCATCTTTAACCCAACAATTGTTCTTCAATATGCAATCTTCGTTTGAAATACATATTCCTGAAAATTATTAAACAAATATACTCTGTTAAAATGCAACTCTGAACGCCTACGTAAGTTTTTGGTTAATAAATCTCTATGACTGCATTGAGAGAATGGTCGAATAGTCCATTAGATTCGTATAATTAATCACTATGACTGTATCTATAATTGATTGACTCTATCGATAATTGATATGGCTGTAGTGAATGCAAGTATTCTACACAAGAATGTTCATAAAGGTGATTTTATATCCATGAAAGATTTCGGAAGATCTGTAAAATATCTAAAATTGGGAATCGGAAAAAAGGTTTTGAAAGATCGACCTTACAGCTTTACTTCATCATTAACATCTAATGTCAGTGATGATGTTTGCTTTTGATAGAATGGATCACAAGAAGGGACAAAGAAAGGGCCAAAGACGCTGTTGACTTGTAGGGTGCCAAGGAAGGTCCCTAACATATTTTGTGAAGTGCGATGCCACTTTATGCAAGAAATGTTTCATCAAATTACACACTAAACTGTAGAAACATTAAAATTTTGTCTTTTAAAATAACTGAACGTTACTAAGTACATTCTGTAATATTGTGAAATTCTGGATAAATAAACGTTTTTTAAAAGGAAACACATTAGTTTTTATCTATTTGGTTCGTTTCTACCACGTTATTGAAGTACTACTGATTGTTGTGTATTTGCTAAAATATATCCCCCGAACGTCCAGCGATCTATTTTTAGATCAGCATATTTTTTAATAACTATGGTACGTATTGATAAAATTCGATAATAATATTCATGTTGATAGTAAAAGACACCCAATTTAGGAATTATATGTCATTATGTCGAAAAAAATAATTTGGGCGTTAATGGGTTAATATCTAATATCCAACTAATTTTAAATGTGAAAACATTCTACTTATAGTATCCTCATAATTATCTTTACAATATTGAAATACACTATTTTAGTTTATAAAAATATGTTTTATTTAAAAAATCCCGAGAACATAATTTTCTTTTTGTATTTTTCAAGTTTTCAGAAATGTCAAAATCTTCAATACGTACTCTGTAGTCTTAGATGAGTATAAGAAATAAAATGCGACTTTCACTAAATATCTCTCACAAAATCCATTACTTCTCCATCTGTTCTCTTGAGATTTCAGTTTTCTCCTCCTGATTACTTCTGAAAATCAAATTTTTGGTGAGATTTCTTGGTAATATCAACATTCTTGACAACGGATTTTATTTAATATAGCGATTGTATACCGTAGAGTTGAACATTTATATAGACTGATTTTCTACTTTTCGAAACTGAAAATTTATATTCCTTTACTAATAGGATCACTAAAAAATAATAAATGCATATACTTGAAAAAAATCTCTAAATTCAAGAAATAAAATAAATGTAGGTATCTATTTTTGCCAAGTGTTTATAGGAAGCCAAGTGTTTATAGGAATACTAGGAGACACTATTAATGACTTGTTAATCATTTATTGTAAACACTCATTCTGGTGAATTCTAATAGGCCAACTTTCCCGTCAGTTTTGGGTCATTTCTTACAATACTCCAAAAGTTTTGCATTTTCTCAGGAATAAATATTTTCTCTGTATTCCGGAAACAACGTTTAAGCTATCCACAAAAATATTGTTATACTTGAGCCACGCTGTATGTTTCGGTAATCCAGATCTCATAAAATCAAGAAAAAATCTTAAATATGACTCTGAATTGTAGTAAATCCATATATTCATTCCAGCCTAGACAGGTTAAGGGTTCGAGATGCCACACCAAAAATATTCAATATTTACTTTATCAACTGTATTTGTGACATTTTTGTAGATATCTTACATCTATCTTTCAATAACCGATAATCACGTAAGAACATGTTTAATTCCACACATTCCACCTGGTCGTTTTCTAAATATACAAGAGAATGTTTAGATCACCGAGTATTGCGTATTGACTTTAAACACCAGTAAAAAAAGATATGCCTCTCACCCTGAGGAAGTAACGCGTTCAAGATAACACACAAAGAAATGACCTCAAATCAGATTATCCACATAATTTGGGATTATTTTCTCGATTTTGTCCATCTATCTTTTAATTGACAATAACCAAGCATGACTATGTTTAATGCTAAAAATATTACCCACTCTTTTTCTACATATACAAAGGAATGTTAAGATCAAGCAGGATTCTGTATTGACGCCTGAACCCCTAGCTCATATCAGGTTCACGGCTTTAAAGAGACAGAAACTTTTTGTGAGTTCCGATTGATTTTGATTGGTTATACCTTTTGAAGAATTAAATAATTTCAACTGGATTACTGAACATTATGTTCCTCTTCCTTTAAAAAAATTGTCCAATACCGCCTTCTTTATGGAAGAAGTACTCGCAATTCTATATTTTTAAACTGTACATTTTACTGAGGTTTTTCCTCTTTTGAAAATTTTAGAAATATATCCGTTATTAGATAATGTGTAGAAAAACGTTAATCTTAGTGATGTGTACCAACCGACTATATGTTGAAGTGACTATCATTGATGCAATACATACTTTATTTATTGCTGAAATATGTAATCACACTCATACTTGGCTGTTTATTATTATTAAAGTAATAGCTTTCTCAGACGTACGTGGTTTTCTTGAGTTGATCCTTTTGTGTTTTCATTGGTTGGGTTTGATTAGTTTTGTGTTTTGCCTGTTGTTTGATTGGCTGGTCTCAGGATCTTTATAAAACTATAAGAGCCCAATTTTTCTCTATTATTATTATTATTATTATTATTATTATTATTATTATTATTTTGGTGTTTTGCGATCTTTGGCTCTTTCTTATGGTTTCACAGTTATTGATATTTTTACTACGTACATCATTGAAAAATTTTCTTTTCTCTTAAATTTATTTTGGGATAAGTTACATTTTTTTGTGTCCCGAGAACTGTAGTTAATTTTGCTAACTAAATGTTTAAAATAAAAGAAGACTTAAATTACAAAAGTCGACAAAGAAAGTTACATATCTGCATGACTTTACATTAAAAAAATCTTTACACGTTTATTTAAGGCATCTGTACACCTTCGGAGGTGATTTTTTTAAAATATTTGAAATTTTTATTTTTAATGTTAATTTTATGATGAAACATAACTTAAAACTATGAAAAATCATTACACTTTTTTGAGTCTTATTTTCATTTTTTTAATAAGAAAAATAAGGTGAAATTTTCCCTAAAATTAGGCATTACGCAAAACACGATAACTCCAAACTGAATCATTTTATCACAGCTTTGTAAATTTCTTAATGTTTCTAGTTATATATTTCAGGGAATAGACTACAATCATGCTGATCACTAATATATTTGGGAAGTTATAAGAACTTGGGTACAATACATTGAAAAATTTTTAAATTTTCAATGTCAATAATTAATGTGTAAAAAAGTTATTTAATTTAAATTGTAGTCTATTTTGGATATTTTATAAAGTTTAATAACATTTTAATTTATATCAAATATTTTTAATTAAAAGAATAAAATTTGGGCGATGGTACAAAAAAACAATTCCGTTATTAAATTATTTATTTATTAATGCTAATAACTCTGGTTCTAATTGAGATACAAGCAATGTTTAAGCTGTAATCTATAGATAACATATTGGATTTTAATAACATAATAAAATTAAACAATTTATATTTGGGTCAAAATTCATGTTTTAAATGTGTATATTGCCTTATAATTATCAACATATATAAAAAAAACAAAATTTAACATTATCAGTATATTCTTAATATTTATAATAAAAAGCAAAATAAATGAAAAATGGACGAAATGGTATGAAATAAACTATATTTACTCAACACAACTGTTTTGATATGGGATTCGAAAGCACAGTAAAATATATTATGCAAATAATTCGTAGTGTCTATTTGAAAATAATTTTACCGATAGATAATTCTATTATTCATAATAAGAAATCTCAGAATATAAACATTATTGTATATTTCTTAACATAAAACATTTCTTAAGATATGTTTAAAATTGTATAGATGTTAAGTATTCTTAAATTTCAAAATTCAAGTATAAAGCCAAATTATTTAATTTAATATTTATTAAATTTTTAAAGTTTATGTATTCAGATTTTTTTTTAATTTCCAATAATACTTTAAAATTTATTTAAATTTTAAAATCCAAAATATGTTTATATTGTCTTTGTTTATCAATATTTAATACCATAATACCAAAACCATTTATTTATATTTATTTGTTAAACAAGCATATTATTTCAGAAATAAACTTTTATATTTATAACAGCTATATCATTCGGTTTCA
Source organism: Pardosa pseudoannulata (assembly GCA_032207245.1). Lineage (NCBI taxonomy): Eukaryota > Metazoa > Arthropoda > Arachnida > Araneae > Lycosidae > Pardosa > Pardosa pseudoannulata. Next base: position 49,399,150 of record CM063498.1, read on the forward strand.
TTAACATCAAATACACATTTTCTTAAAAATGTATTGAAATAATGAGAAAGCCAAAAAGGATGTTAAGTATTAAACCTAAAATATTTCACTTCACTTAAAATTTCAAGCTTATAAAATATATATTTATGTGTATATTTTGACAGACGATCGATTGTATTTTAAAATCTCACCTCAAATATTAGTTAAATACAAGGAATACCAAGTATTTTTAATATTTCAATCAAGAATATATCTTTAAAATTTATTTAAAATTTAGTTCGAATATTTATGTTATATACTGTCTACTTGATTATGAATAAAACCATAATACCATTATACCATATAACCATTTATATTTATTTGGTAAACAAGCATAATATTTGAGAAATAAAGTTTTATATTTAGAACAGCTATATCATTCGTTTTCATTAAAATAAAATTACACATTTTCTTAAAAATGTATTGAAATAATAAGAAAGCCAAAAAGGATGTTAAGTATTAAACCTTAAATATTTCACTTCACTGAATATTTCAAGCTTATAAAATATATATTAAAGTGTATATTTTGACAGAAGATTGATTATATTTTAAAATCTCCCCTCAAATATTATTTAAATACAAAGAATAGCAAGTATATTTAATGTTTCAATCAAGAATATATCCCTATAATTTATTTAAAATTTAGTTCGAATAGTTATGTTATATGCTGTCTACTTGATTATGAATAAAACCATTTTACCTTTATACCAAAACCATTATACCATATAACCATTTATATTTATTAGGTAAGTAGGCATAATATTTCAGAAATAAAGTGTTATTTTCATAACAGCTCTATCATTCGGTGTCATTAACATCCAATACACATTTTTTTTTAAAATGTATTGAAATAATGAGAAAGCCAGCAATGATGTTAAGTATTAAACCTTAAATATTTCACTTCACTTAAAATTTCAAGCTTATAAAATATATATTTATGTGTATATTTTGACAGATGATCGATTATATTTTAAAATCTCCCCTCAAGTATTATGTAAATACAAAGAATAACAAGTGTTTTTAAAATTTCAATCAAGAATATATCCTTATAATTTAGTTAAAATTTAGTTCGAATAGTTATGTTATATTCTGTCTACTTGATTATGAATAAAACTATTCTACCATTATACCAAAACCATTATACCATATAAACATTTATATTTATTTGGTAAACAAGCATAATATTTGAGAAATAAAGTTTTATATTTATAACAGCTATATCATTCGGTTTCATTAACATCAAATACACATTTTCTTAAAAATGTATTGAAAATGAGAAAGCCAAAAAGGATGTTAAGTATTAAATCATAAATATTTCACTTCACTGAATATTTCAAGCTTAAAAAATATACATTAAAACGTATATTTTGACAGAAGATCGATTACATTTTAAAATCTCCCCTCAAATATTATGTAAATACAAAGAATAGCAAGTATTTTTAATATTTCAATCAAGAATATATCCCTATAATTTATTTAGAATTTAGTTCGAATAGTTATGTTATATGCTGTCTACTTGATTATGAATAAAACCATTTTACCATTATACCATATAAACATTTATATTTATTAAGTAAATAAGCATAATATTTCAGAACCAAAGTGTTATTTTCATAACAGCTATATCATTCGGTGTCATTAACATCCAATACACATTTCTTTAAAATTTATTGAAATAATGAGAAAGCCAAAAATGATGTTGAATGTTAAACCTTAAATATTTCACTTCACTTAAAATTTCAAAATTATAAAATATACATTAAAGTGTATATTTTGACAGAAGATCGATTACATTTTAAAATCTCACCTCAAATATTATGTAAATATAAAGAATAGCAAGTGCTTTTAATATTTCAGTCAAGAATATATCCTTATCATTTATTTAAGTTTTAGTTCTAATAGTTAAGTTATATTCTGTCTACTTGATTATGAATAAAACCGTTATACCATCATACCATATAACCATTTATATTTATTTGGTAAACAAGAATAATATTTCAGAAATAAAGTTTTGTTTTCATAACAGATATATCATTCGGTTTCATTAACATCCAATACACATTTTCTTAAAAATGTATTGAAAGAATGAGAAAGCCAGCAATGATGTTAAGTATTAAATCTTAAATATTTCACTTAACTTAAAATTTCAAGCTTATAAAATATGCATTTATGTGTATATCATGACAGAGGTCCGATTGCATTTTAAAATCTCACCAGAAGTATTATGTAAATGCGAAGAATAGAAAGTGATTTTAATATTTCAATCAAGAATATATCTTTATAATTTATTTAAGTTTTAGTTTGAATAGTTATTTTATATACTGTCTACTTGATTATGAATAAAACCATATAAAACTTCTGAAAAATAATGATTATTGTATTTAATTAATTTATTTATTATCAGTTTATTTTCAAATGAGTGAAATCGAGCTAAATATTAAACATGATGGTTTAAAATATCTAAAAAAAGCAAGATTTATAATGTTTTATAAACACAATGGTACCACAGTGTACAATGTACTTTTAAAAAAGAATAAAAAGTTTTCCATTAGAAAGCAAATAAAATTTAATTACTTAAATGTTAAATTTGTTTAAAGTTTTAATTATGTGATCAGATTATTTAAATTTGTGACTTTAATTCAATGTGTTATAATAACACCAATTTAAAATATTACTATTCAAATTGATATCCATAAATTCATATTATTATTGAATTGCACAGCTACTTATACTTATGTCTATATTTTAAATAAAATAGATAAATACATTACTACTTTATAATAATTACATGCAGATAACATAAAATTTAATTACTCTGTATGCACGATATTATCGATACTAAAACTTTAATACTGAAAGTTTAAAGAAAAATATAAGTTTAACTCTATGTTTTTAATTACAAAATATTTTATTAATATTATCATAATAAAATATTTAAAACTGATCATAAATCTAAATATTAGGCACTGGAATTTGTATTAAATTAAATGAAAATAATGTTATATTAATTTACAGTTTTAATTTTGTGAAATAATTATTTATGTTTTGTTGTTTTATTTAAAAGTTTTATATGAAAATGAAATTAATAATTTTATAATTTATCATAATATCATTTTAGGATTATTCATCTTTTATAAGAATATTAATCAATATTATAGGTATTGCTTTTTTCACATGAATTGAATGCCAATTTTGTTAAAAGGAATTAAGTTAGTTTTGAAGATCACCATAAAAAAAAGGACATTTCCAAGAATTAAATCTTTTTGCTCATACTAACCTTTTTAGCGATATGAATATTTATTAATAAAATTAAAATAGAAAATTTGAAACTGACAATCGGATGTAAATTTAATATAAATTAATAAATATGAAATAAATTCAAAGAAATATTACTGTTAATATTACTCTTTCTTTTAGAGTTTTATGCGAGAAAATAATTTTGACATATCACAGTTAATCAGTAAGTGGAATATAAATTCAATTTAAATATTGTACAAAATTTATTGGTTTCACTAAAATGATTATAAACTATATTTATCCTGAAATCTATGAAAGTTTTCAATGAAAACATTCTTTTTTAAATTTTAAGATAAAAAATATAAATAATAATAATACTAAATAATATATATATATATATATATATATATATATATATATATATAATATATATATTATATATATATATATATATATACTTAAATATATATTTATATATATTATATATATATATAGAGAAGACATATAAATATATATATATATATTATATAATAATATATATTATATATTTATATATATTTTATATATATATAATATATAAATATATAATATATATATATTATATTTATATATATATATATATATATATATATATATATTTATATATATATATATATATATATATATATATATATATTTATATATATAGTATATATATATATATATATATATATTATATATTATATATATAATATATATATATATATATATATATATATATGTCAAGGCGCAGGAAGTGTAGAACTCAACTCCATCCACTAGACTTCTAAAACTAGGAATTTCAACGCGAGGAAGCGCGCGACACAGACACAGACAGAGAAGAGACCGAGACAGAGCGTGTGTGTGCAGCAAATCGAAAGGACAATGACGACTTTATTAATGCCAATATTATGTTAATCGTTTGTTATGTTTTTGTGTTTTTCAAATTAAATGTCATGTGTTTCAATGGAAGTGATGTTGTTTTATCACATCTGGGGGCTCGGCCACACCATATTATACGACTAAGGACTTGTGAACTTTAAGAAAATTTATGACGTAGACGGAAAAAGATGAATGAAACCTAATGAAACTCTATTCGAATATTTTTAGCAATGCGTGAGATTGCTTCGAAGAGTAGTTTTCTAATGGATGACCAATCGATAATTGCACATTGTATAAATGGTATTCCTGATTCTAATCGTAATAAGCTTATATTATATGGATGTAAAAATATTTCTGAGTTTAAAGAAAAGTTAAAAATATATGAAAAAGTGTTTAATGTTCAAAATGATTCATTATCTCATTTCCCCAGTTTTCGTAATAATAAACGTACAAATGTACGGCAAGGTAATGTACCGTCAAATTATAGAAATGGTATGAATAGTGACAATAAATTTAATACCACAAGCGAGTACAAAAGTAAGTTAGAAAAAAATTATGCAAGAATTCGGTGCTATAATTGTGGGTTATTTAATCATAAGTCAAGTGATTGTTTTCATAAAAACAAAGGTATAAAATGCTTTCGGTGTAATAATTTTGGACATAAAAGTTCTGAATGTGTCATACTGAAACCCGAAGTAAAATCTGAAGCTATAAACGAGCTGGCTACTATCCATTCAAAACCGGAAATGCATAAACTTGTTAAAATAAATGGTCACACTTGCGATTCTCTTATTGATACTGGTAGTTCTGTAACTTTAGTGCGTAAAAGTGTTTATGATATTCTTAATGGCCCATTGTTGAATCAAACAAAAATAAAATTAACAGCATTTGGTAACGGTCAAATTCAGACCCTTGGCTCTTTTCCGGCCACAGTTGAAATAGACGATCACATTTTCCAGTCAAATATATGGGTTATTGATAATTCAAACATGAACTTAGATGTAATCATAGGGATTGATATTTTAAAGCAAGGTGAATGTAAAATAAGTGCTAATGGTATTGACTTGATTTCACAACCTGAAGATAACTTTATAAATTTAATTGATATTCCTGTATCGGATGACCCCTTTGAGTTACACCACATTCCAGATGAATTTCGCGCTCAAATGCTTAAGCTTTTGCATAATTACCAGCCACACAAAACCGAAACTTCTGATATTAAATTAAAAATTGTTCTCACTGATGATATACCTGTAGTAAATAAATCACGTCGATTTTCGCATGCTGAAAAAATGGAAATTAGTAAACAAATTCAAGAATGGCTAAACAAAAACATTATTCAACCCAGTTGCTCTGATTATGCTTCACCCATTGTTTTGGTTAAAAAGAAAAACGGCTCGACCCGTCTGTGTATAGACTACCGTAAATTAAACAAGAAAATTATAAAAGATAGATTCCCTCTTCCTCTAGTTGAAGATGTCATTGATAAGCTTCATTCAGCTAAAGTATTTACGACACTTGATCTGAAGAATGGTTTTTTTCTTGTTCCCATTGATGACACCAGTAAGAAATATACAGCATTTATTACTGATCAAGGTCTTTTTGAGTTTAATTTTGCACCGTTTGGACTTTGTCTATCTCCTGCTGTTTTTCAACGCTATGTTAATTATGTTTTAAGAGATTTATTACATGATGGAACTATTCTGATATACATGGACGACATAATCATTCCATCCGAAAATATTCAAGAAGGTATTGATAAATTGCAACGCGTTCTGAATACAGCATCAAAATTCGGTCTCGAGATAAATTTTAACAAATGCCAAATTTTTACAATCTAAAATTGAATTCCTTGGATATTTGATCGAAAGTGGAACAATTAAACCTTCTCCGGATAAAATTAAAGCCGTAAAGAACTTTCCGGAACCAAAATCAATTAAAAACATACAACTATTTTTAGGTCTAACCGGATATTTTCGAAAGTTCATTAATTCTTATTCAATTATTGCTAAACCTCTCAGTGACTTATTGCGTAATGATCATGACTTTTCCTTCTGTGGAGAACAACGTATTGCTTTTAAACAATTAAAAGATGCCCTCTCATCTGATCCCGTGCTACATATTTTTAATCCTTTTGCTAACTTACAATTACACACGGATGCTAGTAAATATGGTTATGGTGCCATATTATTGCAAGAATCGGACGACGGACAGTACCATCCAATTTACTATATGAGTAAAAAAACACTTCCACATCAAGAAAAGTATTCTAGCTATGAATTAGAGATGTTAGCCGTGATTGAATCCCTCAAAAAATTCCGCCATTTCTTACAAGGTACCCATTTTAAAATATTTACTGACTGTTCAGCATTTCAACAAACCATTAATAAAAAAGACATAACTCCTAAATTCGCAAGATGGGCTATTTTCTTGTCAGAATTCGATTATGAAATCGTTCACAGGCCAGGTAACCAATTGAAACACGTGGATGCTTTAAGCCGACAACCGGTAATGGCAGTCACATACGATGAAATTACTTTGAAAATTAAGAATGCCCAAGCTAAAGACGAATATATCACATCGATTAAGAAACTTTTAGACAATGGATCAGCTAATGATTTTACAGTTCGAAATGATATTCTTTTTAAAACCAAAGACGGAAAGGAACTGTTAGTAGTACCCGTTTCGATGCAAACTGAGATAATTAAGAAAGCGCATGAAGCAGGCCATTTTGCCGTCGCAAAGACTGAACACATACTGCAACTTGAATATTATTTTCCAAATTTAAGAAGTAAAGTACAAGACGTGTTAGCAAATTGCATTCACTGCATCCTTGTCAACAGGAAACGTGGTAAAGGCGAAGGTTTTCTAAATCCTATACCTAAAGGTGACACTCCATTACAAACGTACCACATTGATTTTTTAGGTCCCCTACCATCAACTAATAAAAACTATAAATATATATTTACTGTGATAGATGCATTTACTAAATTCACGTGGATTTATCCTGTTAAATCAACTTCTACATCAGATGTTGTAAATTGTTTAGAACTACAGAAAAGTGTATTCGGCAACCCATCGCGTATAATTTCGGACAGAGGAACAGCTTTTACATCTCATGATTTTGAAAATTATTGTAAAAATGAATCTATTGAACATGTAAAAATCACCACTGGCATACCCCGCAGTAACGGTCAAGTTGAACGAATTCATACCACATTAATTCCAGTGTTGTCAAAACTTTCAATTAATGAACCGGAAAAATGGTACAAACATGTCACTAACCTCCAACGAATATTGAACAATACCGTAAGTTCAACGACAAAATTTTCACCCTTTGAATTATTGATAGGTTTTAAAATGAAAACCAAAGATGACGCAAAAATAATCGAAATTTTACAGGATGAATATAAAACAAGCCTTATGCACGAACGTGACCAAATGCGGGAAGAAGCAAGACGAAACATTCAAAAATTTCAAGAAATTACGAAAGCTCAATATGATAAGAAACGAAAAACACCCAACCATTACAAAATTGGTGATCTTGTTGCAATAAAAAGAACGCAGTTTGGTACTGGACTAAAACTAAGACCCAAGTTCTTCGGTCCTTATAAAGTGACTAAAATAAAACAAAACGACAGATATGACGTACAGAAAATTGGCAGACACGAAGGACCCGACGTTACCTCCACTGCGGCAGACCAAATGAAGAGGTGGACGCAACATCTTTAATTTCTATACGACTAAGACTTTTTCCCCGACTGTGACTTTAAAACCAAGGCTGTGACTTTTCCTACATGACGGACAATTTTCATTTTCAATATCATTCTTCATTTTTACATTTTTTTAACGACGCGTACTAAGTGCAACGATGTCTGTATACGACGACGAACGACGGAAAGGCAACGACGATCATTCACAGACTAACGACGTAATTAAGTCTACGAGTACAGCCTCTTTCCTTTTTTTTTCTCTTAATTTTCTAGGCTCCTTGATGTTTCCACGCTGACGACGTATTGATGACGATGGCAACGACGCCGTACAATTTCCGTGATCGCCGAGGACGTCTCCAAGCTAGGGATGGCCGAGTGTCAAGGCGCAGGAAGTGTAGAACTCAACTCCATCCACTAGACTTCTAAAACTAGGAATGGCAACGCGAGGAAGCGCGCGCGACAGATACAGACAGAGAAGAGACTGAGACAGAGCGTGTGTGTGCAGCAAATCGAAAGGACAATGACGACTTTATTAATGCCAATATTATGTTAATCGTTTGTTATGTTTTTGTGTTTTTCAAATTAAATGTCATGTGTTTCAATGGAAGTGATGTGGTATATATATATATATATATATATATATATATATATATATATATATATATATATATATATATATATATATATATATATATATATATATATATATATATATATATATATATATATATATATATATATATATATATATATATATATATATATATATATATATATATATATATATATATATATATATATATATATATATATATATATATATATATATATATATATATATATATATATATTTATATATATATATATATATATATATATATATATATAATAAATATATATATATATATATATATATATATATATATATATATATATATATATATATATATATATATATATATGTATATATATATATATATATATATATATATATATATATATATAATATATATATATATATATATATATTATATATATATATATATATATATATATATATATATATATATATATATATATATATATATATATATATATATATATATATATATATATATATATATATACTATAATAATATTTGAATGTAATTAACAATATTTTTCCATCATAAGACTCTACTAAGTTTCATCCTGGTTTTGGAAGCTAATATATTATTATGCTTCAATATAATACTGTTATATACAATGCAAGATTTAATTTTCTGTCTGTTGTTTTGCTCGGGTCTCATTCCCAAACAAAACAAAACTTCCCATTTACACAAGTAACTTAATTAACCACCTTCGCTCAATGTAATTATTAAATAAATGCTTATTATACTTAATTCAGGAGTAAATAGTTACACAAGAGATAATTAAACACGAATTTTACCTTCTCATTTTAATTAATCTCCTGAACGTCACTAAATTAAGCATTTGTCTGCCCCTGTCTCTAAGGTATCGCAAAATTAAAAAATAACTTAACATAATCTGCTTTTTCCATAATAAGGACTATCTTTTAATGAGAGAGAAATTAGTTTACAAGATGCGAGGACAAAACCAAAAATTATAAAACTAATTTCTAAGAGTTTATTCCAAGAAAGTCAAATTATCATCATTTCTTGAGAAAAACTTTATCATACAGGGATTATCAAATTATTTTTACAAATATAAATTGTTTTTCTAAATCGTTTTTAATTAAAATTATATTATTAATAAAATAAAACGGAATGCTGAGTATTGTTGTCTTTATTTCGGTTGAAATCCTAAAGTATATAGATAAATATATATAAGAAACGAATTCCCTAGATAAGAAATAATTAGCGTACTAAAGTTTTAGCATTAATTATCGTACAAACATTTCCCTAGCTATCTGATTAAACTGGGCTCACATACGCTATGGGCGAAATTCATGCAGATAAACTAAAGTTCTCAAACATCTTCTCAGAGGGAGGTATTAATAGTCACTTGAGCTTAAGGATTTAAAGGCTTGCTACACAAAAGGACTATAAACTTCTAAAAGGAGAAAATACCATAACAGTTTTTCATTAATTTGTATTTTAATCATGAGATGTGTAGTCTGATTGTATTATACATTTATGCATGCTTTTATTTAATATTAGGATAAGTGTTTTAGAGGAATAAAGTTCCATATTAAAAGAAAATAATACAATTCGAAGAACTATTGAAATTGTTTTATGCTAATTCCAAATTATGTATAGCTTTGATTTAATAAATGTAGTGTAATTCTTTATATACACTAGAAAAGTTCAGGAATAGAACCCTTTTCAATAAATTAAAAAAACATGAACTGAAATTAATACCTTTTTATTTCGTTAAATGTAATACGTTTATGCGATTTTCAATGTAGTGGCAGTCATTATTGATATATTTGCCTGTCAAACAACCAGATTGTTTATGAAGTCTTCAAAAAACTCTGTTTTATGAAAAATAAATGACAATTACGAAAAATTAAACTCTTCTTCCACAGCAGCCAGTGGATGTTGTTAACAAGATTTTAAGTCCCCATCGCTTTGGAAGAGGTATGCGTAGGACCATGCAATAGAAGACGCTGGGAAGACGTCTGACAGTCAGTATTGTTCTTGTACATGGCAATGTTCGTACCCACAAAGCTAGAAAGACGAATAAAATTCTTCAAAATTGTAGGGGGCTATTTTCTACAACCCGCTTTATAATCTCAAATTTGGACCAAATGACCATCATTTGGTCCAATTTTGTTCTGAAGGGTTTCTAGCCAAGAAAACGTTTGCAAAGTAATGAGAAATTTAGCAAAGGAGGTGTACAGCATTGCTAGCTAATTTGGTGGTAGAGGCTTACGAAAAGATTTAAACTAGTTTTAAGATACAACAAAAATCTTAGTAATGTTATAACTACATTAAATACAGGGCCACCCGCATTGTATAGCGGTTATTGTATATATATATATATATATATATATATATATATATATATATATATATATATATATTATATATATATATATATATATATATAATATATATATATATATATATATATATATATATACATATATATATATATATATATATATATATATATATATATATATATATATATATATATATATATATATATATTATATATATATATATATATATATATATATATATATTTATATATATATATATATATATATATATATATATATATATTTATATTATATATATATAAATATATATATATATATATATATAATATATATATATATATATATATATATATATATATATAATATATATATATATGTGTATATATATATATATATATATATATATATATATATATATATGTGTGTGTGTATATATATATATATATATATATATAATATATATATATATATATGTATATATATATATATATATATATATATATATATATATATATATATATATATATATATATATATATATGTGTGTGTGTGTGTGTGTGTGTGTATGTGTGCGTGTGTGTGTGTGTGCTCACTCCCGGTGTGTTTCAGTTCAATTCCGGAGTATAGCTTGGATGTATTTGTGTGTTGTTCCCTTATGGAATTATCTTGCCCTGCCTATATGGTGTTACAATAATAAAAATAGCAACAAATTCATAGATTGTAAGATAAAGCTACAATTGCCCCGCATTTGTAAAAACATTAAACAGTAAGTAAAAGTCGTACTTTTAATTAACTAATGCGACTATTGACTAATTATCCTCCTTCATTTTTCTTTTATATTGCTCATTTTAATAAATAAACAAGTATTGAGTAAATTATTAAAGTATATTAGGTACTGCTTAGATGATTTAAATTATTTTTAAAACCATTAAATAATCCATATTAGAGGAATACAAATCATTGTGCAAAAATTACATGCAATTTGTTTATTAAGGAAAAATAAACGATCTTTTAAATGCATTCTCACATATATGAGAAAGTTATAAAAATAAAAGATAAATGAAGAGTTATTATTTATTGCCGGTGCAATACAATTGGTTAAAGTAACAAAAGGCGTTATAAAGGCCAGACATTTTATGCACTATCTGTATTTTAGGATATATAATTTTTCTCACGAACTATATGTATTAATAAATTGTGCACAGTATAGGATAATCGTTTTTCAACACATTATTACTTCCGTGAATATTTTATAACTATCTTATTTTTTTACACTGTATCACATAGTAATCACATTAATTATGTGCACAGTATAGGATAATCCTTTTTCAACACATTATTACTTCCGTGAATATTTTATAACTATCTTATTTTTTTACACTGTATCACATAGTAATCACATTAATTATGTGCACAGTATAGGATAATCGTTTTTCAACACATTATTACTTCCGTGAATTTTTTATAACTATCTTATTTTTTTACACTGTATCACATAGTAATCACATTAATTATGTGCACAGTATAGGATAATCGTTTTTCAACACATTATTACTTCCGTGAATATTTTATAACTATCTTACTTTATTACACTGTATCACACAGTAATCACATTAATTATGTGCACAGTATAGGATAATCGTTTTTCAACACATTATTACTTCCGTGAATATTTTATAACTATCTTATTTTATTACACTGTATCACATAGTAATCACATTAATTATGTGCACAGTATAGGATAATCGTTTTTCAACACATTATTACTTCCGTGAATATTTTATAACTATCTTATTTTATTACACTGTATCACATAGCTAATATGTTAAGTAATAAATATATAAACATTAGATTTTTGTTGCATACGTGATTAAATTTAAAGTATACAAATATGGAATAATAAAATAAGTGAATAATTCTACTGTAAATAAAAAATGTCTGTTTATACAGTCTTACAAAAAAGTCGATAGCCATTACATATACTAGCGCCTGATGCAAAATTCATATTTTTGTTTTCACTACTTATTGCATGAACACAAAACAAGTAATATGCAATGAAATTAAGAAAAACGCAAATACACTGCCGAAGCAACTAGTAATGAATAATATACTAAACATTGTGGTCGTCCCCTTTCCATGCATTGAAAATTTACATTGCTCAAAATTGACTCGTACAACATATGCGTTACAATTATTACTTACAAAGCTGTCGTTTGATAAAACTGAATTAAAAATTGTTAATTTTAATTACCAAACAAAATAAAATGTAATGAAAGAAATAAAAAATATTGTTCAAAACCAATCTATAAATGAACGTTTTACTTTAATATTCTGTATTTGTAAACAAGCAAAAAGTTTTGATACAAATATGCACACGAGATATCAGAGATTCTGCACAAATGATGTCTGTGTTGATTTTAAGTTTATTGTTATGTTAAATATAATTTAAAAAATCATTGGGAAGTACAAATAAAATACACATTTTGTGAAACTAATTGAAATCTACATTCATAATTTAAAATAAAGTGTAAAAAATATTTTATGTGAATTATTTGAAAATAATTATGGAATTCAGAGCTATTTCTATTAACAAATTAAAGTGTCGGTAATAAATTTGTGTGATTTTTTTCATTTGCTTGTTTAGATAATTTTTCTTTACTATAATTAAGATGGAAGAGTATTTTATGTATTTGCACGTAATAACAGGATAAAAAAAGTTAAGAGAAATATACAAAGCACGTTTCCATTGTTTTGAGTTTTCAGTGACGTTAATTTAAAAGTAAAGAAATGAACTATCTAGAATGTATGAATAAGTTACATAACGAAGTTAATTAAAAAATGGAAAATGTCATTTATTCTTTATGACAAAATGAACACTGATTACTGCTGATCATTTTAGAAATATAATTGCACAAGTTTTTATAGAATAGTTAAATTATTTTCTTATAAATAGATATAAATTAATGTATTTATTGTTTTTGTCTACATCGATAAGAAAAGAATAAAAACATTTAATGCTTTTATTTGTTTTTTATTATAGCACAACTGTAAGCTATTCTGAGTAAAACTACAAGAAACATTAAATATTGTACAATTCACCTCGGAATAAGAAGTTTTTCTTAAAAAAAAGATAAAAATCAATTGTTTGGAGGTAAATGATTATTTTATTTAAATAATATATTTTTCATTTTACTTCTTTTATTTAAAATTCCGCTATTCCAAAATGTTCCAGGTTAATTATTTCTACTATAAATTCCGTTCTAATTATCAAATGCTGTTTTTAAGTCGATGTTGTTTTAAAGTTAGATTATTTAGTTAATATTATAGACTCATGTCAGAGTAATATGTTAGAGTTTTACGACAATGGTAGTTAGATAAAAAATCATAAAACTTTCGTTAGAAAAGTCAGTTAAACTTTTGTCAGCAGTCGGTTTTTTATTACAAAATTGTGATTTCGAAGAAGTTGAATAAATTACAAGAAATGGCAAATGGGATGTTATATGTAACTGTTATAATTATCCTTGCTATAGAAGGTTAATTTAACAAAAATAACTTCAAAATCTGGTATACATAAACTGGTATACATAAATAAAAATCCTTAATATGTTTTATTAAAATAGTTTATATAATTTCTTAAAGATTTAAATTCTTTTCTAGAGAAAGAACAGACAGAAAGAATCTAGCAAACTGATTTTTCCCGATCCAGAAAGTGTATCATCATTAATAGGTGATCATCATTGAATTTACGAAAGGATGAAAGATTTTACCAGCTCTCGCTATGTATAAAATTATCTATAAACTAAATGTGAAAAAATAGCATAAGCTTTTACTTAATAATGATACATAATTGTATAAAGCTGTGTATATTTAAGTTAGTATTTAACTTGTTTGAAAGTGTCAAGTATTTCTTATATAGATGGTAATATAAAACAGAAAATACTAGTAGTTTGTAGAAACATTACACTTTTAAATAAACATACCAGCTACAGACGTCTGGTAAAGAGCATTTTTAAATTAAAAACTTGTAAATTATTTTTATAGAGAACCGTATTCAATTTAGTCGGACTTCTATAAAGAAATGAAGTGGTGTAGCAGTGTTTTTAGAGTAATATATCTTTCGTACAATTCCGAAAGTTAGAGTGGATACCTGTAACCCAGGTTAATGTAATTTAATACGGAAGTTTCGAACTTTCTTGGTATCCCTTAATCACGTTAATTTTTGATAGATCATTAAATCTCGACCCAAAATTGTTGTGGTGTTTTAGAAGCCCATGAATGTGCTCAAACTTTCTATATCAGAACTCAAAATTTGTTTGCATGATACGGAATCTGTTAACAAGGGAAACAGACAAAGGGTAAAATATGTAGGTTCAGATTTTGTTTTTTCGTGCATTTATTTTGATAAATATTAATTTAAATATAATAACAATAGTTTTCAATTTTTTAACATTTGAAATCTCCTAGACTTATGAAAACATGTATATTGAAATTCTTTTGTCTTTTTACTTTCACAGAAGGTTTAGCATAGAATTAATTAGATCGTCTCTAAAGAAGAAAAACAACAAGAAAACGAAAAATAATTACAATTTTTAACCATTTGAAATCAACTACAGTTCTTAAAATAAGGATATTGAAAATCCCTTGCCCCTTAGGTTTACGGAAGATTTAACGTTGTATTAATTAGATCATCTCTAAAAAAGTTTAAAAAAAAACACAAAAACTAAAAATAATTACAATTTTTTTACCATTTAAAATCATCTAGACTTCTTAAAACAAGGGTATTGAAAATATCTTGCCCCTTAGTTTTCAGGAAGATTTACCTTATTATTAATTAGATCATATCTAAAAATGTAAAACAAAGCAAAAACTAAAACTAATTACAATTTTTTTTACCATTTAAAATTACTTAGACTTCTTAAAACAAAGATATTGAAAATATATTGCCTCTTAGTTTTAAGGAAGATTTAGCTTATTATTAATTAGATCATATCTAAAGATGTAAAACAAAGCAAAAACTAAAAATAATTACATTTTTTTACCATTTAAAATTGCCTAGACTTCTTAAAACAAAGATATTGAAAATATCTTGCCCCTTAGTTTTAAGGAAGATTTAACTTATTATTAATTAGATCATATCTAAAGATGTAAAACAAAGCAAAATCTAAAAATAATTACAATATTTTTACCATTTAAAATTGCCTAGACTTCTTAAAACAAAGATATTGAAAATATATTGCCTCTTAGGTTTACGGAAGATTTAGCTTATTATTAATTAGATCATATCTAAAGATGTAAAACAAAGCAAAAACTAAAAATAATTACAATTTTTTACCATTTAAAATTGCCTAGACTTCTTAAAACAAGGATATTGAAAATCTCTTGCCTCTTAGGTTTACGGAAGATTTAGCTTATTATTAATTAGATCATATATAAAGATGTAAAACAAAGCAAAAACTAAAAATAATTACATTTTTTTACCATTTAAAATTGCCTAGACTTCTTAAAACAAAGATATTGAAAATATCTTGCATCTTAGGTTTACGGAAGATTTAGCTTATTATTAATTAGATCATATCTAAAGATGTAAAACAAAGCAAAATCTAAAAATAATTACAATTTTTTTTACCATTTAAAATTGCCTAGACTTCTTAAACAACGATAGTAAAAATCTCTTGCCCCTTAGGTTTACGGAAGATTTAACGTAGCATTAATTAGATCATCTCTAAAGAAATAAAACAACACAAAATCTAAAAATAACTACAATTTTTTTTACCATTTAAAATTGCCTAGACTTCTTAAAACAAGGATATTGAAAATCTCTTGCCTCTTAGGTTTACGGAAGATTTAGCTTATTATTAATTAGATCATATATAAAGATGTAAAACAAAGCAAAAACTAAAAATAATTACAATTTTTTTACCATTTAAAATTGCCTAGACTTCTTAAAACAACGATAGTAAAAATCTCTTGCCCCTTAGGTTTGCGGAAGATTTAACGTAGCATTTAATTAGATCATCTCTAAAGAAATAAAACAACACAAAAACTAAAAATAACTACATTTTTACCATTTAAAATCACCTAGACATCTTAAACAACGATATTCACAATCTCTTGCCCTTTAGGTTTACGGAATATTTAACGTAGAATTAATTAGATCATCTCTAAAGAAATAAAACAACACAAAAACTAAAAATAATTAGGGTTTTACCATTTAAAATCACCTAGACATCTTAAACAACGATATTCACAATCTCTTGCCCTTTAGGTTTACGGAATATTTAACGTAGAATTAATTAGATCATCTCTAAAGAAATAAAACAACACAAAAACTAAAAATAATTAGGGTTTTACCATTTAAAATCACCTAGACTTCTTAAAACAACGATATTCACAATCTCTTGCCCCTTAGGTTTGCGGAATATTTAACGTAGAATAAATTAGATCATCTCAAAAGAAATAAAACAACACAAAAACTAAAAATAACTAGATTTTTACCATTTAAAATCACCTAGACTTCTTAAAACAACGATATTCACATTCTCTTGCCCCTTAGGTTTACGGAATATTTAACGTAGAATTAATTAGATCATATCTAAAGATGTAAAACAAAGCAAAAACTAAAAATAATTAGGGTTTTACCATTTAAAATCACCTAGACTTCTTAAAACAACGATATTCACAATCTCTTGCCCCTTAGGTTTACGGAAGATTTAACGTAGCATTAATGAGATCATCTCTAATGAAATAAAACAACACAAAATCTAAAAATAATTAAATTTTTACCATTTAAAATCACCTAGACATCTTAAACAACGATATTCACAATCTCTTGCCCTTTAGGTTTACGGAATATTTAACGTAGAATTAATTAGATCATCTCTAAAGAAATAAAACAACACAAAAACTAAAAATAATTAGATTTTTACCATTTAAAATCACCTAGACATCTTAAACAACGATATTCACAATCTCTTGCCCTTTAGGTTTACGGAATATTTAACGTAGAATTAATTAGATCATCTCTAAAGAAATAAAACAACACAAAAACTAAAAATAATTAGGGTTTTACCATTTAAAATCACCTAGACTTCTTAAAACAACGATATTCACAATCTCTTGCCCCTTAGGTTTACGGAATATTTAACGTAGCATTAATTAGATCATCTCTAAAGAAATAAAACAACACAAAAACTAAAAATAATTA
Organism: Pardosa pseudoannulata; assembly: GCA_032207245.1. Taxonomy (NCBI): domain Eukaryota; kingdom Metazoa; phylum Arthropoda; class Arachnida; order Araneae; family Lycosidae; genus Pardosa; species Pardosa pseudoannulata. Next base: position 49,417,169 of record CM063498.1, read on the forward strand.
GGGTTTTACCATTTAAAATCACCTAGACTTCTTAAAACAACGATATTCACAATCTCTTGCCCCTTAGGTTTACGGAATATTTAACGTAGAATTAATTAGATCATCTCTAAAGAAATAAAACAACACAAAAACTAAAAATAATTAGGGTTTTACCATTTAAAATCACCTAGACTTCTTAAAACAACGATATTCACAATCTCTTGCCCCTTAGGTTTACGGAAGATTTAACGTAGCATTAATGAGATCATCTCTAATGAAATAAAACAACACAAAAACTAAAAATAATTAAATTTTTACCATTTAAAATCACCTAGACATCTTAAACAACGATATTCACAATCTCTTGCCCCTTAGGTTTACGGAATATTTAACGTAGAATTAATTAGATCATCTCTAAAGAAATAAAACAACACAAAAACTAAAAATAATTAAATTTTTACCATTTAAAATCACCTAGACATCTTAAACAACGATATTCACAATCTCTTGCCCTTTAGGTTTACGGAATATTTAACGTAGAATTAATTAGATCATCTCTAAAGAAATAAAACAACACAAAAACTAAAAATAATTAAATTTTTACCATTTAAAATCACCTAGACATCTTAAACAACGATATTCACAATCTCTTGCCCTTTAGGTTTACGGAATATTTAACGTAGAATTAATTAGATCATCTCTAAAGAAATAAAACAACACAAAAACTAAAAATAATTAGGGTTTTACCATTTAAAATCACCTAGACTTCTTAAAACAACGATATTCACAATCTCTTGCCCCTTAGGTTTACGGAAGATTTAACGTAGCATTAATTAGATCATCTCTAAAGAAATAAAACAACACAAAACTAAAAATAACTACATTTTTACCATTTAAAATCACCTAGACTTCTTAAAACAACGATATTCACAATCTCTTGCCCCTTAGGTTTACGGAAGATTTAACGTAGCATTAATGAGATCATCTCTAATGAAATAAAACAACACAAAATCTAAAAATAACTACATTTTTACCATTTAAAATCACCTAGACTTCTTAAAACAAGGATATTAAAAATCTCTTGCCCCTTAGGTTTACGGAAGATTTAACGTAGCATTAATTAGATCATCTCTAATGAAATAAAACAACACAAAACTAAAAATAACTACATTTTTAAGATTTAAAATCACCTAGACTTCTTAAAACAACGATATTCACAATCTCTTGCCCCTTAGGTTTACGGAAGATTTAGCTTATTATTAATTAGATCATATCTAAAGATGTAAAACAAAGCAAAAACTAAAAATAATTAAATTTTTACCATTTAAAATCACCTAGACATCTTAAACAACGATATTCACAATCTCTTGCCCTTTAGGTTTACGGAATATTTAACGTAGAATTAATTAGATCATCTCTAAAGAAATAAAACAACACAAAAACTAAAAATAATTAGGGTTTTACCATTTAAAATCACCTAGACTTCTTAAAACAACGATATTCACAATCTCTTGCCCCTTAGGTTTACGGAAGATTTAACGTAGCATTAATGAGATCATCTCTAAAGAAATAAAACAACACAAAAACTAAAAATAATTAGGGTTTTACCATTTAAAATCACCTAGACTTCTTAAAACAACGATATTCACAATCTCTTGCCCCTTAGGTTTACGGAAGATTTAACGTAGCATTAATGAGATCATCTCTAATGAAATAAAACAACATAAAATCTAAAAATAACTACATTTTTACCATTTAAAATCACCTAGACTTCTTAAAACAACGATATTCACATTCTCTTGCCCCTTAGGTTTACGGAATATTTAACGTAGCATTAATTAGATCATCTCTAATGAAATAAAACAACACAAAATCTAAAAATAACTACATTTTTAAGATTTAAAATCACCTAGACTTCTTAAAACAAGGATATTAAAAATCTCTTGCCCCTTAGGTTTGCGGAAGATTTAACGTAGCATTTAATTAGATCATCTCTAAAGAAATAAAACAACACAAAAACTAAAAATAAGTACATTTTTTTTTACCATTTAAAATCACCTAGACTTCTTAAAACAACGATAGTAAAAACCTCTTGCCCCTTAGGTTTACGGAATATTTAACGTAGAATAAATTAGATCATCTCAAAAGAAATAAAACAACACAAAAACTAAAAATAACTAGATTTTTACCATTTAAAATCACCTAGACTTCTTAAAACAACGATATTCACATTCTCTTGCCCCTTAGGTTTACGGAATATTTAACGTAGAATTAATTAGATCATCTCTAAAGAAATAAAACAAAACAAAATCTAAAAATAACTACATTTTTAAGATTTAAAATCACCTAGACTTCTTAAAACAAGGATATTAAAAATCTCTTGCCCCTTAGGTTTGCGGAAGATTTAACGTAGCATTTAATTAGATCATCTCTAAAGAAATAAAACAACACAAAAACTAAAAATAAGTACATTTTTTTTTACCATTTAAAATCACCTAGACTTCTTAAAACAGGGATATTAAAAATATCTTGCCCCTTAGGTTTACGGAAGATTTAACGTAATTTCAATTAAATCTTCCAGAAAGAAATAAAATACGAAAATCAAAAATAACTACAATTGTTTTCAAATTTGTAACATTTGAAATCCCCTTAGACTTCCTAAAACATGAATGTTAAAAATATCTCCCCCCCCTTAGTTTTTCAGAAGGTTGGGCGTAATGTTAATTAGATCTTCCCGAAAGAAGTAAAACAACACAGAAACCAATGGCTGGCCGAATCATCGTAAGTAACGCCGTGCGGACGGGAAATGGCAATTGATGTGGCACGCTTTGTATAGGAGGCCGAGCCGTTTTTATCAGCAGAGGCACAATAAGAAAGTGTCCCCTCGTATTGTCTTTATGAATCACCTAAATGACCGCACCCATGCCTTCTTCCGATAAGCTAAAGTGGTTTCAGCTGATGCATGATTGTTGGAGACGATAAGGAATAAACAATGAACCGCCTTATTTTCTATCCTCAGTTCTTTCCCCATCGAAGCGTCCACTTTATATCGGTGTGTGGAAGTTAAACGAGGTAAGTATGTAAAAGAAATAATACATTTAGTTCTTTTGTTTATTCTTTTAGTATTTTAAACATTTTCACACTTTTACTTATCTCAAATTTAAGTGCGATTCCTAAATAATAAAATATATATTTAAAACAACTTTTCAGTTGAATTTCAGTGACCTTATTATATAGGTAGTTCACATTTAAGACTTAAAAGTTAACATACTTCTTTATAAATAAATCACACAAGATTGTAAAGTTGATGACAGATTCGCTTAAGTAACAGAAACATAATTTTTTTTTGTTTGTTTAAGTCTGATTTTTATGTTTAAGTAATCCTTTTAGAAATTAAATTTTAATCATTTATAAATTTAATAATGATGAATGTTCTGTCTAATAATGATAATTACTATCTTTAATAACCATCTCTAATAATGATAATTTTTAGGATAGGTATACAGCTTATCATTAGACTCGCTGTAGGTTATACTATATTTTTCTATATACAGTATAACCTCGATTAACAGAGGTTTCTATTAACGGAGTCAATAACAAAGTCTAATTTTTTTTCTCCTTTCCAAAATGAGCTTGAAAAAAATTATACGCATTTTAGTTCTTTGTCCGTGTTTCAGGCACTTCTTCCCCACAAAAGCACTCAACTTCCAAGAAATTGTTTTTGAAAATGCGTCTTTCGTTATTTAACTAAGTATAGTTAAAAATGCCATTTTACTTTTTAAAATTTATTATTAGAGTTGATTTTCTTTTAATATATTTTTAGCTATGAAACATAAGTTCATATATGTTTATTTTTATCATTTAAAGAACGTTCTATTGTTTTTTACTTTAAAACTTTGTTAAATTCGGAAGCGCTAAAGGTTTTTCTACATTGTTTCTATTAACTTAGATTTCCGATATCCGAGGTACTAGCTGTCCCAATTAGCTCAGATAATCGAGGTTCTATTGTATATAAATATGTCTGCAGTAAGTCTCCCTAAGCGATTGTTGATTCTTATATGAATCAAGTAATTATTACTTTTAAACTAAAATAATTATTTTACATAATTTAGAATACTGTTTTGGGTTGAACAGTATGATTTATTACTATATAGTAAATAAGCGAGAACATAAAAAATGTATCAAAAATTCATTGCTTTACATAAAAGAAAATTTTAAACTTTGATACAAACTTTTATATAGTATTAATTACGCATATGCTTAAAAATGATTGGAAGTAAAAGTAATTAACTTTATATTACTAAAAGTTATTACTAAAATTTTATATTACTCCTTGCTCCTCAATTCCTTTTAAAATTCGTTATCCCCTTCTAGGGTGGATTGACAGTGTTTTAAATTTCAGAATTGTTGTTTAAATTTGTTTAACTCAATTAAAGTTGTAAGTCCGCATTAAAACTAATATAATTAAAACAACAATCTGTACCACTCTATTTTAATGTGGAAAATTGATTTGTAACACAAAATGTTAATATTTAAAAAGAATATTTATTTAAGTTCTTGCTCTTAAGAATGACCAATTTGCACACAAATTGTAATTTAATAGTAAATAAGCGAGAACATAAAAAATGTATAAAAAATTCATTGTTTTACATCAAAATGAAGTTTTGAAGTTGATAGAAATTTTCATACAGTATTAATTACGCGTATGAGTAAAAATGATTGGAACTACAAGGAATTATTTATATGTTACTAAAAGTTAACTCCTTGTTCCCCAATCCTTTGTGTAATTTGTTATCCCATTCTAGTGTGGATTGACAGTCTTTTAAATTTCAGAATTGTTATTTAAATTTGTTTAACTCAATTAAAATTGTAAGTGGGCATTAAAATTATTAAATTTTAAACAACAATTTGTACCAGTCTATTTTGAATGAGGAATATTTATTTTTAACACAAGGGGTTAATATTTAAAAAGAATATTTAATTAAATTCTTACTCTAAGCACGACCGATTTGCATACAAATGGTAATTTCAGGTCCACTTTTCGGCATTACAAGATAAAGAAATATCTGATATCACAAGACTGTGAATAAAGGAAAATATATTTTATTCCTGCATGACATCTGTATAAGTAATACATGTTTGTACAATATTGCATTGTTAAGATTTCAAAACATGTATTGTTATTTAAATTTTATTTTATATTCGATTCATAGTTGATAAATTTGAATGGTCGTTTGAAATGCACGTGAAGTACTTAGAACATTCTTAAAATACAAAACGGCTTGCTTAAACTTATTTTTACAGTTATAACAAACAACTTTATTGCATGTAAACTATAAACATACAGTTTTTATACCAATTCAAGGAGATAGAAAAATATTAAATTTTCATTCAAATTTCACCGTACTAATGTTATTTGCATCTTAGAAAATTGAATTTATACTATTAGTTTTTGTAATATTCCGGTGTTAATGTTTTTCACAGATATACAATAAGAAATAAATAGGTATTGTTCTTTTATTTGATTAAATTGTCTTCATTTGCGATGATATTAGTGCCAGTTTAATCAGATCTAATCTGTGGAATTTTTCTTCATACACTGAAATAATTAAGTTTCTAAGATAGTCAGGTTGGTTTAATATGGCCTTTAGAATATCTCAATCATTTTAAAAGAAATTAAACAATACAAAAAAAAACATAGAGGAATGTGAGGATGAGTGTTTTGGCGGGGAAGGAACAAATTTGTGAAACGTTCTTATTTTTGTGAAACATCTTTAAAATCTCTTATATTTTCTTAAACCTTTTGTCTTTCTCTTAAAATCTCTTATCTCTCAACAACATTCTAATTAATTGTTGGACCACGTAGGTCAAATTTTTATTACCCATTTTTCGAACGTAAATGAAAATCAATAACAGAACGAATACTATTTTCCTCCTTGTGAAAGGAATTGTGTCACTCCAGCATATTATTGAATTCATTTCTATTATAAGACTTGTGAATGGTGTGTTTTTTTCTGTAAAAGTAAATTATTGAACACTTATCTATTTCAAGAACTTGCATAATGGTATCGGGTGAGAGATAAGAGTGTATTAAGGAAGTGTAAATTGTATGATACCTTTTTACTGAATCAATACTTGCATACAGAGCTGTTTTAGCTTATTCCTGAGGTCTCATATTACAAGTATAACAATTGTTCTTACTTCATACCATTCATGAAAAGAACAATTTCGGTTGAGTATTTTCAGAAATTGGAAGAAACATACAGGTTGAGGACATTTTTTGAGGTGGAATTGGGTTTCTTACACAAAAAAGAGCTAATAAATTTAACATATCATCATGTGATGTAGACTACTCTTATTTTTACGAAACATCTCTTAAAAGCTCTTATAGTTTCTTAAACCTTTTGCCTTTCTCTTATAAAATCTCTTATCTCTTATCTCTAAATAACACTACTAACGGATTGTCGGACCACGTAAGCCAAATTTTTTAGTGTCCATTTCTCGAACGTAGTTGTAAACCAATAAAAGAATGTATACTATTTTCCTCCTTGTGAAAGGAATTGTATTACTCCAGCATATTATTAAATTCACTTCTTTTATAAGACTTATGAATGGCGTATGTACCTCAATTGTATTTTTTTAGTAAAAAGTACACTTTTTAAAACTTATCTATATCAAGAACTCACATCATGGTATCGGTACTGAGATAAGCGTGTATTAAGAAAGTATACTTTGTATCATACCTTTTGACTGAATTAATACTTGCGTACAGACCTGTTTCAGCTTACTCCTGACGGCTCATATTACAAATAGAACAACCGTTCATGGAAAGAGCAATTTCGCTTGAATATTTTCAGAAATTGGATGAAACAGAAAGGTTGATGACATGTTTTGAGATGGAATAAGGTATCTTACACGAAAAAGAGCCAATAAATGTAACATATCATCATGTGATGTACTACTCTTATTTTTACGAAACATCTCTTAAAATCTCTTATATTATCTTAAACCTTTTTCCTTTCTCTTAAAATATCTCCGATCTCTAAATAACACTACTAACTGATTGTGGGACCACGTTGGTCAATTTTTTTATTCTCAATTTTTCGAACCTAAATGAAAAACTAAAAAAGAATGAATAATCCTTTTCTCATTGTAAAAGGAATTGTGTTATCCCAACATATTATTAAATACACTTATTTTATAAGACTTATGGATGGCGTATGTAGCTCAATTGTATTTTAGTAAAAAGTACATTTTTTAAAACATCTATTTTAAGAACTCACATCCTTGGATTGGGAGAGTCATAAGAGTGTATTAACCCTTTCGTGGGCTATTTATTTCTCGCTCCACGTTTCCAAACCAGTGCTGCTAATTTTATTCAATCAACCGAACAATTGATGACAGCGCGAAAACGAAGCGGGAATCAGTCTTCCAGTCTTTTAAATAAAAAGACTAATATATTAGAATGGGTTTTGCGCTTTCCACGGGTGTATTTTGTAAGATCGTGTAGGTGGGAAATAATCTCCCCATGGCCCACGAAAATATTAAGAAAGTATACTTTGTATCATACCTTTTGACTGAATTAATACTTGCGTACAGACCTGTTTCAGCTTACTCCTGACGGCTCATATTACAAATAGAACAACCGTTCATGGAAAGAGCAATTTCGCTTGAATATTTTCAGAAATTGGATGAAACAGAAAGGTTGATGACATGTTTTGAGATGGAATAAGGTATCTTACACGAAAAAGAGCCAATAAATGTAATATATCATCATGTGATGTAGACTACTCTTATTTTTACGAAAAATCTCTTATATTTTCTTAAACTTTTTGCCTTTCTCTTAAAATCTCTAATCTTATCTCTTATTTCTAAATAACACAACTAACTGATTGTAGGACCACATAGGTCAATTTTTTTATTCTCAATTTTTCGAACCTAAATGAAAAACTAAAAAAGAATGAATAATCCTTTTCTCATTGTAAAAGGAATTGTGTTATCCCAACATATTATTAAATACACTTATTTTATAAGACTTATGGATGGCGTATGTAGCTCAATTGTATTTTAGTAAAAAGTAAATTTTTTTACACTTATCTATTTCAAGAACTCACATAATGGTATCGGGAGAGAGATAAGAGTATATTAAGAAAGTATAAATTGTATCATACCTTTGGACTGAATCACTACTTGCATACTGAGCTGTTTGAGCTTGCACCTGAGGGCTCATATTACATGTATAATAATTGTTGCTTCTTCATACTGTTCGTGAAAAGAACAATTTCGGTTGAGTATTTTCAAAAATTGGAAGAAACATACAGGTTGAGGACATTTTTGGAGGTGGAATGGGGCATCATACACAAAAAAGAGCCAATAAATTTAACATATCATCATGTGATGTAGACTACTCTTATTTTTACGAAACATCTCTTAAAATCTCTTATATTATCTTAAACCTTTTTCCTTTCTCTTAAAATATCTCCGATCTCTAAATAACACTACTAACGGATTGTCGGACCACGTAAGCCAAATTTTTTAGTGTCCATTTCTCGAACGTAGTTGTAAACCAATAAAAGAATGAATACTATTTTCCTCCTTGTGAAAGGAATTCTGTTATTTCAGCATATTATTAAATACACTTCTTTTATAAGACTTATGCTTGGCGTATGTACTTCAATTGTATTCTTTGATTAAAAAGAACATTTTTTAACACTTATCTATTTCATGAACTCACATCATGATATTGTGAGAGAAATAAGAGTGTATTAACCCTTTCGTGGGCTATTTATTTCTCGCTCCACGTTTCCAAACCAGTGCTGCTAATTTTATTCAATCAACCGAACAATTGATGACAGCGCGAAAACGAAGCGGGAATCAGTCTTCCAGTCTTTTAAATAAAAAGACTAATATATTAGAATGGGTTTTGCGCTTTCCACGGGTGTATTTTGTAAGATCGTGTAGGTGGGAAATAATCTCCCCATGGCCCACGAAAATATTAAGAAAGTATAAATTGTATCATACCTTTGGACTGAATCACTACTTGCATACTGAGATGGTTCAGCTTACTCCTGAGGGTGCATATTACAAGTATAACAATTGCTACTTCTTGCATGAAATTGTTCCGAAAATTGCTCATGAAAAAAACAATTTTGGTTAAATATTTTCAGAAATTGGATGAAACAGAAAGGTTGATGACAGTTTTTCAGGTGGAATGAGGTATCTTACACAAAAATGAACCAATAAATTTAACATATCATCATGTGATGAAAACTACCCATACTGAATCTTTGTTGTTCATTACTCAGTAAGAAAATTAAATATTGAGCTTTGAAAGCCTTAATGTCTAGAATAATCTATTGTTGTTGTCTTGTCCCGAACTACTGGAGCAATCTTATTGATACTTTCTAAAATAGCTTTTTACACCGTATTACGGTTTTCTGTAAAGTCTTATTAACGTATGTTAAGTAAAATCCAAAATATCATCAGAATATAGTATTCGGTCATTATTACTGGAATTGCTGTTTACGTCATAAAAATAAATTTTGACATAGAACGAAATTAAGTGAACTACTGGAGCAATCTTATTGATACTTTCTAAAATAGCTTTTTACACCGTATTACGGTTTTCTGTAAAGTCTTATTAACGTATGTTAAGTAAAATCCAAAATATCACCAGAATAGAATATTTGGTCATTATACTGGAATTTCTGTTTACGTGCTAAAATTCAGTTTTGACATATGAACTATATTAAGCGAACTACTGGAGGAATCGTCTTGATACTTGCTAAAATAGCTTTCTGGACAGTATTGCGATATTCTAGTGCAATGGAATCAAATTGATCCAAAAGTGTCCACGACAACTCTAGCCACACCTATAACTTCCATGGAATAGAGGAATAAATTATCTGTGAGTAAAATACGGTGAGTATATGTCACATCTCTCATCTCTTAGGTTTCATCTCTCTTTCTGAATTTTCAATAAAAATAAACATATATCTCCAGTCCCCAAAAAGCGAACAGGGTCTAATCCTCAACAATCCAGTTATGAGATCAGTGTCTGAAATCTTTAAACAATCGGAAATGAATTTGAAGCAATCAGTTTAGTTACGAAGAATATTAATTCATATATATTTAACTAAATTATATTAGACAAAGAATGTTATTATATACAATAATATATTTTCATATTTCGGGTATTCGTGATAAAATTCACTTCAATAACAGTCACAAATTCTAATTCTAAAATAATTGATTAAGAACATACTTCGAAATTAGACTAATATACACTTAGGGTGAGTATATGTCACATCTCTCATCTCTTAGGTTTCATCTCTCTTTCTGAATTTTCAATAAAAATAAACATGGATTATTTTATTTTTATTAAACAAATTGCTATCAAACTATTAACCAGTTTCTGCTGCAAGATTTTGCAACAGAAAACATCTAATTATAATCCGTGTACTTTTATGTTCATTATCAGGAAAAAAAAGTGGATATCTTACTGCTCTATTCAAAGAATTTTCTATTCAATTTGAGATTACAGTACTTTTATCGAAGAGAAAAATGTCTCTAAACAGTGAAATTGTTTTCTAATTATACACTAAATCTACAGAACTATCTAAAACTAGATACCACTCTCCTCTTTCTTAATCTACAGTAGATAAATAAGGTCCCAGAAACTCTGCCACAGAGAATGAAGAAAATTACTGAATTGATTATTTTTTTATTTGGAGGAAAAAGGAAACCCGTGAAACTGATGTTCATTAGGTATCACAGTGTTCTCTAAAGGTAACCTAAAATGTAATGGAAAGTAGAAAGAAAACAAATTTTTATTCTAAAGAAACTGGCGCCATTGTTTTGTTTACTGAACTCATAAGAGAAGTGTGTCTTTATATATACTATTGAGTTCCCACTTATGCATAAGGATTATTAATAAGAGTTTTGATAAGAAAATGTAAACTATTTCAAATAATACTAGTTAATTAAAATATATTTTGCTGTTTTATTCACTACTATCAAAATAAATACAAAATATATAAAGATATATACAATCAAGAGCCAAAACATTATGACCACCTGTCAATAACGAGTTGACCCACCTTTGGCGAGCAACACAGCTTCAACCCACCTTGGCATAGATACTACAAGTCCTTGGTAGATGGCCGGAGACAGATTGCACCAGATGTCTAAGCAACGGTTATGCAAATCCGAGATATTGCAAATTGGTGGTCTTTCAACTCTGAGCTGCCTTCCCATGACATCCCAAATGTGTTCTATCGGATTGAAATCCGGTGAGTTAGGCAGTCAGGACATTAACTGGAATTCAGCATCATGTTCCTGGAACAACTCAAACACATTTTTAGCTTTGCGACAAGGGGCTTTGTCCCTTTGGAACATTCCATTTCCAGCTGAAAAAACAGAGGCCATATAAGGGTGCAACTGGTACTAACAACTGTAGATCTCGAACAACACACGAGTAGTGCAATTTCGGAAACACTTGTTCCGAGCCTTCAAGCTATTACAATCTGCCCTCTATCAAAATCGTTTAGATCCGCAGAATTTCCCCAAACACACAGAAGTAAGTAAAAGAATGATTTTTCAAACTCTCCAGCAGCAGTTAAATACCACTTCAACCTGATCATGTGCCTTCCACATTATCCAGGCGAGTTCATTGCAAAATATAGGGGTAGTCCTAATGTTTTGGCTCTTAAGTGTATGTTATTAGTCTAATTTCGAAGTACGTTCTTAAGTAATTATTTTAGAATTAGAATTTGTGACTGTTATTGAAGTGAATTTTATCACGAATACCCGAAATATGAAAATATATTATAGCATATAAAAACATTCTTAGTCTAACATAATTTAGTTAAATATATATGAATTAATATTCTTCTTAACTAAATTGATTGTTTCAAATTCATTTCCAATTCTTTAAAGTTTTCAGACACTGATTTCATAAGAGGATTTCTGATGATTAGGCCCTGTTCGCTTTTTGTTGACTGGAGATATATTTGTGGTCACAATTTCTTCTCAGTTTTCAAACTATACCTCTAGAGGAGGCAGACTAAGACTAAGAGTCTTCTGCTTTTTAATTACAATGACTCAGTTCAACTAAGATGTTTTTTCATCCTAGCGGTTCTCGTCAAACGAAAGTTGTACCTTTTTACATTAATTCTACTTACTCAGCACGACCTAGTGGTATTAACAACGACAACAGCAACAACTGGTTATGTCGCGGTAGATAATATATTTTTGTGTAAAGGTGTTAAGGAACAATATACTGAAAATATTGTAAATGATCCAAATACTTAATAAGTAAAAGTTGGAAATCACTTTGACATATAACAAAACTACAAAAGGTAACATCGAATACACAATTTGAAAGTGTTTAATCATGTCGTTTGACATGTGGATGTTTTGAAAATCATGTAAAATATCGTATGTGACTGATCATATTTTAGAAGCAGAGGCAGAGTTATTTGTTGAGTAGAACATTAAAATACTTATTTTTGTTTTAACGATTTTTATACTTAATCAATTCATATGCGAAATTTTATAAAAGCGTACCTTAATAAAATATAATCAGTTGCTGGAGACATATTTGCATAATAAAATTCTTGGATTTTATTAAGTACACTACTATCGCTCTTATGGGACTCAAAGTCTAACTACATAAATATTTAAAGGAAAATCACTACATGAAGCCATTTTATTTCAAAGTCAATAATTGTTTTTAGATCAGATTTTTTTAGATTTGTTTTAGATTTACGATAAGGACTTGAGATATTAATGTAGAATTACAGGTTCTAGCATCACTGTAGAATAAATGGGGTGGTCTAGGTAAGAAACGATGCTTAGATAATCGCTGACAACATTTAACAAGCAAGATCAGATATTAGTTAAAAAGTGCAGAACACGGTACAAATTCACAACATAAAACTCACGAATATCAGCTTAGTTTATGTCTCTAACAACCAAATGAGACTCCACAGCCGACGGCTTAGGCTTACTGTACGCTCCTTTTCATCTCATACTCTGATGCCAAACCAACTCTCAAACTCTGACGCAGATCTTCACGGCCTCAGAAAGAATTATTTTTCCACAATTATATGTATGGATTTAATTTCTTTCCCGAGGAGTGCTTCGTAGATATCTTCCACAACCCCTTTCATTAAATGCGTCATCTTGTTTTCCTCCAACATACTGGAGTCCACTCTCTGAAAAAGTTCAATCACGCTCTACATGTAGGACTGAGTACTTTCCTCGGGTGTCTTGGCCCTACTTTCTACTTCTTTTTGAGCTTTTTGTAGATAGCGTCGGGAGTCTTCAAATGCCTGACTCAGTTGATTGCTGAATTTGTCACATGAGACCACATTTTCTTCGTTGTTCTCATACTACTCCCTAGCCATGCAGCTCAAATAGAATTATGCGTTGAACACAAATACGATCTTCCATCGGTTGAATTGTACACGTTCAAATTCTTTATTCCATTTGTGATATATTGACATCGATCTTTGGAAGGCCGATGAGCTTCGGAATGGGTGCGTAGAATATCATTGTGTCTAGGATGATAGTTGCTCTACATAAATATGTCATCAAATTCCATTTTAGTTAGTGTCTCAGGAATTAAAAGTCCTAATTCAAGGGATTTGCAGGCGTCGGCTTTTGCGTTCTTCCGTGGTTATTTCAACTGCAGCTCCTTCAGTCTACCTGGCGTTCCACTAAAAGTCACGTTGATGTTAGAAATAGAGAGGCATAATAGAAAATTAAAATTTATTTACACACACGAAAGCTTAAACAGACTGAGAATTAAGTCATGATACTTCTTTTATAAACATATACATTCTGGAGTAAATTAAAGAATATTCTGGTATTTTTTAGATATAAAGAAGTTAAATTAAATTAAATGAAAACAGCTACAGCGTCGCCGACTTTTAGTCACCTTCTGATGACCACTCGGCTATTAAATTAAGATTTGAAGACGCACTATGTGTCAATATACTTTATGATTTTTAGATCATTTAAGACTTTTAAAATGGATAAAAGGCTGACAGAAGAAAATAATTCTTTTTATTTCATCTACTACTGCTTAAAAAGAAGATTCGTTGACTAAACAGATTTCCTTCAATTTCTGCATTTATATATCACACCTTTTAATATTCATTTACTTCTGTAAACACTAGATATACGGACCGAGCTAATTTGTTCTAAAATTTGATCACTATTATAATATATATTAAATTATAATTTTAAAACATACGTTGATTTTTAGTTAAGTAATAAAAATATGTTAATTTCATTCCTTTTGCAATTCATTTGCTATTATCAGTGGTATATATTTTATTGTGACTTCACTATAGATGTATATAAAATAAATAATTTAAAATTATAGATATATAAAGTATAAAATATAAAATTAAAGTATAAATAATATTAAATATACACTTTTAATACAGAAATGCATGCTACTGAGAAAAGAAAAGCATAGAAAACAGATTGAAACATTTGTTATGTAATAGAAATTTTTATAAAATTGTTTAAAAAGATTTTATATTAAAAAGCTTTTCCATAAATTTTTTTATAATAAAATTTTATTTAATTTAATTTACTATTTTATTTAAAAAAAAATAATTGATTTTTTGTATTAATCTTATAAATTATAAATTGTAAAAGAAAATTTTTACTTGTAGAATTAATAGTTAAAGTATTAACCAGAAAAGGAAATTTACACATAATATATGTTTGTAAATAATAAAACATATAATGTATAATATGTTTTTTTACATTTTTAAATATAATGTTTTAAAATATTAAACTTAAAATAATATTAAGTAATTTATTTTTTAATAATTATAATATAATGTATAAATATTTAATTTAACACTTTAAAAGATGAAACAATTTCTTTTTGCAATAGATGTTTCATTGCTTTTAGTTGCAAAATTATTTTATGTTTCAGGTATTTAAACTAAATAATTTACTTGTATATAATGCCATATATAAGGTCATTAATTTCATTTGAAAATTCATATACTTAAATCGCAAGTGTTTATGTATAAAATATAATTTATGATATGTTATGATAAATAATATATTAAAAAAGTATAAATTTTTATATAAATAAGTATAAAAAAATAGAATGTGTAAATATGATTTTTTAACATTAAATTATTATATTAAATATTTTTTAAAAAATTTGCTTTTAACTTATTTTTTTAATCTTTTTAAAAATTTTTATTTAAAAATTTTAATTTAAAATATTTTATTAAAGAACTTATAATTTTAATTTTTTAATTTATTTTAGTGTACTGATTTTTTAGTATGCTAAAATTATTTTATTTTCAGTATTTAAACTAAATTTTACTTTTATAATAATATATAATTAATTAAATTCATCTGAAATTTTATACTTAAATAACAAGTATGTTTATATGTAACAAATATTTACAGAATATATGTGTTTATATAAATACATATAGTATTAAAATAAATTAATAAAGTACAGAATTCTTCATAAAATTTAAAAATTTGTTTATATGCAAATAATTTATAAAATTATAATTTATTTAAAATTAAAGAATATAAATTATAAAAAACATTATAAATAATTTATTTATAAATATTATTAATAAATTTTATGCATTAACAATATTGTAGTTAGTCTATAAAATATAAACTGTATTCATAAATATGTTATTAAATTATAATTTTTTTTTTATTTTTGTGTTTACAAGTATTTTGTTTTTTATTGTTATTTAAAAAAATATCTATATTAAATTTAATTTTTTAAATTTTAATGTTATTTATTATACAAACAGTATTAAATAAATTTACACTACAGAATATTTTTTATTTAAATATATTCTTAATATACTATTTATTATTAAAATCATATAAAAAACCAAATGTTTATCACTAATAAAGTACACACTACTAATTCTATTCAAATAATACATTTTATTTTTAAATTAATTGTTTATTGTAACAAAATTACAGTTACAAAGCAAGAGCGAAACCAATAATGAATAGTAATCTTTTATTGGTCAAATTGCTACAATATATTCGGCCAGCAACGCTGCAACGAACTTTTTTTAGAGAGACTGCAATTTAAGAGAGCAAAGGAGAAGGAGCTGTTTTTTATCTTCTGCAAGTTCGA
This sequence comes from Pardosa pseudoannulata, assembly GCA_032207245.1. Classification (NCBI taxonomy): domain Eukaryota; kingdom Metazoa; phylum Arthropoda; class Arachnida; order Araneae; family Lycosidae; genus Pardosa; species Pardosa pseudoannulata. Next base: position 49,433,304 of record CM063498.1, read on the forward strand.
GCACCATTTTTTTCATCAACATGTTTGTTAAATTTCGATAGTTTTAATTTGACATAGCCTTAAAACCATTTTATATTCTATATTTACATTATAATATTTAATACAAAATTGATATTTGTATTTAAATCTTATAAATAAATTTAATAATTACACTATAGAAAATTAGATTAATGCATTTTTTAATAAATCACTGATATTTTTAAAAACTTTGTGTTTATCTTAAATGTTGCACAGAGAAAATTTCAAATTCAATAATACATATCTTATAGAAACCTTAATTGTTAAAACCTTTACATAAAATCAAGATGTTTATCATTAAATAAATGTTATACACTACAGAAAACTTCTACAGTTTAAATAATACATGTCTGTTAAAGCATTGAAACCTTAATTGTTAAAACTTTTATATAAACCAAGATGTTTATCATTAAATAAATGTTACACATTACAGATAATTTCCACAATTCAAATAATACATATATAGAAGACTTGAAACCTTATTTGTTAAAACCTTCATATAAAATCAAGATATTTATCATTGAATAAACGTTTCACACTACGAAAATTTCTACAATTCAACTAATATATATATAGAAGCACTGAAACCTTATTTGTTCAAACATTTATATAAAAGTAAGATGTTTATCGTTAAATAAATGTTACACACTACAAAAAATTTAAAAATTCAAATAATACATATCTTATAGAAGCACTAAACCCTTAATTGTTAAAACCTTCCTATAAACCAAGATGTTTATCATTAAATAAATGTTTCATACTATAAAAAAAAGTTCTACAATCAAATAATGCATGTCTTATAGAAGCACTGAAAACTGAATTGTTAAAACAGTCATATAAACGAAGATGTTTAACATTAAACAAACGTTGCACACTACAGAAAATTTCTACACTTCAAATAATACATGCCTTATAGAAGCACTGAAAAAGTGTAATCAAATTAGAAGATTAGAAAAGGTTTAAATAAGAAAATAAAATCCATCATGAAATAAAGAACGTAAAAAAATCTTAATTTTTTTATAGTACGGTTTAAGAATCAAGAGATAGTTAATACAAGTATCACTCAATCTTCTTCTCATTCTGGTGAACTTAAGTAATCTTGCTTCTTGCTGCTACTGAATTGACGTTAGTGGAATCATCTTTAATGGATTCAAGACAAGTTGTTTAAAGTTTTTTTCAGCTTCCAGATCTAGATTAGCTCAGCAACTACAAAAAGAAAAAAAGATTTCAGTCGCTACACAGTATAAAAGAAGTTCGTAACATTAGCAAGCCTTTGTAATGAAAATACTAGAACTATTAAGAAAATACTTATTTTTTATATAACCGAATCATTTTAAGTATACTTAACATTACATTTTATGAAAAGATAAAGGATAACAAAAACAAAGACATTTCGTTATTAATTCTGTAACATTTACATATTTTGATAACTATGTAGTTAATTGATCAAAATATTTAAAAAGATGTAACATTTTCCATTTTATGAAAATATAAAAAACAACAAAAGAAAGAAATGTCATGGATGTAAACACATGAGCTAAAGTATATATTAAAAAACTCCTTTAAAGAAAATATGAAGTGAAATTGAAAAATGTATTAATAAAAATTATAACATGTAACATTTTGTGAAAATATAAAACAACAACAAAAAGAAAGAAATGTCATGGATGTAAACACATCAGCTAAAGTATATATTAAAAAAAACTCAGTTAAAGAAAACATGAAGTGGAATTGAAAAATGTATTAATAAAAATGATAACATGTAACATTTTGTGAAAATATAAAACAACAACAAAAAGTAAGAAATTTCTTGAATGTAAATACATGAGCTAAAGTATATATTTCAAAAATTCCGTTAAAGTCAATATGAAGTGAAAATGAAAAATATATTAATAAAAATGATAACATGCAACATTTTATGTAAAGATAAAACAACAACTAAATGAAAGAAATGAAATGAATAATACATAGCTTAAAATATTTAAAAACACTATAATCATATAATGAATATATTAATAAAAATATAAAATAAATGTTTATGAATAAAAACACTACAAAAATAAAGAAATGTCTTAAAAAGCATGAAAACTTAATATTTAAAACAGTTTAAACGAAATGTATTTAATAAAAATGATACAGAAATTTCTGAAAACTTAAAAATACAATTATAGAAAGAAATGAAAAATGTAAATACATAGAAGATATTAAAAAAAAAGTTAAAGTCATAAATAAAATGAAAAATATTTAAAAACGATAATTTTTTTATGAGTATAACAACAAAAGAAAGATGTCATTTAAAAAACTCTAATGTATTTCTTAAAAAAATTCCGTTGTAACATGAAGGAAAATGAAAAATATATTAATAAAATTTCAGTCCTTTTACAAAGTAAAAAAGAACAAAAAGAAGAAATGTCTGAATGTAAATACATGAGCTAAATTATATATTAAAAAAAAAACTATTAAGCAAACCTAAGTGAAATTGAAAAATATATTAATAAAAATGATAATAAGTAATATTTTATGAAAAGATAAAACAACAACAAAAATAAAGAAATGTCAAGAATGTAAACACATGAGCTAATATATATATTTCAAAAATTCAGTTGAAGTCAACATGAAGGGAAAATGAAAAATATACTAATAAAAATGATAACATGTAACATTTTCTGAAAATATAAAACAACAACTAAAAGAAAGAAATGAAATGAATGTAAATACATGAGCTAAAGTATATATTAAAAACACTCCGTTAAAGTAATCATGAAGTGAAATTGAAAAATATATTAATAAAAATGATAACATGCAACATTTTATGAAAAGATAAAACAACAACAAAAAAAGAAATGTCATGGATGTAAACACATGAGCTAAAGTATATATTTCAAAAACTCAGTTAAAGAACATGAAGTGAAAATGAAAAATATATTAATAAAAATGATAACATGTAACATTTTATGAAAATATAAAACAACAACTAAATGAAAGAAATGAAATGAATGTAAATACATGAGCTAAAGTATATATTAAAAACACTCCGTTAAAGAAATCATAAAGTGAAATTGAAAAATATATTAATAAAAATGATAATAAGTAATATTTTATGAAAAGATAAAACAACAACAAAAAGAAAGAAATGAAATGAATGTAAACACATGAGCTAATGTATATATTTCAAAAATTCAGTTAAAGTCAACATGAAGGGAAAATGAAAAATATATTAATAAAAATGATAACATGTAACATGTTCTGAAAATATAAAACAACAACTAAAAGAAAGAAATGAAATGAATGTAAATACATGAGCTAAAGTATATATTAAAAACACTCGGTTAAAGAAATCATAAAGTGAAATTGAAAAATATATTAATAAAAATGACAACATGTAATATTTTATGAAAAGATAAAAATAACAAAAAGTGAAGTGATTTAAATTAATGTATATTTATTTAAAAAATTATTGATTAAAGTCTAATGAAAATATAAAAATATTAATAAAAATGATAACATTGTAACATTTTATGAAAAAGATAAAAAAATAACAAAAAGTATTGTGAATTTAAATCCATGAAGTAAAATTTGATTTATTTCAAAAATATGATTAAATACATGAAAAAAAAAAATTATTAATAAAAAATGGGTAACTTGTAACATTTTATGAAAATAAAAAATAGAAAAGAAAGAAATGAAATGATATTAAATACATGAGTAAAGTATATATTAAAAAATGTTAAAGAAACAAAATTGAAATTTAAAAAAATTTTTAATAAAAATGACACATGTAATATTATAAAAGATAAAATATTTTAAAAAATCATGAATATGATAAAATGTATATGAATGTATTTAAAATATTAATAGTAAAAAATTATTGAAGAGGTAATAGAAATTAATAAATTTAAAATAAAGTTAAATTGAATCAAAATTTAAAGATTACTTTTAATTTTATGAAAACATAAAATAATAACAAAAATAAAGTGATTAAATTAATGTGAGTGCATAAGTTAAAATTTATATTAGAAAAAGTCCAATGAAAGACAGATAAAGTGATATTTTAAAATATTATAAATAGGATCATAATTTTATGTAAAGATAAATAAAGAAAAATAGTTTTGACATTTAAAAGAAAGTTTTTTGCACAAAATTTATTGAAAATACATAAAGTTAAATTAAAATGTTAATAAAATTGTACATTTTAAAAAATAAAAAAATAAAGAAAAAATGTATTTTTGAAAATGATTTAAAATATTTAATTACAAATTTCTGATAATATACATAACATTTAAAAAATAATATTATAAAAATTTAAAAAAAAAAAAATTTTATGTTTTAATATTTATTAAATCATACATTTATAAATAAGAATTTATAATATTATTTTTAAATATTTTATTCATATATTTTTTTGTACAAGAATAATATATTATTATCAATTTTTTCTTTGA
>CM063498.1:49442763-49445263 GCA_032207245.1 Pardosa pseudoannulata
ACGAACATCTTTTGCGTGCCCCAGGCAACTTTAACTCTCTTACTGATGAATTTATAGACCAAAATTGGTTCCAAAGTGAGTATTTTTAAATCTATATATAACATATATAAATATATAATATATATATTTATATATATGATTATATGAGTATATATATATATATATATATATATATATAAATATATATAATCATATATATTATATTTTTATAAATATATATATTATATATATATATATATATATATATATATATATTATATATATATGAAATATGCACTTTTTCTTACTAGAATTTATGTAGATTTTTATCGTGAGAAATTAAAAGGTAAGCAATACCAGTTTTTGGATGTTATAATAAAAAAATTATAATTGAATTACAGTTAATTCCTATTTATTACATAATATAATTATAATTATATTATCTAATATCACTGGAGTTCTACTCTTATAATTCTAATTATTACATAATTAAATGTCTAATTATGTATATAATTCATTTGATTAATTAAACGGTGAAAACAACAGTGGCCAAATGACCAAAGTACTAGTTCTAGACCCAAAGATTGTGAGTTCGATGCTCGCCATGGTGGTGGATCCAAAGTACGGATTTTTAATTTAAAAAGGTTATTTATCGTTGCCTTATGTTCTCGAAACTTCTAGATCTTTCTTTTTTATGTAAATTAGTTATTTCTAGAATTTTCTGTTCTTGTATAAAATCTGATACCCACTAGTTGCAGGCAACTTCTCAATCTTGCAAGGTTGTGAGTTGCTACTTAGCTTCAATAAATTCGTCTGTTAGGTTAAACGGTATGTTCATTCGAATCTTCGTGACAATATAAGACTTTAGTTTACTATTTTAAATGACCCACCTTACCTTCTGTCTCAAACGTGACACACTTCAACATGACCCATTCCCCCTGTTCACATTTCATGCAATATTATATAAAGCATATACTTGAAGGTCAAAGCTTTACGGTATAAAGCCGAGCATCTTTAATTATGGTTCATGACTATAAATAGGGTCGTGACAGATGCAGAAGGAAACGACAAATTTTTTTTGCAATTTTTATATTTATTTTTTAGAAAATATTTTTTTATTTGCCCTTAAAATAAAAAAAAAAATAACTTGCCGAATTACCAAATGATTCGGGGTTGAAAACTGATTTTAACAGGAAGCCCTTACAAGATTTCTCGATAGCAGAGGCTAAAAAATTTTTCATGATTTCTATTATGTAAAGAAAATTTCATTTGTTATTAAAATCACAAAAAAAGAACTTGCCGAGTTATCAATTATTTGGGTTGAAAACTGATTTTCACACAATGGCCTTACATGTCTGCTCGATAGAAGAGGCTAAACATTTTCACGTTTATATTATGAAAAAAAATTCTCATTTATCACTAAAATTACAAAAAAAAAAAAAAAAAAAAACTGGCCGAGTTATAGATTCGTGGTTGAAAATTAATTTTAATATGAAGTTATTAGACGATTTCTGGCTAGTAGTGGCTAAAGAAATTCCAAATATGCATTTAAATATGTATTTAACTCTCGAAGACGAGGACTTCCCATAATTACGCGAGATTGCGAACCGGGCTTCAGAGGACCGGTACTACTTTTTTGAACAAAATTCCAACAAAATTGATTTTGGTGTTGAATAGAAAATTTGTATTACCAAATATATTTTAAAATTTTAAAGAATGTTTCTTATTATCGGAAATAATAATTTTTAAAAGTATTTTGGACTGCAGATCTTTTTTATTAGTATTCCCAAAGCACAAACATGAAACACACACAAGTTAAAAACTTAAATCATATCTTTATATTTCATCATTTTAATCATGTAACGATGTATTTTTGATAGCATCCTTCCTCCAACCACAAACACTAAATAAACATGCAAAAGTGTATGCGCATGCACTGGGATTTGGGAGACCGAGTAAATTAAGATTATCTCTTTCTTAGAAAATTAATCATAGAAAATTGTACGATCCATTTCTTTAGGGTCTAGAAAACCTATAAGACATTTACTGAAAATATGGGAAGTTTATTTCTAATATGTGATTTTTTGTGCAATATTTTTATAATGCTCGGGTTTCAGAAGCCCAACGTGCGTCGTCACCGATTAAATATGTATATTAAAATGCGTGATTATATTGAATATGGATTTATTTTCATTTTAAGTATCAGAAAACAATATTTATGACTATCATATAGCCCGTCATATGACGGGATCAGTAAAATTTTTAATTCTCCAAAATTGTAAAGTAACTTATGAGGCTGGTAAAAAAATGGTTTGTTTTTTGGATGAGAATCATCTTTCAACAAAAAATAATCGATGATTCAATTTAAAACTATCACACATGTACCCAATCTATTATTAAAGCCCAATATAAAAGAAAATTATTTGCGTAATATCTAAGTTCAATGATAAAACGTATGAAAATAAGGCATAATTTAAATAATTTAAAATAAGAAATGATTCAATGAGATCTTTTAAGGAAT
>CM063498.1:49450263-49465263 GCA_032207245.1 Pardosa pseudoannulata
AAAACAGAAAACTTTCGTGCTAAGCATTACATTTAACCCATATTGTACTACACCAACTAAATATTTCTGAAAATTTTCAAAACTTTATCCATATCATTAATATGGTGTAACTAAGCATATAAAACAAAAATTTTGAAAAGACAACTTTAGGTTTTTAAGTAATTAGCTGTCCGATAAATAGAACAATGGTCCAATACATTACTAAAATTTAACAAATATCACTTACATTGATTTACGCTGATTCATAGTTGAAGTTTCGGGAAAGAGTCAAACCAAAATCAAACATAATATTTTAAGCACACTGTTGTTGGCTTTCTCTTGCAGTTCTTGAACTGGTATCTCGGTAAGGGATAATAGAAAAAGGATATACGTTGTTGGATTCTAACATCCATAGTTTAAATCCAAATTTTACAGGTTTATCTTCCATGAACATCTTCCGACTGTACCTTTCAAAATACCTTACCATTCTTTTATCGATTGTGAGATTTTTAGAAAATATACCAAATTGCTTCAAGGTTATGCTGATTTTGTCATAAAGAGGTCGATTTTTATAATAATGATCTTGTGAATCAATTGAAGAATTAAGTTTAAAATGGATAACGTGCATGTGTCATAATATCGTTTTCTGGACCTAGCATTACTCACTAATGTAGTTCCAATGTCTGGAGCATTTTCCGAATACATTGTTTCTCTTGGTAAAATATGATACCCGGTAAAGAAAATGTCACCTAGAAATTGCTTGAATTCTATTTCTGTAATGCTCAAAGAATGTTTTTTCTTGGGAGGCTGCATACCGATTTTTTTCTGTTACAGTATGAGATATCATGTCTTTAACCATCATGTGGAAGAGTTGAACTGGATTTTTCCTGCAACTATGACTATAATTTCATAATCTCGTGTAGAAATTGAATCAATTGATAGTACAAATTTATGTTGAGGTTTTACCCACTGGCGTTTTTTCTGTGGAAGGATGACATTCTTAAGAATCATTTGATAAAATTTCAATACCAACGTAATCGAAGGTAAGCACAATAATGTGAATTGAAGCTGTGTAAGAGATAGTGATCAGAGATTCCGTAACTCAAGTGGCAATATATAAATTGTTATATACAAGTCACTTTTATTATGAAAGTGAGGTAGATTAACATAAAAGAGTACTTCTTCGAAATGCTTAGAAAGTTATCATGAAATAAAACAAAAATAGTGAAATCCAATCGTAAAGCAAAAAATAACTTAATTGTGAAAGACGTCGATCCCACAATAGCAGGGTTTGTGAGTTTTAGCTGAACAATCATTCCCAATATTTATTAATAGCGACTGGAATACTCAAAATAAAAAGACATGGATTTCATAATATGAGAGTTGTGATTTCTAGCTGAACAAAGATTCACAATATTTATTAATAGCGACTGGTATATGTAAAATAGAAAGACGTGGATCTCGTAATAGGAAGGTTGTGAGTTTTAGCTGACCAATGATTCACATTATATATTAATGCAAGTGGGAAATGTAAAATAGAAAAAAGTGGATCCAATAATAGGAGGGTTGTGAGTTCTAGTTGACCAATCATTCACAATATTTATTAATAGTAACTGAGGCATGTAAAATGGATTCGTGGTGATAATCTCTTCCAATTTCCCATTATATTTCTGGAAATGGAAGGTTAAACCTCTAGGGGCGGAGGGGCCTTCTACTTAGTCCGAACATTTAAATTACGACTTGGGGGGGGGGGGGGGGTTTGGCCACTTTGAAGTTAATAATGATTTGGTGGGGGGGGGGGGGGGGGGGCCGGGGGGGGGGGGGGGGGGGGGGGGGGGGGGGAGGGTGGGGGAATCAATATCTAAAAAAAAATTACAATTTTTTTGTGGGGGGGGGGGGGGGGGGGGGGTGGGGGGGGGGGGGGGGGGGGGGGGGGGGGGGGGGGGGGGGGGGGGGGGGGGGGGGGGGGGGGGGGGGGGGGTGGGGGGGGGGGGGGGGGGGGGGGGCGGCGAGAGGCGGAAACAACAAACTTGTATTGGTCTTCAAAACGAAAGGCGCATAATTTCACCTTAATTCGTGTAGTTTTCAATAATAATAAAACATCGATCGAGATAAGAAATTATAGATAATAACAAACACTCGATAACTTGGTAGTTTTTTACTACCTGCGCTGATAACAGACACTTCCTTCAGAGGACAAGCAAATATTCTAAAAAGCATTCTTTAGCTGTAATTAAAAAAGAAGAGCTTCCCATTAATGTTTCAGACCAATTGTCATGATAACTTATCATTACAGTATTAAATTATCATTGCTCAGTAAAAAAGCTATAAAATTGTAGTTAATCTCTGGTTGCTTTAAACTGACTATTGCAGTATCAAGAAAACATAGACTAATATTTTGTATTTTAAGTGTATAATAAACGTAACTGTAATCTTAAACCGATAAACAAATTGCAAACTATATACAGTAGCTATAAGCTGGAAATGTTGTATATAGCTATATTAGCCATATACAGTATTCCTAAACATAGTATTTGAACTACAATCAATACTTAAAAAATGTATTTCGAAAAATTCTTGAAGTACTATGTAAAATAATTGAATTTTTTCATAACAAGCACATACATAAATGTGGAAAGTTGAAACACATATATTAATTTGAATTGCTTAACATTATGGAACGTGATAATAATTAAACTTTCGAGAATATGGTGCCTAAAGATAACTTAACTGATATATTAGGTATTGTAAATTGATAGGAAAATTTCAAATGTTCCTTTCTTAATATACAGCAACGTATTTACTATTATATATACATATTCAAACACACAATACACACACAACAAAAAAAAAATATATATATATATAAATATATATATATATTATATATAAAATATATTATATATATATTTTATATATATATATATATATATATAAATATATAATATAAATATATATATATTATAATTATATTATATATATAATATATATAATATGTTATATATATAAATACATATAATATATATATATATATTTATATATATATAATATATTATCATATATATATATATATATATATATATATATATATATATATAATATATATATATATATATATATATATATATATATATATATATATATATATATATATATATATATATATATATATATATATATATATATATATATATATATATATATATATATATATATATATATATATATATATAAGAGAGAGAGAGAGAGAGAGAATTTTTATACTTTTTTATTAAAATTTATAGAATTTTTTTAAAACAAAATATAAAAATCTATAATCAATAGATGTTATTTAATAATGGTATAATGGTCGGCAGTTTTATGTTATTTTGAAACACACATAAAATAATTGAATGACATAATGTTCATAATTCTAGGTCCACTAATTTAAAAATATAGTTCATCTTTTTTAAACATTAAAACATATCCTTTCAACATTTTTCCTTTACAAACTATATTTGTAATAAATAATTCATATATCAGAGTATAATGTATTCAATATATATATAAAAAATAAATACGATTTTATTTGAATTTTAGGAATACCCTTTATAATGTCATATTACCGTAAGTTTACATACATGCTACTATGTACCAAAGTTCGTAACTCTCAGAAAAGTAGAGTAAACTTTGAAAATTAATGTAAACAATCTCGTATATTTTAAAGTATATTGCTCCGTATTTGACTTACAGCTTTTTTATCCCTTTTCCTATTATAAATGATGTTACGTAACTTGAAATACATCTTTTATTCATATATTAAATTTTGGTTATGTACGGTGTTGCTTGTATATAGATATTATGATTTTTTTTATAAAATAGAAATTTTATAAGAATATTTAATGAAACCTATTACTAAAAAGGTTATTTGAAATTGAAAATTTTATTCGCCAAATGTGTATATGCATAAACATTTGGCGAATGCTTGCCTTCTAGCTATTTTTGTGGAAAAACATATAGCATTACTTAAATAGTTTATTCAAAATCTAATAACGTTTTGTAAAAATGACAATGTTGGAGATTTATCTTGCATTTTTTTTGTTTATGAAAATTCTACTTATAACAAAGGCTTTCAAAGTATCATTTTAAGACAGAATTTCCAATTTAATTTTATATATCAAAATATAAAAAATTTATAAATGCAAGTATAAAGTATTAAATGTCATATAAATGGTAATATGTATTGAGGATGTTGTGTTGTCATATGGTATGGACAGCTGCCTTTAAAAGGAAATGCAAATTAAGAAAAAAATGCAGTTTCAAATTTTTGTATGAATAAGGTGTATTTGTTCTAAAATTGTTAAATTTTTCATAAATTAAATTCAAAGACGTGTAGAATTTTTTTCTTTAAATTTGTAATAATGAAAGGAATTATGACAATATATACCACCAATTAGACAGAATGCATGAAGCTGAAATATCTTTAATTTTTGTTTATATACTTTTTAGAATAAAATTTTATTGTTATTTACTGATTAAAACCAGTTACATTGTACACTAGATTACAGATTTTTTTTCATTTGAGAACATCCCGATGATTTGAAAAATAATATGACTCCCTAATAATGGCTTTTTTCTTCAAATGAAAACATCTAGATACACAGTGAAAATGTCCTCTTTGGCTCAATAAGTGAGAGAACGAGGAAAAACCGCAACCAATACATAACACTGGTGTGTGAGTTCGAACCACATAACACATTTATTATGTTTTACCAAAAGAAATTACAATAACTATTACAATGCTTTTTTTCTTCAGCTGAAAACACTTAAAACCACAGTGAAAATGTCCTCTTATGGCTCATTAAGCCACAGAAGACGAGGAAAAATCCATACCAAAACATAACTCTGGCCTGTGAGTTCGAAACACACAACAAATTACTTATTATGTTTTGCCAAAAGAGATTAAAATAACTATTACAATGAATTTTTTCTTCAATTGAAAACTGCTAGATCCACAGTGAAAATGGTCCTCTTATGGCTCATTGAGCCATAGAAGACGAGGAAAAATCCCCACCAAAACACAACTCTGGATTATGATTTCGAAACACACAACACATTATTTATTATGTTTTGATAAAAGAGATTACAATAACTATTACAATGTTTTTTTTCTCCAATTGAAGACATCTACATCCTCGTTCTCTCATGGCTCATTGAGCCATAGAAGACGAGGAAAAATTCCCACCAGAAGACAAGTCTGGCTTGTCAGTTTGAAAAAGACAACACATTATTTATTATGTTTTGCCAAAATATATTGAATAACCAAAGACCATTACACATTATTATGTGCAAGATAAGAAAATAATAATTTTAAAGTTTTCAGACCTACAGTTTACATTGTTGCTACAAGTAAGCAAATGAGACCACATGAAAATGGCAAAAGAGTTTAACAAACATTAAGGGAAAATATCAGAAAACCAAATATTAAAAAGAAAAGTAGAACCAAAACTAAAAATTACAAAAGTATGAAACACTTTCAAAAATAAACATTTGAACAAAATACATTTCGGGAAGAAATGAAAAATTGAATATTTTCTTTTATGAAAAAACTCTTCTACAACTGTTGAAAAAACAAACTATTAAAAATCTACTTTAATTGAATTTAACATTTTATTCAGTATCTATTCAAAACATCACTACATAAACCTTTACTGCAATAAGGTAATCATAAACTAGATAAGTAAAAATTTAAAACCAGCAAATAATATTTTTTTTAATTTAATATAAATTATATTAATTTATCAGACAGTAACTGCTGTGATCAATTAGTTGATTTTTTTTATAAAAAATGCTTCCACGTTTTATATGAAAACAAAAAAGTGTATTATTTTATCTGGTAGTTTTAAGTTGCAGAGCTATGATATACAGTTTTGCTTTACGAGGTTTAGCTTATGCGTTTGGGACCTACGGTTTAAAGCTGATTATGAAATACTACGAATATTCACAGTAGCTTTAAAAAAAATAAATTTTCGAATAAAACGAAATATTCCCTCTACAACAAGATATTAAAACTACTAGAATGTAATTAAGTGTGATTTATTGTGAATACTAAATAGGAAGTCTGTGTTTGTAGCATCGTGAGACAAACGCAGTGCATGTACTTAAAGCAATACTTTTAACAGTGTGCATAGCCTATAAGATACACCACAAAATGCAATTTATATTTCTAAAATAATTATCTTATACAATTTTTTCTTTCTTTATTTGCAATAATCTAGGATATTAATAACTAAAATCTCAAAGTATTTATAGAAGTGCATAATTACTAAACAGAAAAGTCTTTTAATCAAGTTTTATTCTAAAATAAAAATTAATTAAATGACATAAATTTGATAAAATATGTAATAAAACTAGTACGCATTTGAAGTATTAAGCAATATTTAAATAGCAATTCTTACATTTAAAACATCAATACTTTCAGTAAATTGCAAAATGTAATTTTTTTGTCTTTTAAGAGCATTTATGATAACAAAATGTTTTATTTTTATTATGCAAACCTTTATTTTAAAAGGTTAAAACGTGTTTGTATCAAAATATTTCAGTTATATTTTACCGTTTCTCTCTTTATAGTTTGTATTAAAATATTTTAACCATTCAATCTTCATTTAAATTGATTCAATATATTTTAGGTATTTAGAAATAATCTTTCTTTTTCAACCAATGAGCACTTAAATGCGCATTTATTAAAAATAAAAATATATTTAAAAGACATATAATCTATTTTTATATGTTTCTATAGGTTTTCTTAATGAATTGAAAGGATATAAATCCAAAGATAATAAATAAAATATCTTTCGGAAAATTTAATGCTAAACTTTTTGAAACCTTTTGATTGTTTCTTTATTTAAAGACTTAAATGTCTTCTTATTTTAAATGACATTAAGGTTTTTTATCGTCTGAATTTCTTCTAAATTATACCCCAGTTTTATAATATAAAATGAATTTAAAAAAATATATTCCCATAAATATGATTGTTTTTTATCCTAAAAATATATTTCTCTTTTATCGCATTATTACTTTTTTTTTCAATTAAATTGCGACATTGTAAATTATAGTAGATTTCATGAATGGATATTTTTAATTTTCATACATTTGTGTTGACATGTGTATTGCACCATAATCTAAGATTTAATTAAATGTCTTATAAATTTTAATTTTGCGAAACATATTTACACTTAGTTTTCAAAAATGCTTCATAGTTAATTTTTTATGCATTTTAATAAATACTTTTATTTAGTATATTTTGCAAAAAAATAATTTTTTAAAGGACAATGGTAAAAAAAAAATTAGCATCGTGTTTACATAGAATTAATTTTAACATTTTTTACTGAAATTTTATTATTTTGTTATTTTTTTTATGTATATGATGAAATTAAATTTCCATAGGCAGGTAAATGAGAGAGTAGATTATATCAGGATGTACTAATATTTTTCTTAGATAAAATTATTAAAATATTAAATGATGCCGTTGATAATGATTGCGAAATAAATTATGTAGCGTGTGTAATTTTAAATTTTTACATGGAAATATAAATTTATCAGTTTAAATTATATCGATAGTAAAATGCAGTATTTTTTAGAAATTTCATTGTACGGCTTTCTTAGGTTAAGTAATTTTAGATTTAGTTATACATTATTTTATGCCATGAAGTTCATGGTTATAATTTTACATTATTTGATATATCATGTAAGAAATCATTCAATAGATATCTTTTTTTTTAATTTCTAACATATTGTTCCAATTTTTCTTGTGATATAAAATTCTTTTTATTTTCAGTTACACTAAGGGCATTTTGTAAATATATGTCGATTGACGAGTGTGATTTCATTTCCTTTTCTTTCCTGTTAAGAAAGGGTTCGAATTCCAAAAATTGTTCCCATTTCAAAGAACATACCCATTTTAACAATATCTAAATGGATTTTTAGAAATTTTATTACTGTATATATTGTATATATTTAACGATTTGGACCAACTAGCCCCGAATTTTATACATGAAAACCATTTTTAATTGCCCCTATTATTTTTCTCAGCCCGGGCATACTAGGCTGAAAAGTGTACCGGTATATTTTTGTCCTGAAAAAACACATCAGTCGTCGTGGCAGAACGAAATCTTTATTTCATCTTCTCAAAATAACACAAAATCCAGAAATATCTGAACCGGACGGTGTCAGAATGATCTCTCTAATTCCAACCTTTTGTGAGAGACGACCAAATACCATGTGTAATTTAGTGTCGTGGGAAGTTACTGAGAGATCTGTTAATTGCTTAGAGAGAGTAACCTTTGATTAGATACATCTGCCAAAGTGTGGTGTTCTAGATTACTATTATTGCTGATAGATACAGAGTTTTCCCTGGAGAGTCATTACTTGATATTTAAAATACCAGCTATATCATTTTTTGCTTTGAGAATCAAAGCAAGAATTTCGGAATTATGAAGGAATGAAAACATCCTCCTACAAATTGGATGGCTGTGAAAATATGGATAATATAAAGAGGAGAAATTAAGATTTAAAATAGTGAATAGGGAAAAGAAATAATTTTGGACAGACTTTAGGGGCTTAGATTTTGAAATTATTACAGATATATCTATAAATATGTATATATATATATATATATATATATATATATATATATATATATATATATATAATATATATATATATATATATGTATATATATATATATGTATTTATGTATATATATATATATATATATATATATATATATATATATATATATATATATATATATATATATATATATATATATATATATATATATATATATATATATGTATGTATTTATGTATATATTTATATATATATACATAAATGTATATATGTGTGTATTTATGTTTATATATATATATATATATATATATATATATATATATATATATATATATATATATATATATATATATATATATATATATATATATATATATATATATATATATATATATATATATATATATATATATATATATATATATATATATATATATATGTATATATATATATATATATATATATATATATATATATATATATATATATATATATATATATATATATATATATATATATATATATATATATATATATATATATATATAGTTATCATACAATTAAAGTAACAGTTTAAACATGAAAGGTTCTATAAACATTTCGTTACAATTATTTTTCACTGATAACAATTAAAATTTACAAAATGGAATAATTTAATAACATATATTAAAATTAACATCTAATAAAATTAAGAAGCAATAGTTCTATTATCTTACAATTTTAAAGGTAGAAACGTTTTTGTTGCAGTTAAAGAAAACTGTAGCTTAAAAATATTATCTAAAGAAAATTATATGTCATTTACTTCTTTTTCGAAAACAACTTTTTACAGTGATTTTAAAAGTCTCATGGTTTATACGAAGCAATTATCTTTATATTGTTGATGTAAATTTTAAAACAATACGCATTTAAATTTATGATCCGTTATAATTTCTTTACTTATTTTACTCTAAAAATTTTCCTTTCCAACAAGTACATAAAAAGCATTTTTAATACTGTTTCTTTCTAAATAGCCAGAAATTACGCTTTATTCTCATTACTTCATAACACTAACAAAACGCTTTTTCTTGGTTCTGTAAACAAAAGAAAATAGAAACATTTTTGAAAAAAAATTTTATTTAAAAATAATTTTATAATTATATAAACGAACACATTAATGAAACTAAAATACGGAATACATTTTATTATACTAACGACCAATGGATTTTACTATTCATTTAAAAGAAAAAAATGTATTACACACAATGATAATTTTTTTGAGATTCATTTGAAAGGATTGAACTGAAGAAATATCTTTGAGAAATAAGCCTAAAAGTTAATGTTTAGATTCAAGTATAATTGTTTACCAATAAGTATTTGGACACCTGTGATAGAATAGAAAATCTAACTTTATTCAAAATCAATAGTTGGTAGAGCCTTCACGGAAACCAATTACAGCGTGAAACCTCCGGGGCATACTTTCCACAAATCTCTGTATTACAGCTACTGGTATTGTCTTCCACTCGGCTTGGAGTACACATACAAGTTCCTTCACCGATTTTGGACGGGTTGTCCACCCCTTAATTCGGCTATCCAACTCGTCCAAGAGATTCTCGATAGGATTCAGGTCTGGGCTTTGCGCAGGTCAGTCCGTTCAATGAAATCCATTGTAATCATACCAAGCCTTGGTTAACCTCGAAGCATGACAACTGGCATTGTCTTTTTAAAAGTAACAAGGGTCCAACACGTAAAACTGACACAAAGTATTAAAAACATTATCATTCAAAATAGTGCAGTAGGCATCGACGTTGAACTTACCACGAATAGAGACCAAGGGTAGAAGTCCATTCTAGGAGAAACATATATATATATATATATATATATATATATATGCATAAACCAGCGCAATGTAAACCACCGGTCATGTGTAATTGAAGCCCCAATTGTTTTTACTTGCCTGGACCATTGTGCAAAGGGAAGCCTAAGACACTAGACTATTGAAAAATACGTAGTAACTTCATTCTATTAAAAAAATTCCAGAGTTTACTAAACTTTTTTGAGCTAATAGAATGACATGTTACTTTGTCAAAGGCCGAAGCCAAAATGATCATGTAAACAAATGTGGATTACAGAGTTGGACCCCACAGCGAACAACGCATATACTTTTTTCAAGGAAGTTAGTCAGCCAATTAAACAATAAAAAGGTCAGGGGAAGGGTCTTAGGTCGGGAAAAAACTGAGCCTCGGTACTGAAAGGCCTATACAATTTGATTTTCAATAAATTTGAAACTGCAAATCTTTGGACTGTTTTATCATGCTATAAGACGGCTATTGAAATAGGATTTTATTTGCATAGAAAAAACACGTAAATGAAATAATAGTTGCTAATCTTCTTTGTATAAGTGTGAAACAAAGATTTTAACAAAATCAGCACGACACTGACCTAGAGGCGAAAGCGAAGTGAGTGACTCTCCTTCGACCCCATTGGTCAAGAGTGGTTACTAACCCTCGGAGTAACCCTCTTCGGCCAAGGCAACGCTGCCCAACGAACTGTTTCAGAGATCTGCAGGCCCTCTCGGAGAGAGGAGTGTGGAGCTTAATTTCTTCTGCACCATAATTTACACCATTTCTTTTTTTCACCAAGACACCATGTTTGGCATATCTTCGACCGAGTGTGGTCCCTTTAGCATTATGTCTTAAATAGCATTTTATATCCTGTTTACACCTTTATTTATATTCAAAATATACAAAATTAAGCAGGAGGAATTAGTTTTATTTTCAAATTTGTATTTTTTTACGAGTATTCCACTTATACTACTTACGGCTGTCCTAGACAGTCTGTCGGTCTCATCTTAATAATGTGAAGATATTATCACTATTAACATATTTATAGGAAGAAAAGAGACACAAACACAGAGGAAGAGGGAGGGGATAGATAGATGCATAAGTAGGTACAGATATTGTAATTTCCACTGTAATGTATTTTAGTTCATGTTGCCAATACATTTTTAGGTACATCACTTTTCTTAACAAATATAAGATTTATACACTAAGAGTAACATCGAGGACATAGAGGAAGAGGTAGGGGATAGATAGATGCATAAGTAGATACAGATATTGTAATTTCCACTGTAATGTATTTTAAGTTCATGTTACCAATACATTTTTAGATACATCACTTTTCTAAACAAATATAAGATTTATACACATAGAGGAACATAGATGACATAGAGGAAGAGGTAGGGGATAGATAGATGCATAAGTAGATACAGATATTGTAATTTCCACTGTAATGTATTTTAAGTTCATGTTATACATTTTTAGTTACATCACTTTTCTAAACAAATATAAGATTTATACACATAGAGGAACATAGATGACATAGAGGAAGAGGTAGGGGATAGATAGATGCATAAGTAGATACAGATATTGTAATTTCTACTGTAATGTATTTTAATTTCATGTTACCAATACATTTTCAGGTACATCACTTTTCAAAACAAATATAAGATTTATACACATAGAGGAACATAGAGGACATAGAGGAAGAGGTAGGGGATAGATAGATGCATAAGTAGATACAGATATTGTAATTTCCACTGTAATGTATTTTAAGTTCATGTTGCGAATACATTTTTAGGTACATAACTTTTCTAAACAAATATAAGATTTATACACATAGAGGAACATAGAGGACATAGAGGAAGAGGTAGGGGATAGATAGATGCATAAGTAGATACAGATATTGTAATTTCTACTGTAATGTATTTTAATTTCATGTTACCAATACATTTTTAGTTACATCACTTTTCTAAACAAATTTAAGATTTTAAGCATGAATAAGTATATAATTAAAAAAATTGCAATTTGTAAAATCTTTTTATTATTATAATAGTTTATTTCTCATTAACTAGAAATTTTTATTTGTTTCTAAACATGAAAGAAATACACTCATTATTTTATCAGACTGTCTTAAAAAGAACATTTTGACAGAAATGAAAATTTTAATACTTTCACTCTATTGTTATTCAAAGTTTAAGTCATTAGTATTAAACCGTACTCCATTTTATCTTTTTGCTTTTAACATTAAATTATAGAAATATTTATTCTTGCATGACTGGATTTCTTATGAAAATTAAAGCTAATGAAAAAGGTTTTTATACTTACAAAGAAAAAAAGAAAGACACTATTATTAATAAAAATTAAAATAGCTATTCCTCGCAGAATACTTAAAAACAAATGCTAATTAAACATTACTCAAAAATTTTAAAGTATCTTAAAACATATTTTTTATTCTTTTAAATAAAATAGTTATAATAACTGCTTCGGTTTTAAAATCTTAAGTAAAAATGTATTGTACTTTTTATCAAAGATATCTGATCTCATAGAATTAAATTATTTAAAATGTTATTAAATAAAGTTTATTATGCAAATCATCTAAAAAATTTGAAATGTAAAAATGTTCAATTTATTTTCAGTTAATGAGAGATTAAGTAAAATGTACGATAAATTGAACATATGAATTAAAAAAAACTTTCATTTTTATTTGTTATTAATCGTAAGACAAATTGCTAAATGTATGCAAAATTTAAGTTTAAACTTTGAAACAGAATTTTATTGCGTAAATATTATTTTATAATAAGAACTCAGAACAAATTATAAATAAAAAAAGAAAGCAAACAATTCTTTATTAAGAATTGGGAATAAGCTATGTATATGGATATGTTCTCCGAATTTCAGGAATGCAGATTGAAAATTCCCTTGTCAAATCTCAGCTGGGAAGATTTATAGAAACAAAATGAAAGATACATGGGTGTAGAAATTGAGACGAATAGGGTTTTAAAAGAAATTTATGGAAAAATATATCACGGTGTTTTCTTTTTAAATATGGACAAGTATATTCAATTTGTGGTAAATGATTTTCGTTGTACGTGTAAATAAAATGAATAAACATGTACGACACGAAGAATGTTGTAAGAACAAATATTTGGAAATCAAAGCGAACAGTATGATAGCTAAGCATATGTAAAAATAGTTTTTATTCACTTATTTGAATGCAAAAATCAAGATGCATTATTTATACTGTGCATATTTCAATTATTGGTTTTATTTTCTATACATTGTATAACTCATATAAGTGTGTAAATATTCATGAACAAATGAACCCTAAAATATATAAATATAGTAGTAAATTTAAAAATCAGTGTTTTAATAATCAAGAAATATATTTTCTACAGACGAACGATAACTTATATTAAATTAATATTTTGTTTATATATATATTACACATTTAAAAACATATGTTATTTAATGTTAGTTTTGTGTTAAATAATTGTATTTTGTCAAATATGTTTTCAAGTTTCAGTAAAAAAAAGCAAAACATACAGCTTGGAAAATAGTTGTAGGAACAACCGTTTTTTATTCAATGGAAACATTGCGATATGTAATATATATATACATAGGAAACTATTTTCACTCCTAAAATGTACATGTAGATTTATAAAATATATTGTTTAATTCCTAGAAATTTCAATTCTTTATATTTTGTAAATGTGTAAATTGTAAAATCCATGTGTAATAGCAGTTAATTAAAAGCGTACAGTTTTAATAAAAATGAACTCTACAGTACATAAATATAACAGTAAATTTTAAAATCAGTGTTTTATTAATCAATATATACATTTTCTACTGTAAATTATATTAAAGAAATATTTTGTTTATTAATATCTTAGACATTTAAAAAATATATTATTTAATATTAGTTTTGTGTTAAATAGTTTTATTTTGTCAAATATATATTCCAGTTTAAGTAAAAAAATAATATACAACATGGAAAACATTTGTAGGAACAAATATTTTAATTCAAACCAATTTCGTGATATGTAAAGATACACATAGGACACTATTTTTATTCCCTAAATACACATGCACATATAAAAAATACATTGTTTAATTTCTAAGAAACTTCAATTCTTTATATTTTTGTAAATATGTAAATCGTAATATCCATAGGTAAAAGCAGTTAATTAAAAACGTACAGTTTTAATAAAAATGAACCCTAAAGTACATAAATATAGCAATATATTTGAAAAATCAGTGTTTTATTAATCAATATATATATATATATATATATATATATATATATATATATATATATTTCTACTGTAAATTTTATTAAAGTAATATTTTGTTAATAAATACATTAGATATTTTAAAAAGTATGCTATTTAATTTAAGTTTTGTGTTAAATAAATTTATTTGTCAAATATAGTTTCAGTAACCCAGTTTAAGTAAAAAAAAAGTATACGACTTGAAAAACAGTTATATGAACAACAATTTTTAATTCAAAGCAAACACTGTGATACGTAAAGATATAGATAGAAAACTATTTTTTACTCCTTAAATACATATGTATATTTAAAAATACGTTGTTTAA
>CM063498.1:49472763-49520263 GCA_032207245.1 Pardosa pseudoannulata
TCAATATCTAAACCCTAAAGCGTATTTCAAAATTATCCCTTTTCCCCATTCATATTCTAGATCTTAATTTCTTCTCTTTATATTAATCATATTTCCCAGACATCCAATTTAAACGAGAATGTTTTTCATTCCTTCAGCGTAACCCTGAAATTCTTTCTATGATTCCCAAAACAGAAAATGATATAGCTGGCATTTTAATGAGGAAGTTATAACTTTCCCATGAAAATCTGTAATGATCATCAGTAATGCTCCTCTGAGACGCCATACTTTACAAATGTCTCCAGTCAAAGGTTACTTTCTATGAGTAAATAACACGTGCCTTAGCATTTTTCCCACACACGGGTTTTAGCCGTCTCTCTCAGAAGGTTGGCATTACAATTACTTAGAGAGATAGCGTTCTGACACCGTCAGGTTTAGGCGTCTCTGGATTCTGTGCTATTTTATCGTATGAAATAAAAGTTCGGCCACGACAAATGATGCGCTTCTTTCTAACAGACGGTTAGCAGGACACTTGGCAGCCCATCATGCCCGGGCTGAGGAAAGTAATAGGGGCAAATTTAAAAGCATTTCAAGTAAAGTTCGGGACACAAGTTGGCAGACTCCTGAGGAAATTTATAGGGCAATTTCTATATTCAACAGTAAATTCGGCGGTGACATGTGAGACTCCTGGACTGATTACTATTATATAGTGTATAATATATATTATATATATATATATATATATATATACATATATATATATATATATATATATATATATATATATATAAATGTATATTTTTAAATGTATATATATATATATATATATATATATATATATATATATATATATATATATATATATATATATATATATATATATATATATATATATATATATATATATATATATATATATATATATATATATATATATATATATATATATATATATATATATATATATATATATATGTATATATATATATATATATATATATATATATATATATATATATATATATATATATATATATATATATATTTATATATATATATATATATATATATATATATATATATATATATATATATATATATATATAATATATATATATATATATAATATATATATTATATATATATATATATATATATTATATAGATAGATAGATAGATATAGATGGATAGATAGATTGATAGATATTGATATAGATATATAAATGTAAACCACCAAAATAACACCTGACGGTCACAATAATTATGTTGACCCTACTGCTTTTACTTGCCTGGGATACTGAGCAATTAGAAACCTAATTAGCTATCAGTAATATCGAACGATGCAGTCGGTCCATTGATGATAACGGCACTTAAAACTTTATTTTAGATCTGGTAAAAATAACATCTTTACTAGTCAACGACAGACGGAGGAAAAAAAAGCCACTCTGCTGGAACAGAGGTGTACCCAAGAGCGAAAACAGAAAGAGTTTTCCTACTTACTCAGCGAATTTATAATTAAGATCAATAAAAAAGCACAGCCATTTGCCGGAGACAGCTGGGAATACACAGAAAATTTACATCTATAGGATAGAGAGATATGAGAAATCTATCTAAAGAATTTTAATTCGATATATTATAGTTAAATAATTTTGAAATATATGTATATATATATATATATATATATATATATATATATATCTATATATATATATATATATATATATATATATATATATATATATATATATATATATATATATATATATATATATATATACATACATATATATATATATATATACATATATATATAACCTATATATACAATATATATATAAATATATATATATATATATATATATATATACTTGTTGAATTATTTATTTCATGGTAAATTTATTGCTCTTCATTAAACTTTTACGCACCACTTTTTCTTAATACCTACATTCTAAAGTGAGACTTTAAATTTAAATTACATAGCAGCCTATGAATCCATTTGATGTACGGTAATTTTTTTGCAAAAAAATGGATAAATTTTGTTAGTAAAATATTTTGATAAATATATAAATTTGATCATGAATTTAGGATAAATTTCTGTTGAAATTATTATCTTGTGATATTTAAATCCATAGAATATAAGTATATTTTTAGAAAGTAATTCACATTTTTACCTGTTTACTCTTACAGTGTTTTTCTATTTATATTTTAATAGAAATTTTAATAGAAATTTTAATATAAATCTCGTTTAAACCATGAATCCGTGCGATATATATCAATAGATATGAGTATATTTTGATTCAGTTATTTATAAGAAATTTTGAAAAAAGAACTTTTTAAAACAAGCAAATCCTGTCATACGTATTTCCTGTTAAATATACCAACAAAGCTATCTCTTGTTGAATATCTATTTTTTTTAACTAAAATGCCCGTTTATAAAAAATCTTTTTTTCTGCAAAAAAATTTTAACAATTATTTGGAGGAATTTTTCTGGATGGAAGCGTGTATTTTAAACAATAATTTTGTGAAAAATGAAGATTTGGAAGCTACCCAAGAGCACCAGAAAGAATATAATTTCTTTTCTTCATTTCTAGAATAGAATTATTATACATGAGAGGTTTTAAAAAGTGTCATATTCTATTGTTTGTACCTTACTGATAAAGTACTGTGCTAATTAAATGTATAAAAAAAGATATATATTTGTTATGGAGAATAATTACCATTATATATATATATATATATATATATATATATATATATATATATATATATATATATATATATATATATATATATATATATATATATATATATATATATATATATATATATATATATATATATATATATATAAATATATATACATAGATAGATAGATAGATAGATAGATAGATAGATATATGCGTGCGTGTGTGCGTATGCCTTTTGTGTGGGTATACGTGTGTGAATGTGCATAAAAATATATTCTGTTATGTATTTATATATCTATATGGTCAAATAAGTAGCTTATATTTTGTATTATGTATGCTAATATACAATACTTATACGTATTACCTATTGAAAGTTTTAATCCTTATTGGTAAAAACGTAGGTTACTGATGAATTGTATTCTGCATATTAATCCAAAGTTTTGTTTAATTTATTAATATTTCTATTGAAAGTTGTAACTTATATTTAATAATTTAACTTCTTCAGTTTCTGAAAGTCACAGTAAGTTGAAAAATGTGGCTAGCAGTGGGATTATATAATGACAGTCTTTGAATATCGAAATCCTTTGGGAGAACGGTATACCTTTGAACAGTGATTGTATAAATAAAGCTTAAGAATAGAACATTAAAATTAGGTATCGATTTTTTGCCTTATTGTCTTGATTTTTTTCCCTTTTAATTAACATTTTCCTATAACATTATGTAACTCCTTATTTATCTGACATTACATATTATATTAAGTATATAAATACATATATAGCATGTATATGTTACATCGCGGATTTAGAGACAAGCGGCGGCGTTATATATAGTTAGACGTCTTTCAAAGTTTTTGTGGGTATTTATAATTCAAGGAAAATTAAAAAGGTTCACACCCGATTTTGGTTTACTGAGACTTGACTCAGAAAAAAATATGCTTTTAGTTAACCGAGTACCTTAAATTATAATGTCATCTTCGTTAAAATTGGGGAACTCTATTATATATGTTTTGTTACTTAGTCTGTTGGTAGAACTTTAGTCTTTACACCCTTTAAGTGACTGAATTTTTAAAACGATCACTTGATAACAACAGCTTTTTAAATTAATATTGCCAAAGGGCAAAGAAAAGTAATATAACACAAAGGCAAAATAAAACAAATAATGCCATTAAGATATATTTTAAAATACTACAATTACATAGAATTATTTTGTAAGATAACATTCTTCAACCAATGAATGTATGCATACCACTAGGTTTGTTAATGCTAATATAAAAGATAAACCAAGGATGAAATAATTCCTTTATGAATTACAATGAAGATCATACATTAAGGAGATAGAACAGAATTTTCTTTAAATAAAATTGTTATAGAAAAATATACCTTGGGAGACGCCTATAAAGACCAAAGAGTTTCCAGTTGAAAATCCCTGCTCTAGAACATTTTATGCTTTCATAGGGTATGTACAGAATCTTGATGACTTTTAAAAATATATAGATTTTCCTTATTTGAAAACAGACGTGTTATTCTGCATTTCATGAGCTGTACTGATATTCATGAACATCAATAAAGCAGTTTGGAGATAGAAAGCTTTTTACTTAAAATATATTTATCGGAAAATAGTTAGTTCTTTGGTGCAGCATTTGCACTAAGTAAAGCCATTTGAAAATCCCTGCTCTAGAGCATTTTAGGATTTAATAAGTTACCCCAACTGTCGTGATGATCGTATGAATATATTATATATCTTTATTAAATTCAAGCGTGGTTTACTTCTAGTTAATTATTGTATTGATTTTTATGAATTTCAACGCAGATAAACTTTATAGAAATAGAACATATTTTATTCAGAAACTTTTTAGCTGGAAAATAAACCTTGCAAGTTGCATGTAGGTAAGACATGGCTATTAGGAAATCACTGCTCTAGAACATACTATAATTTCATTGATTATACAATAGCTGTTTTTTATGATATTAAAAACATTTTTATGATCTTAATAATCTCTCATTAATTGAATTACAAAAGTGTGATTCTTCAAGTTAAGATTTGTACTGATATTTATGAATTTCAGAAAAGAATCACAGATTTGGTGATTGGACGTATTTTACTTAAAATAGATTTAGCTCCAAATAACGAGCCGCACCAAGTGCTGCCAGTTATAAGAAATATTTTAAAAAAAGCTTTAAAACAAACGTCAAGGGCTGCATGTAGGTCTAGGATAGCCATTTATAAATCCCTGATATAGAGCAATATATGATTTCTTCAGGGTATAAAATGACTGTATTGAGGATCGTCCTAAATGTGTTAATCTCTTAATTAAATTCATTATCGTGGTTCGTTGTTATAAACTCCCCAATGTTGCAAAGTCTCATAACTGAGACTTTGTTTAGTAGACGCTTCCATGTGGACAGAATAACACGATATTTTTAAAACACCTTTAATATCACCGGTGAATGACATCTTGTAAAGCAAATAAATCACCATATACTAGAGAATAATACTGGCAGTTGGTGATAATTTTAATCCACGTGATTTGTTAAAAATTAAGAAAAGAGAATGAAACCGAAAATGCATTTAATGTCTTAAGAATATGCAAAAACCCAAGCGTCTAGGTCAGGAGAAATTTGACCATGAGGATCACAGACAATCATACAGATTTTTGAGTTATTGTTCACGCTGGTTGAGTGAAATAGACTATGTGTATTTCACTAAATACAACTTGTTTTTCAATCCTACTTAGCTGAACAATGACCGAATAGTTGATCCCTGATCATTGGTACCAGATTTCTCTGGTTCGAATCCCGATGCTCCTAGCAGTTCGGAATCTGCTTTAAACAGTAGGTTCTGGTATAATTATCCCTCCTGTAGCTAAACAGTATAACTTTAAGCTCCAAACCAAACCAGTCCCCTTTAAATTAACTTTTATCATATTTGATATATTTTAATTGGAATCGAATGTCTTAAAAGCTGGTTTATTCTTAAATAAATTAGCTTTATTTATTGATTTATCTACTTAATTTTTGTCTTAAGCTGAATCCATAAAATCACCTAAAAATTTATTCTATTTATAAAAAAAACGATAAAAAGACAGTACGTTCAAGATCTATCAACACACCACTTACTAAACAATCACCAATTACAAAATGATGTTCATAAAAATATTCACAAAAATCATACATATTTATTCATTGCACATTTATTTGATTCAGTTTCACAGGAGTAGAAAAATTCAAATTAACAAATTAACTAACAAAGTACATCGAGGCAATTTAATCAGAATTTTCAAAATATTTGACATCAAAGGAATTTCTAAATATTTGCATGTTTTCTGAGAAGTCAAGCAGAATTTTCTTAAAAAAAACTAAGTACTTTTTATAAAAAAAACCCAACTTAACTGCATTTCTTAAAGCTCTCTATCTTGGTTAATGGGTTTTTCCTTTACTATGTCAAATATAATTAAAAATTATTAAGAGTATAATGGAAAAAATTTACTCATTTAATTTCCGTATTACTTAAACTTTCTTTAATCTTTTTTAATGTACGGAATGAAAATGAGTTCTTTAAAAGGTAAGAATATATTCATTTTCGTTAAGAATGTAAATGAAGTATAAAATTACTTTTATTAAATTCGGTATTATGTATGAAGTGAATATTGCAGTGAAGCTGACATATCTTTAATTAAGATAATTCAATTCTTAATGAAAATATGAAAAAAAGTGCTATAATTCCCTTTGAAAATATTTCCTTGAAATTAGTTTATAAAGTTTATTTTGGAGAATATGACTCTTTTATCACAGGTGTATTAATCTTTCATATATTTTTGATAAGCGTCAAAAGAATTTGCAATCATTTCTTAGAAAATATCTTAAACAATATCATCAACAGTGCTTACAACAAAGAAATATTTAGTCAGTTATGTTGGCTTCCGGATGCTCAAGTATTCAAAATTTAATTTTGTATTACATTAAATTATTGGTGCATTGTATGGAGTAGCGATGTGGTATAATCACAGGTATTAATCAGCAACACATTTTATGTACTCTTACAATACCAGTATAAAACAGTTAAAGAATTTAAAATTAAATTAAGTTTCCTAAAATATTATATATGTATATTATCATATATTTATCTCTGTATAATGAAATTTATCATTGTATGGAGTTCCGATGGGGTATAATCACAGCTCATAATTAGCAACACATTTTATGTATCACTACAGTACCAGTATAAAACAGTTAAAGAATTTTAAATTAAATTAAGTTTCCTAAAATATTATATATGTATATAAGCCTATATTTATCTTGTATAATGAAAATTATCATTGTATGGAGTTCCGATGGTGTATACTTATAGCTCATAATCAGGAACAATTTTTATGTACCGGTACAATACCAGTATAAATCAGTTAAAGGATTTAAAATTAAATTACGTTTCCTAAAATATTATATATATGTATATAAGCATATATTTATCTCTGTATAATGGAAATTATTTTATGTAATAATGGGGTATAATGACAGCTCTTAATCAGCAACGGACTTTAAATGCCATTACAATAGCATTATAAAACAGTTAAAGAATTGAAAATAAAATTACGGTTACTAAAATATTATAAGTATATAAGCTTATGTTAATTTCTGTATGATTGCATTATTTATATAATTAATTATCATTGACATAATTATACATATAGGTTAAGTTTAAAGAATATTTGGTTTAATTTATGTTATTCTTCCCAGTGTTTTTAAAATTTGAATGAAATTTTCAACTTTTTATATTGAAAGTTTCATGTATTATTCGTTCATTCAGCATTAGTACAATCTTGAAATTAGTATACTGATCATATAATATAGTAGGATAGTAATATTTTATTTAAAATTCTCCGATATTATTTGAGTAATTTTCAAATGGATAAAAGATATTTTAAAAGACTAGAAATATTTATTAAATCAATAAAAGTTTTGTATAAATTTATAGTTTAGGAATTTTCATCTATTAATGTAGATAGCTCTGAGAATAAATAAAAACTTTAGCAGGAATCCGACCTCATAAAAGAAGTTGCAGCCATTTAATAGAGAAATAAAGATAGAATTAAGAAAGTTATGGTTATAATTGCTTGTTAAAATTGAATTCATTAAGACATTTAATTTCCTACTTTATCTATTTATAAAACTATAGAGAAAGTATTCAAACTCGTGTCCTCAATTATAAACATGATAAAATAAGTATGCGAATCGGACTTAATGTCGTAAAATAAATAATATTTTTTTTATGTTAGGAAAAACTACTACACTGTTTAAAATAATACGGTTGAATGTTAGTAATGTTGAAAAAGAATTAACCTAACTTCAATAGTAAATCTGATCTACCTCTTTAAGTTTGCAATCGTTAATATATATATATATATATATATATATATATATATATATATATATATATATATATATATATATATATATATATATATATATATTTATATTTATATATATATATATATATTATATAAATATACTACTTTAAATATATATTATCATATATATATACGGTTTTGTATATATGTATATATATATATGTTTATATATATATATATATATATATATAATATATATAATATATATTCAATATATATATATATATATATATATATATATATATATATATATATATGTAATATATCAAAATTATTTAACTTTAATATTTCTTCAAAAAACTCCTCTCTTCCATTTTAATTCATCTAAATATCTTTACCAGTCTCAACATGGTGTGTTCAACGGAGTATTTTCCACTTAACATCCCTTTCTGTCATAAAACTGTAAACTTTCTGTCTATACAGCAGTTTCCCAGGTGTTGGCGGAACATGTTTTCGCGTTTTGCTGATATTGCAGTCAATTCGCTTATTAAGCTGTTTTTGTTGTGGGAAAATTCTTGTTGTCAGCGCTCTTGGGTGTACTTGTGTGAGAGCAGAGTGAATTCTGTGGCTTTTGATTGTATATTGTCCAGAAGGACAGATGTGCCGTGTTGCCGCTTTGAAATAAAGTTTTAAATTAGACTTCTGAGTTCTCTTGAATATGAGACCCGACTGCATCTTTGTACTTTATGAATGCTAGCTGTTGAACTTTCTCCTTGTAAAGGAGTTTTATAAAAAATGGATTACATACATATATATATATATATACATATATATATATATATATACATATATATATATACATATATATATACATACATATATATATATATATATATATATACATACATATATATATATATATATATATATATGCATATATGTATATATATGTATATGTATATATATATATATATATATATATATATAGATATATATATATATATATATATATATATATATATATATATATATATATATGTATATATATATATATGTATATATATATATATATATATATATATATATATATATATATATATATATATATATATATATATATGTGTGTGTATGTGTGTATATATATACATATATATCTATCTATCTATCTATATATATATATATATATATATGTGTGTGTGTGTGTATATATATATACATATATATATATATATATATGCATATATAAATATATACATGACATAAACATTATATACATATTTAGTCTTAAACTTTAAACTTTTATACTATTCTAAAATACAGATCTCGTCCTGAACTACAGATAGTTTGAAGACAGAAATAGTTTCTTATATTATTTGATTAATACTAAAGGAATTTAATCATTTTCAATTTTTATTCCGATGTTAATTAAACTAATTCAATTTCATTAACATAATTTATATCGATGAAGTTATTTTGTCCATCGTTATTTAATTACTTTACTTAAAGGTAGCATTTTAATTGGTCGTATATTCCTTTATTTTCTTTCAGTTTAAAATAAAAATTTTTAGAATACTTTTATTCGCAGTTAATACGTTATTAAGTTATAAATCTAAAACAAGTTTGTGTAGCTTCACATAGTGTTCTTTAACATTTTATAACTATTAATATTTCTTATGAAATTAGCGGAGAAAGAAAATATTTTGCTTAATATTTGTTAATTTTATATTAGGTAATGTGTTAATGTGTTATAGCTGAAAAATAACTCAATTATATTCACCAATATGTTATAACACTATTACATATAATAATCTAGAAAATATGCCTTTTCAAAAGTACTTTGGAGTAAAAGTGATTATTTTCTCATTATAGCTAGAAATCCGTTAAAAAGTAAAATTAATTAATATACCACTGATGATTCATCTGAATATTCTATTTAAGTATTTTGGTAATATAGCTGTTTTTGTTTGAGTAATATGATCAAAGAAAAATTTAATTTCAGTTATATATTTAAATTTTGTCTTGATCAATAACTTTATGCTTCATGGTAGGAAATTCTAGTAGATTTAGTTATGTAATTTAAAGTTAAAAAGAACCTCGATGGCTTATTCGGCAAAGGCAATTATTTGTAAATTGAAAGATTACGAGTTCGGGACTCGAGCAGACCTAAGATCAGTCAAGTTCGTTAATAATGAGGGAGGCACGCATATGTTAATGGTCACAATGTCCTCTAAGATCTCAAATGATACCTCTGGGGGTGCAAAGTAAGAATGGGAGTTTTCTACTAGTCCCTGCTTCTGAATTACGAGGACACATTTGAGTCAAAACGTTCTTTAACCCTATGGTTGCTCGTAAAACCAAAATTCGCACTAAATTGTCATTATTCGAGTGGACTCTGCCTTATGTTTTAGGTTGCTGCAAGTGGCATTGCTAGCTACAACAACATTAAAGAAAACTATGGAAGCTCAAAATGTAAAGCCATGATAATACATCTGATAAAATCATTACCATGTTGATTCTTAAGTACTATTTCTAGTAAATGAAATTTGATCTTGCTAATGTACTGATGTACTTTCCTACGTTGTACAAGGAGTGCACACACAACTGTGGACTAAATTTTATAAGAAAAATATTGACTATAAGTCTTTGAACTGTAATAGGGGACCCCTGAAGACCAATGATAGCTGGCGGAGTTGCAGAATTATAGCGGTCAAGCCCTCGCAGGAACGCAGCCGGGAGATATGGGGCAAGTGCCTAGGAAATAATGCCAATTTTCACCAAATTGGGCATTTTAAAGAGTCTATCTGCACGTCCAAAGGGGATTCAGATGTGATAAAATTTCAGTAACAAATAATTGGAAGAAACAAAAAAAAGGGAGTTGAACTGAGGCGTAAAGTTGTTTAAATAAAAATTGGAAGAAGAGTTGAGTTCGACAGTCAAGAGTTGCTGGGTACATCGAGAGCCCGTGATCAAGCCAGAGAACCCAGGACTGAAAACGAAGATATTGCACGATACCTCAGTCCACAACCGGAAAGAAAGAATTGACAGCTTTTAGCCCGCGCCGAGTTTCATCCTGCCTAGAGCCCATTTCCAACACACTTCTTATCTTAGAATTTCTGGAAGTAAACCGATTTCGTATATTTACGATTGTTACTTGGGCTTCAGATAATGATTTTAATATTTTCACTAAGAAATAACATTTAAATAAAAAAAGGTAATGAATGTTATATATTAATCAAGAAAAATATCTGTAAATAAACAATGTATGTAAGAGATATTTTAATAAAATATAAGGCATTTACTTTTAATTTTGTAGAGTATATTTTACTGTGTTTCCCCTTGGAATAAAGAACACTCGTGAGTGTTGTAAGTACTTTTCAACAGCTCCATTAAAAAAACTTGAAAATAATCTATAGGATCTTTGTTTTTTATTGATATGATATGTATTTAAATATGTATTTAATATGTAATTACCTTACTGAAAATACTAATTTAATATAGTCTACACTTTCAGGTAAAAGTGCATGAAATTTCTTCTGACTTCATTAAAAAATTTCATAATGTTCCATGAGATCTTTATAATCTATTGACAAGACTTGTATATAAAACGTGTGTTAGATGACTGAAAATACACATTCAAGATAACATAACATGTACAATAGCATATCACGTAACATTCCAAAATACGATATTCTTTCCCTTTCAACAGAAAATTTCATTTTGTTTATTCTGTCTTTTAATATCATAAGCGTTTTTAATATAATATAAAAATAGTTTAAAGTTTTTGTAAAAATTTCTTTCTATATTATTTAATGTATTTCTTTCTTAAACATGTGTGATTTAATGATATATTTGACTACGTCATCTAATATTTATCTAAAGTAAAAAAAATCTTGATGTAAGCCGTTGAAGGTAACATGGATTTTAATAGGTGAAAAATATTTTGTATTATAAATATAATTGTGACCCAAAATGTTATTTAAGATATACCTATATCTGTAAGAAGTTCAATGAATAAGCTACAGCTATAACTATACGTTTTTTTTCATTCAACTTCTTATAAACCCATAAATACAAGCCTAATGGTTTATATGGCCTGTCAAACCCTAATCAAATTCATTTTTGATTTCTAGGAAAAATAAAGAAATTAAAATGTTTTTTAGTTTTATTTTTTTAATAGCTTTTTCAAACTTTGGTAATGAATATCTAGATATGGCATTCAATTGAAATTTAAATATTCATTTGCGAATTTATTTAGCATCTTTGGATAATTGTAAAAATTAAATCAATTTTTGAGTTCATTCGTGAAATGAAATTATTTCTTCAAGTCAAAAGAAAGTATTCAATCTTAAACTTAGAAAATTATAACTTTTAAAATAAATTTAGAATTCATTCATGGTGATACGTATTTTTACTAAAGGAAATATCATATGACATATGTTTATTACATGTTACTTTAATAAAATTACTACACAATTAAATAGTATATATGAAAATAAATATATTATGAAAACGGGAAATATTAATTCATAATTTCTGATTTATTTTTAGTAAAATATATATTTTAACAAATGCTGTGAAACCTCTCTGAGTGGCTACCCCTCCGTACCGAGAATACTTTGCTGCTTAGAGGGGTTGGCCGCTCTGAAGAATTTTATTTACTATTATAAGATAATTACTATAATGCGCAATTTAAATAAATCTGACATATATTCCTTAAGTAAATGAAATTTAAAACTTTATTTTATGCTTCTTTACATTTGTAAAAGTAAAATTCTACAATTTGTTTCTGTTTGTTGTGTAGCCTTTGTACTCCTTCAAAATCAAATTCTTTTCTAATAACTTTGCTGATTTCCATTCTTCCACAGTTAAATAATTCAGTTAACTTTTTTGCTGATTTGCCCTTCTTATATTCACGCAGAACTACTGTAGGTGATTGCTGTTGAGGTTGCGTGTAGATTTTACCTACTAAGTAACTGACTCCAATTAAGATAAAAAACATTTATTCAAGGCGTACGTACTTCGTACTGAAATGCGCTCTCTCTGTGGTTACATTTTCCCTCGGCTTTTATACCTGCCGAGAAGCGAGAAGAAAAACATGCAAATTATATCTTTGGCAGGATGCCAGGCGCGCGTGCAAGTGCAGATGTCCTTGAGATTCGCTTGTGTTGCCATGGAGTAACTTCCCTACAATGCTCTGCTCGAGATTTAGAAAAACGTATTTCGACATCGTTGCAACTCAGATCACTGATCAACTAATGAAATGAAACTGCCGGGAATGACATTTTTGGTGACAGAGTTGCAATACTTCCTTACTTTTACAGATTGGAATTGAAAACAAAGGCCCTACGATACCTTCCACTCTTGATTGTCCTTTTCTTCCCTCAGTTTCTATGGTTGGTGCAATAAGGATTCCCTACCTGAAGGGTGTGGGGAGAATACAAAAGAGATAACAGATTTAATATTTCTTAGAAAGGGGGAGGGAGGATGGCGGGAATGGGCTCCTCAAGTTATTAATTCGTCCTATATCCGACCATAAACCTAACCTTGAGTTTTTTCTTTCAAAAATAAAGCATGGAGTGAGTAGAATTTCCCGAAAAATGAAAGGGGCAATCTCATTTGGTGGCCGTTTAGAGGGAGTCTGGTGGCCGCTGATACAAGTTATTTTACCATTAGCTCTATGAGTCGAAAAATCCGTGCCATGAAAAATTGGCTGTTTAGAAAGGTGGCTGCTCGGAGAATTTTTACTGCATATATTTTTACTACATTTAAGTTATCTAAGTTACCATGCACAGCAGAAAATCAAATGCCAATTACGACGACCAGTTTAAGTTCTTTCTAAAAGAAAGGAATTAATTGGTTATAATTTTCAAATTTTCTCAGCTAACTGCGCTTTTTAAGTATTATGTAAATGAAAAATAATGAAAAAGTTTATTATAGATTTTCAGTTAATAGTGTTAAAAGATGACGATGGCCTTTTTGGGATTTAATAGTATAAAATTTATTAATTAAAATTATCTAAAAATTAAAAAAATAAGGAAACACATCTCAATTTAAACACTTGAAATGTATTTCTAAAGTCCTATTTCTTACTTAAAAATTAATTTATATTAATGTTCTAAAATCTCTATCAATACAATTTTCTAAGTATAAATTAGAAATTATATATCAAAAATATGATTATTTAACTAGTTACATGTATTCTTTATAACATTTTAGGAAAAAATATTATTTTTTCTAAAATATAATAACTATCTTATATATGCCAACTTTATGTATACACAATGTGCATTGAATAATTCGAAGGAAGATAATTTTCAATCAATTAGTAAAAAAATTAAAAAATAAATAAATTTTTACCTAAGGTGAAAACAAATTAATATTTAATTTAGTTTGCTCTAAATTAGTAAAACTAATATTTTTCTAAGATCTAATAACTATCTTATAAATTGGCTGGGAACATTTTGTATAAAAAGAAAGAACTTACATGGAATATTATCAACAAAGCTAATTTTCAATCAATATGTAAATTAAAGTTTAAAAAAATTAACATTTTGCTTATTTGCTCACACTTCTAATGGAATGTAATATTTTAATCAAATTAAAAAATAAGTAAGTAAGTGTGTATACGATTTAAAAATTGTTTATAAAAATCTTCCATTTACATAAAAAAATTTAAAAACAAATTCGTTCAATTAGAAAATTTTAAGTTTTAGGTAAATGTTTGCTGTCTATTTTATTTAAGCGAGATTATTTTTTTCTACAAGAATTAAGAACTTTAGCCATGTCAAGACATTTTTTATCTCTTCAACTTTTTCCAGTTATTGCTTTAAAAAACAAACAATGCATGTACTTTTCTGCTGTAAAAAAGTGGATGCAGTAATTGTGTAAACTTAAGTTTCATTGTGAGAGATACTAAGAGCAAATACGCAAAATACAATAAGTGTTTGAAAAGAAAGAACTTTTTTATTTTTATAAGATTGCAAAATAGCAATTTTTCAAATTCATTTCAGTAACAAATATATACATGTCTCAAGTGTGCTAGCTCAGTATATATTATAACTCATGTTTGTAGATATGTATGTGTGTAGGTAAGCATGCAACAGTATGAGTAATCTACATATGGTTACACTTGCATACATATATGCGTACACTTGTATTTTCAAAACTGCACATATATAACACAGCTGTAAATAACATGTAAACTTGAAAACCTGCATTCAAATAAGTATTTGATATTTCATGTATATGTAAGATCTACAAAGACATTTTTGTTTTAAAAAGAATATAGTGAAAGAAAAAAGATGAAGAACTTATATTATTTATTTATTATATAGCTATGTTGTAATATGTCAACACATTAGGAATTATTAAACTATACAAAAATCCTCGAAAATAGTAAGTTTCGTAAAAAAAAGTGACAACTTTATTAAATTTATTTTTTAGACTAATATAAGCCTTCAAAGAAATATAACAACTCTTTTAATTTTTTTTAAAAACAATTTCAAATTTTATGAAATTGTGTGCTATTGTTAATAACATTAAAAGCATTGAAACATTGTTACACAACAATCAAGACATTGTTAAACATATATTAAAATATAGCTGTCATAAAAGCTGGTAAATTTGTTAAATATCGTTTTCTGAAAATAATATTTTTCCTATAGTCAATACAAACAACTCTTTTAAATTCTTTCTTTAAACAATTCCAAATTTTAAAATATGTATGACAATGCTAACAACATTTAGATAAAAATTTCAAATATTGTTAAACAACAGTAAAAGAAGTAAACTTCTCAAAAACTTGCAACTTTATCCAATTTAATTTTTTTCAAAATTTATTTCTCCTACAACCAATACAAACAACTATTTTAAATGCTTTCTTTAAAAAATTTCAAATTTTAAGGCATTGTATGATATTATAAGCAGCAATAAGAAAGAAACAATCAAATGTTTTTACACAAGATTCAACACATTATTCACGACAATCAAAGAAGTAAGTTTCTTAAATACTAAAAAATTTAAACATATAAACAATACAAACAACTATTTTAAATGAATTTTTTAAACAATTTCAAATTTTATGACATTGTATGCCATTGTTAAAAGCATTTTAAAATGCTAAAAAAATATTTACACAACATTTAAAAGATTGTTAAAAACTTTAAAAAAATTAGGTTTTTTTAAAAACTGGGAATTTTTTATTTTCATTTTTTAAAATAATATTTCTCCGATAATCAATGCAAAAACTATTATAAATGCTTTCTTTAAACAATTTGAAATTTTATGATATTGTGTGCTATTGTTAATAACATTAAAATCATTCAAACATTGTTACACAACAGTAAAGACATTGTTAAACATATTCAAAAATATAGGTGTCATAAAAATTGGTATATTTGTTAAATATCGTTTTTTAAAAATAATATTTCTCCTATAGTCAATACAAGCAACTATTTTAATTACTTTCTTTAAACATTCTAAATTTTATGATATTGTATGACATTGTTAACAACATTTAAGAAAAACTTCCAAACATTGTTACACAATATTAAAAGAAGTAAGTTTCTCAAAAACTTCCACATTATTCAATTCCTTGTTTCAAAAACTATTTCTCCTACAACGAATACAAACAAATATTTTAAATGCTTTCTTTAAAAAATGTATATTTTATGGCATTGTATGACATTATAGCAACAATAAGAAAGAAAAATCAAACATTTTTACACAAGATTCAACATATTGTTAACAACATTCAAACAAGTATGTTTCGTAAATACTAACATATTTAAACCTATAAACAATACAAGAAACTATTTTAAATTATTTTTTAAAACAGTTTCAAATTTTATGGCATTGTATGCCATTGTTAAAAGCATTTTAAGAAGTTAAAGATATTTTTACACAACATTTAATACAGTGTTAACAACTTTAATAAAATTAGGTTTCTTAAAACCTGGGAATTTTTTATTTTAATTTTTCAAAATAATATTTCTCCGATAATGAATACGAACAACTATTATAAATGCTTTCTTTAAACAATTTGAAATTTTATGATATGGTATAAAATTGTGAACAACATTTAGAAAAAACCTTCAAGTTTCGTAAATACTAGCAAATTTAAACCTATAAACAATACAAACAACTATTTTAAATGCTTTTTATAAACAATTTCAAATTTTATGACATTGTGTGTTATAGTTAATAACGTTAAAAGCATTCAAACATTGTTACACAACAATCAAGACATTGTTAAACACATTCAAAAATATAAGTGTCATAAAAACTGGTAAATTTGCTAAATATCAATTTTTGAAAATAATATTTCCCCTATAGCCAATACAAACAACTTTTTTAAATGCTTTCTTTAAACAATTCCAAATTTTATGATATTGTATGACATTGTTAACAACATTTAGATAAAACTTTCGAACATTGTTAAAGAACAGTAAAAGAAGTAAGTTTCTCAAAAACTTGCAACTTTATCCAATTTATTATTTTTCGAAAAATATTTCTCCTACAACCTAATACAAACAACTATTTTCAATGCTTTCTTTAAAACGCTTCAAATTTTATACCCTTGTATGGCATTTTTAACAACAATAAGAAAGAAACAATGAAGAATTTTTACACAAGATTCAACACATTGTTAACAACATTCAAATAAGTAAGTTTCGTAAATACTAGCAAATTTAAACCTATAAACAATAAAAACAACTGTTTTAATTCTTTTTTTAAACAATTTCAAATTTTATGACATCGTATGAGATTGTTAAAAGCATTTTAAGAAGTTAAAGATATTTTTACACATTGTTAACAACTTTAAAATAATTAGGTTTCTTAAAAACGTAAAAACTTTATTTTCAGTTTTCCAAAGTAATATTCTCCTATAGTCATTGCAAAACACTGTTATAAATGCATTATTTAAACAATTTCCATTTTTAATTTTACATTAAGTCGACATTAATATGCATTCATTGACATTTAAAATTTTGGCCAGTATTTGTACGATATTGATCAATATATTTGTGATTTGTGGGATTTAAGTTAATAAGAAATTCCGTGTCTGTAAAGAAAATATAATAATTGTAAGTAGTATTATTATTTATGTGCATCTCTGTATGACATTCTCCAAAATATAGAATAGAAAATGCATTTAAACAAAAATTTCTAAAGCACATTGAAATATGTCTATACACAATTTTTTGAAAGACCGTTTTACATATTTTTAAAACATAAACTATATACGAGACTACAAAAATTAAAAAACAAAAGCTAACTGGATTGCACACAACTATTATAAATGTATTATTTAAAAAAATCAAATTTTAATTTTACATTACGCCGACATCAATATCGTAAGATATTCGGCCTTCATTGACAGTTTTCCACAGTATTTGTAAAATATTGATCAATATATTTCTGATTTGGGGAATTTAAATTAATAATTAATTCAGCGTATATAAAGAAAATATAATATTTGTTAGCATGATTGTTATTTATATGCATCTCTATATGACATTCTTCGAAATATAGAATGAAAAATGCATCTAAACTAAAATTTCTAAAGCACATTGAAATGCGTCTATACACATTTTTTGAAAGACTGTTTTACATAATTTTAAAGAATAAATGATATACGAAGCTGCAAAAATGGAAAAACAAAAGCTAACTGGATTGCCTTCTTTCCGAACTTACTTTTATTAATTTCTTCGCTTTCTTTGAAGGAACTTGCGTTATTTTCTAATAAAAAAAAGTTTAAATTCGTTTTTGCGAGAACAAAATGTACAAATATGTTTCGAAGAGAGACAGACAGAAAGGCGAATCTCGCGCGAATATAGCATAATCACTTCCCCTGATCTGAGCGCACACATTGCCTATTTTAGAATTCTTGCAACACAAAGATTGCAAATATTTGGCAAGCTTCCAAACACAAAATTGGATGGAAAAACATAAGTATATTTTATTCTATCTTTTTGAACACAACAAAAAATATTCATACTAAAATATTTTCCTCATGCTTCCCAAACAATTCTAGTTCTGAATGTATAAATATTATATCCAGCTTCCCCGTTCCGAAAACATTTTTATTACTTTCTAAATTAAATATCACATTCAACAAATGCACATTCTTTATTTTTCTTTATTTCTAGCTTAAGTCTCAAAAGCTGTATTGGATAGATTGAATTTTGCTTTACGTTGTTTTCCAATAATTTTTAAGTCTTCTTATTTCATACGGAAATTCATTGACGTAAGTTTGTTTTTCGAAACTTTGGGATAGGTTTTCATCTCTTAATAGGCGAATTCATTTCGCAGTGTACATTTGTATATGCTATGTCTAAAGACTGAAAGATTGAAATGTGGAATTCGTAGATGATGCCGGATTGTTGATTAAAATATTATATAATCTCTAAATTCCACATTCTGAAACGAAGAATTTGCTTTTTGTTCTACATATGAAGAGTCACAAATGATACTTTTACTTAATGAATAGAATGTGACTATATTTTGGTGTTTAAAATGACATTTATGGATTGTTTTGATTTTCTGTTTCCATCCGCTAGTATTTTTATCTTTCTTCTTTAATTTGATTTAATTTATCTAACATTTTTGTACTTATCTTATATTGTTCTAATGTAGGGTTAGAATAATCTTTAATAGTTCAAAATTAATACATATTTAATTTTTGTGTTTGAAATGAAATTTTTTAATCAAATAAGACTCTATATTTTAAATTTAATTTTTGTTCATTTTTATTTCGCTTTTAGACTAAAATTTGAATTAAATAGAGTGGGTTCTAGTTTTTATCCTTTCAGATAGTTTAATGTTATGCTATTTCATCCTGAAATTTCTTTTTTTAAGTGTAAAACAATATATTCTTCTTTACATAATTAGTTCTGTTTTGTAGTGTACATTGATGGCGGATTGTTGATTAAAATCT
The DNA here is from genome assembly GCA_032207245.1 of Pardosa pseudoannulata. Taxonomy (NCBI): domain Eukaryota; kingdom Metazoa; phylum Arthropoda; class Arachnida; order Araneae; family Lycosidae; genus Pardosa; species Pardosa pseudoannulata. The sequence goes on from CM063498.1 coordinate 49,492,712, forward strand.
AATATAATCTCTAAATTCCACATTCTGAAACCGAGGTTTTGCTTTTTCTTTCGCATTTGGAGAGTTACAGATGACACTTTACTTAGTGAATAGAATGTGACTATTTTTATGTTTAAAATGACATTTTTGGATTGTTTTGATTTTCTGTTTCCATTAGCTAATATTTTTATCTTTATTATTTAAATTGTTTTTGATTTATCTTATATTGTTGTACTTATCTTATACTGTTCTAATGCAGGGTTAGAATAGTCTTAAATAGTTCACCATTAATACATATTTAGTTTTTGTGTATGAAATGAATTTTTTTAATAAAATATGTCTCTATATTTTAAATTAAATTTTTGTTCATTTTTATTCCCCTTTTAGACTAAAATTTGAATTAAATAGAGTGGGTATTTTTTCCTTTTAAATAGTTTAATGTTTTGCTATTTCATCCGGAAATTTCTTTTTTTAAGTGTAAAACAAAATATTTATCTTTAAAAAACTGGCTTTGTTCTGTAATCTACATTGATGGACGGATTGTTGATTAAAATATAATATAATCTCTAAATTCCACATTCTGAAACGAAGAATTTGCTTTTTGTTCTACATATGAAGAGTCACAAATGATACTTTTACTTAATGAATAGAATGTGACTATATTTTGGTGTTTAAAATGACATTTATGGATTGTTTTGATTTTCTGTTTCCATCCGCTAATATTTTTATCTTTCTTCTTTAATTTGTTTTTAATTTATCTTATTTTGTTGTACTTATCTTATATTGTTCTAATGCAGGGTTAGAATAGTTTTTAATAATCCACCATTAATACATATTTAATTTTTGTGTTTGAAATGAAATTTTTTAATAAGTCTATATTTTTAATCAAATTTTTGTTCATTTTTATTTTTCTTTTAGTATAAAAAATTGAATTAAATAGAGTGGGTTATATTTTTTTCTTTCAAATAGGGTATTTCATTCTGAAATTTCTTTTTTTTAGTGTAGAACAAAATATTCTTCTTTACAAAATTGGTTCTGTTTTGTAGTGTACATTAATGCCGGATTGTTGATTAAAATCTAATATAATCTCTAAATTCCACATTCTGAAACCGAGATTTTGCTTTTTGTAACGCATATGGAGAGTCACAGACATCTCTTTTACTTAGTGAATAGCATGTGACTATATTTTTGTGTTTAAAATGACATTTTTGGATTGTTTGGGTTTTGTGTTTCCATCAACTAATATTTTTATCTTTCTTATTTAATTCGTTTTTAATTTATCTTATATTGTTGTACTATTTTTATTAAATGTTATAGTAATTTTATTTTAGTTTTGAGTTATTATCTTTGACTTTCTTATATCTTTTTTATATTTTATGCTTTAGTTAGACACATTTTTATTTTAACCTTAGTTTTGAAATTCATTGACAAAAGTCCGTATTTTGAAAAAGTGATTCCATTTCTTAATATAACAGGATAATACGTTTTGTAGAATATGATATTTTTCAAATATGATATTATCTATAATTTTGTCATTTTGATCGACCTTTTATAATTTACAAGCTTAGAATAGGAACTTAATGTTTCTGAACGTACACCGGCCGAAATCATGGCGAATACCGATATCTGTAATAAATCGTCCCTTTACAGTACTTTACCATATATGATAGCATATAAATCTCTTATCGCGAAGTTTTCCCTATTTTTTTAATGACATCTTATGATGTTTAAAACGACACCTATTCACTAATGATGACTTGATGTCATATTTAAAGGTGTTTAAATTTCATATTTTGTTCTACTTCCAGGTGACTATAATAGCTACTATGTTAAATATTTACCAATATAAAGTCATCAGAAATATCCGGGCATTAATGGGGTAAAATCTAATATAATGTCTAAATTCCACATTCTGAAACGGAAATTTCCTTTTTGTTCAGCAGATGAAGAGTCACAGATGATACTCTTAATGAATAGAATGTGACTATATTTTTGTGTTTAAAATGACATTTTTGGATTGTTTTGGTTTACTGTTCCATCAACTACTATTTTTATCTTTCTTGTTTAATTTGTTTTTAATTTATCTTATATTGTTGTACTTATCTTATATTGTTCTAATGCAGGGTTAGAATAGTTTATAATAGTTCACCATTAATACATAATTTTTGTGTTTGAAATGAAATTTTAAAAATAAGTCTCTATATTTTAAATTAAATTTTTGTTCATTTTTATTTCCCTTTTAGAATAAAAATTGAATTAAATAGAGTGGGTTAATTTTTTTTCCTTTCAAATAGTTTTATGTTATGCTCTTTTATCCTGTAATTACTTTTTTTAAGTGTAAAACAATATATTCTTCTTTACAAAATTAGTTCTGTTTTGTAGTGTATATTGATTAAAATCTAATATAATCTCTAAATTCCACACTCTGAAACGAAGATTTTGCTTTTTGTTCCGCATATGGAGAGTAACAGATGACACTTTACTTAGTGAATATAATGACTATATTTGTATGTTTAAAATGATATTTTTAGATTGTTTTGGTTTTGTGTTTCCATCAACTAATATTTTTATCTTTCTTATTTAACTCGTTTTTAATTTATCTTATATTGTTGTACTATTTTTATTAAATGTTATGGTAATTTTATTTTAGTTTTGAGTTATTATCTTAGACTTTCGTAAATCTTTCTTATATTTTATGCTTTAGTAAGACAAATTTTTATTTTAACTTTAGCTTTGAAATTCATTGACATAAGTCCGTATTTTGAAAAAGTGATTTTGCCTCTTAATATAATAGGATAATCCGTTTTGTAGAACATATTTATTTCTACTTTCTTTAAGTATTAAGCGATTATAATGCAGAATTCATAGATTATATCGGATTGTAGCTGACAATCCGATATAATCTCTGGATTACATATATTTTATGAGAGGAGTCAAATTTTACCTTACATGTTCTTATGGAGATTTATATGTCAGTTTTATTATTTACATAATCACATGCCATTTTTGGCTCACCAATAATATATAACTGAATGTTTAGTATTTTAAGTGACATATTTCCCTTTTAATTGTAATTTTTATTATATAAATTTTCATTTCTAGTAAATATTTATTAAACATAGACTTTTTTAACATCAATGCTGTCATTTTTAAATCCCAAAATATTTAATCGAATGTTTTGTATTTGATATCATTTATATATTTGTATTTGATTATTTTTTTCATTTATTTAATTTTTTCAGTCAATTAATTTTTTTTACTGTTAAATAAAACTTTCGTTTTTATTTTAATTAATATTTTTGGTATATCTGTACTACCGTAAATGTTTTATGTATAGCTAGAGATATATTTAGTTTGCCAATGTAGTTTAATTTTTTTGTATAGAATGTTATTTCTATTGTTATGATTTTTTTGCCTACATAAATTAAATTTTTTGCATTAATCGAATATTTTCTGTTCATTAACTTTTTCCTTTTAATTTAAACTTTCGTATTATTTTTTTCATATTTTTCATATTTTTAAGATTAGTACTTTTAATTTCATTAAATATTTGTTCCAATTTATGCTTTTATTTTAAATTATGTGTTAATTTTCTTTATTTACATCATCTAAAGAGAATGTTGGGTTGATTACATTTCTTTTTTTCTTTTTTTAAACATTTTTAACTATATTAGTATCGTTTTCAATTTAAGTGACTTATTGCTTTTCAGAAAATGAGCGTTTGAATATCATCTCTTAATATGTCATTGCATTTTATACAGTATATTGCATTATGCAATGTATAAGACTATACCCAAAGCTTCAGTTCGATACAGTTTGTTTATTTTTCAGTTTTGAATGGATTAATAGTTACTTTACACTGTTCTAATGCAGGGTTAGAATAATCTTTAATAGTTCACCATTAATACATATTTAATTTTTGTGTTTGAAATGAAATTTTTCAATAAAATAAGTCTCTATATTTTAAATTAAATTTTTGTTTATTTTTATTTCTTTTTTAGACTAAAAATTGAATTAAATAGAGGGGGTTTTAATTTTTTTTCTTTTGAAATAGTTTTATGAAATGATATCTCATCCTCAATTTTTTTTCTAAGTGTAAGACAAAATATTCTTCTTTAGAAAAGTGGTTCTGTTTTGTAGTGTAAATTGTAATCTGCTGTTAAATGTTCATCTCACGTTCTATACAACCTGCTTATTTCCACATTTCTTTCTGATGCAAAAGTTTTAATTCACTAGAGTTTTAATCATTCTGTATACATCACGAAAAACGATGCTTAATTTTAAATCATTTTTTATTATTAAGTCTTTTATTCTGGTATGTTTACTTGTTATGAGTTGGTTTATTATGTTAATTCGATGTTTTTATCTTTATTTGTTATTAATTTAATTTTTGTGTTAACTGAATTTTGTGAGTGATAATTGTGATATTTTCAATAATAGTATGGCCTACATAAATTAATGTATTACTTAAATTGATTGTATTTCTGCATGTTAATGGCAAATAGTAAACAACCTACCATTTCCACTTTCTGTTTGTTAATTTGACAATTTTATTGATTGTTTATAATTTTTTAATCTTGCAGGTTTTTAGTACGCAAAAGATCAATAGAAATCATGGGGAGTAGCACTATATTTAAAAAAATACTTTATTTTTCTACCCTTGTGTGTAATACCACATAAATCTTTTATATAGAAGATTTTTTTAATTACATTGTAGGATGTTTAAATAACATATGGTTACTAATGAGAACATGATATAAAATTTATAGCTGCTTAATTTATTTTCATTTTTGTTTATTGTCAAAGGTTTAGAATAACCTACATCACAGACAAATACACAGTTTATTCACCAAAGATCGTTCAGGGAAAATTTGTTAAAATTATACAGAGCTAATTTGAAATTCTTTCAAATATATTATGAAACCCAGATTCATAATTGCTAATAACTTGCATACACCTACATCTTAATAGATCTATTCAATCACACTATTTAGTTCTGTTCTCATTTATGTAAGCTAATATAAATAGGTAAACAAAGAGATAATCACCATATATCCTTAAAAATTAAAGCTTGTCAATCGCAATAATTCAAAATGTGAAATAGAAATAATATAGATGATAACTCGGAGGTTTCAAATTTAAATTCCTATAAAGATCCTTTATCTTTCTGTCACTATTAAATGTTTGATTAAGAATGTTTCCCCAGAACTTGGTAATTTGTTAAGTAAATCTACAAATTATTTGCAGCCTTTGTTCTGATAGATAGAAGCCTTTATACTGCGGGCTTATAAATATTTTGTATTGAAAGATTGAACAGTAGTTGAACTTGAAGTAAGTATTTAAGACTAAAGAAATTAGGGTGCTAAAACACATATATTGGATAAAACTTCAAATTGAAAAGTGAATAAATATACGCATTTTATCATAAAAACTCAATATATCCGCAATGAAAAGTCCTTAACCACAGACTTTGACAATGTTGATAGCGATTGTTTCCGAACAGCTGAAATTTCGCTCTTCCATATTAAATCAATTTTCCAACAAAGTAATATAAAAAATCCACCAATTTTTCAAATCTACATTTTCAATTTCATTATAAATAGAATTTAAAAAGAAACAAGTTTATGAATGATATTTTAATTGCATTACAATTGAGACCCATAAATTACCATGCAGTATGAAAAATAAATGAATGTGTTTTTGGAAGTAAAAATTACCAATGTGTAAATAAGTTAAATATATTTACATGTATTGGTTTAGATTTTTATATATATATATATATATATATATATATATATATATATATATATATATATATATATATAATATATATATATATTAGCGATCTAAAACAGAGAAATAAATAGGTATAAATAGTAGTAGAATATCAGATATAAAATCAAGATTTACTTTTTCTTACGTCTTTGGAAATATCTATAACACAGTTATTGTTTATTTGAATATAGATACTGGTATTAAAACTACTATATCAGTATTGATAGCCATTATATATAATTATTATCTTAAAAAATGTAAAGGTTATTGATGAAGAGTCATTTATCTAAGGATCTGTACCTTACTGATGAACTAGAACAACTTTTGATACGTTGACACAATCAGTATAAAAAATGATTTACGAAGTTTATATATAATTCTTAAACAATTTTAAGTGATATGAAGCCGAAAGTTTATAGATATTTTACCATAAATATTCAATATATTCTCATTGAAAATTCACGGCTTCATAGTTTAGACAGTGTTGATGACAATGGTTTCGAGTAGCTAAAATTTGTCTCTTCTTTGTTGGAGATTTTTATCTTCTAATGAATTAATAAAGAAATCCATTGTTTCACCCTTACATTTTAACGGTATTATTAATATATTATATAAAGAATACGTTTTTAGAATGTAATTCATTAGAAAGAAAACACATAAAATTTTACGAGGTAGGGAAAACAAATGAATATATTTTTGAAAGTGATAAATATTAATGTGCAAATAAATCAAATAAAGGTTACGCACACATGTTTAATATAGTCTTTGAATCTAAAGCATTGAAAGGAACAAAATCAAATCATAATAGAGCATCAAATCTAAACTCTGGATTTACTTTTACTTATTTATTTGAAAATAACTATAACAGTTTAATTATCTATTTGCATATCAATATTAGTATTAACGCTATTATATATAGCTGTTGATAGTCATTATAATTATAAGATAGTCATATATAAATAATTTCAATAATATAATAGTAATTGGTTGATATTTCATATTTTTAAAGTTTTGTTCCTGAGTGATATATTGGAACAACTTGGGATACATTGACTCAATCAATATAAAATATGATTTACAAAGTTTATAATTATTATAAAGTATAATTCTTAAAGAGTTATAGGTGATTTGAAACAGAGAGGTTTGGATAAAACATAAAAGTTTTATTCTAAAACTCAATATAGGCGCATTGAGCAGTTCCAGCTTAATAGTTTGACAGTGCTGAAGGCATTCTTGGCTAGAAAGTCCTATTTTCTAAAAAATTAGTCAAGAAAACACACCATTGTCTAATCTCTATATTTTTGCCGCTATTATCGATTTATTATTAAAAGAAAGTATTTTAGAATATATTACATTGCAAATGAAATACATATATTTACCATATCGGATAGAAAATAAAATATTTTTTAAAGTGAGAAATATTGATGTATAAATAAATCATATTTACACATACTTGTTTAATCTAGTCTTCGGATATAAAGCAGTGAAATGAAAAAAATTTAAATAATAGTAGAACATTAAGTCTAAATTCAGGATTTAATTTTTGTTATTACTGTGAGATTATCTGTAACTAATTAAAGTTTAATTTACATATAGATATACATATTTACATTGTTATATAAGTACTGATAATAATTATATGTAATAAATATATCAATTAATTATTGGTTATTAATTGATACTTCAATTTTAAAAGTATCCATGACTTTCTGACACACTTGAACAATTTGGAGTACATTCTCTCAATCAATACAAAAATGATTTAAAAAGTTTATATATAATTCTTAAACAGACTTAAGTGATTTGAAGCATGTTTCAAGCATCTGGGAGATAAAATCACCCTCAAAGAAACCCTGCAAAATGCAATTTGTACTTTCTTGCTTTGTCAGCTGTTATCAGATTAAAAAGTAAAGAAGCTGTAAAATAAAAAATCCCCCATTGTACTGATAAAATCAGTCATAAAACATAACACGGTTATCTTTTTTTGACACAATGGTACATTGGTTAACCGTAAGTAGAAAGAAAAAACGTTCAGAATAAGAAGTATGTAAATATAGAATAATTTTTCCTGAATTTATATCGATGTGCTGATGGATACACACACGTACGCATGTATATATATATATATATATATATATATATATATATATATATATATATATATATATATATATATATATATATATATATATATATATATATATATATATATATATATATATATATATATATATATATATATATATATATATATATATATAATATTTCAGTGCATGATACCAATGCTAATGAATATTGAATAATTATGCACTGATAGAGAACATACAATAATATCTCTAAATGCCTTACTATCTCTTAAACCTTCCTTGTTTTGTTTAATTTCTTAAGGTAAGTATTTCAAAATACCATGGAGATACACAAATAGACGTTATTTAATAAAGTCAATAATAAGAAGGATAAGACAGCATGTGGATGAAATCATAGTCTTTATTCTGAATCAAAAGCATGAAAGAATTAAATGAACACTCGAGTCTAATTGGATTATTATAAATAAGGATTAGTAACAATTTACTACATATATATATATATATGGAATTAGAAATATGTTAAAGATTACCTTTAATTTCATAAGAGCAGTGAATGGAAATGTTCGAGCAATTTCGATAAATTTCTCCTTACATTGTTTATATTTCCTGTCTAAGGGATTGGATTTCGAAATTGTAACACAATTAAGTCCGAATATCTAAATACAACAATAGATTTATGTATTGTCTATCCTAGATTTCATATAATGCTCTTTGTAGTGTCCTAAAGACATCAGCTACTTTAGTAATATATCATTTTAAAGGATTAAAATATGTTTGAAATTTAAAAAGTGCATGACTTTATATATGCTAAACTTTCCTAAAAGAAAGGAAATAATACTACACTGTTTGTATATGATTTTCGAGAGTGAAAAGTCTAGCTAAAATAAGAAACAAGGGTACAAAACATTGTACAAATATATGTATGTATATATATATATATATATATATATATATATATATATATATAACATCTAAAATAGATAGAAAGTGTCGATGACGAAACAGATAGGTGCAAATACAGTAAGACCACGATTATCTGATTAATAGTTTCTCCATAGTCTTAACCTAGATTCTTCATAACCAATTGTTTTCTTTATCATTTTGTATATATATATATATATATATATATATATATATATATATATATATATATATATATATATATATATATATATATATATATATATATATATATATATATATATATATATATATATATATATATATATATATATATATATATATATATATATATATATAGATAGATAGATAGATAGATAGATAGATAGATAGATAGATAGATAGGTGTAATATTTAAATCTCTATATTATAACATATTTCAATATTAATTTAAAAACTTTTGGTCATAAAGTACGTTGGTTGTTTGCGCTGTTATTCTGAATTTTCCCTTTGGACGCGCTACAGACTTAATTCAGCCTCTATCTGTACTACTTTCACCAATAGTTAGTGCGTTCTCTTTAACCCATTAGCTCCCAGTGATCTATTTTTAGATCGCTGAACATGGCTTGGTAAACTCGCTTTTAGATGACCTTAAATCCACCCCACACATTCTATACTGCACAAGGGGCAAGACAAGGCATGCACCTGTTTACCAACAAGTGGTTTTCTTGTTTTGTTTATATCATTGATCTAAAACTATAAGATAAAATTTGTATCGCCCATTCGTTCCGCCGTTTTTCTACGTTTCTTAGCATAAACACTGAAAACAGCTAAGTAATAAGCGAAAGTTAAATTTTTTTTGGCGATTTAATATCTTCATAGATGTAGCTATCAGAATATAAACCAGTGTTATCTTAAAACAAATATAAATAGTAAAAATTAGTGTCAAAATACTGCTGATCTAGAAATAGATCACTGGGCGTTCGGGCGTTTTTTTTTTCCTGACCCTGGTAATATTACGTTTTTTCACCTTTAGATGAAAATATGAGTTGAAAAGTATTTAATAGCTTTCAGGCTGCAGTTGATTATCTGTTTTCTGAACAAATTAAAGAGGATATTATTGCCATATCCACTGATGTAGATGAACTGACAGATGAAGAGAAAATAGATGATAAGTTACATGCTCCATTTGTAAATGATATTGTTGGTAAAATAGAAGTAATATAAAAAGATGAGTGTGATTAAATAGATTTACCTTCAACGTTTGAGAGGAAGCCTAAAATATTAAAAACAGAAAAGCCAAAAATTGTTTGGAAAAAAAAACCCGAATTATACCAAATGGTCGGAATTAGGGGAAACTTATAAGAATAATATTTTGGCAATGGAAAATGATCTTGCAAATGCATCTTGCATCATTGCTTTGAAAAACTTTTTTCTGATGAAGTATATAACGTAATTGTGGATGAGACTATTCTTTATGCTAAAAAATGTCAAAAACGACCATGATTTAATTATCACTAAAGAAGATATAAAGATATTTATAAGGTTTTTTGATAAATTTTGGCTATCTTACTCTGTCAAGTGAAAGATATTATTGGAGTGATGTAGAAGATTTAGTGATAGGTCTTGTACAGGACTCTTTTAATAGAAATGGTTACCTAAAAATAAAGTCATATTCATTTCCAAGACATTTCAAAAGCAGATGAACATAAGAATGACAAATCAAGATAAAACTCCTTTTGGAGAGAATAAGTCGTAAAATATGGTACTGGTGTCTATTCACTCGAATAATTGATATGGCTGTAGTTAATGCAAGTATTCTGCATAGAAATGTTCATAAAGGTGATTCTATGCCCATGTAAAATTTTCGAAGAGCTGTTGCTGTAAAATATCTAAAATTGGGAATCGGAAAAAAAGTTTTGAAAGGTCGACCTTACAGTTTTCCTTCATCTTCAAAAGCTAATCTCAGTCATGATGTTCGCTTTTATAAAAGGGATCACATTATGGGACAAAGAAAGGGCAAAAGACGCTGTCGACTTGTAGGGTGCCAAGGAAGGCCCCTAACATATTGTGTGAAGTGCGATGAAACTTTATGCAAGAAGTGTTTCTTCAAATTCCACACTAAACTGTAGAAACATTGAAATTTTATTTTAAAATAATTAAACTTTACTAAGTACATTCTGTAATATTGTGAAATTCTGCTTAAATAAACGTTTTTTAAAAGAAAATGCATTAGTTTTTATCTATTTGGTTCGATTTTACCACGTTATTGAAGTACTAATGATTGTTGTGTATTTGCTAAAATATATCCTCCGAACGCCCAGTGATCTATTTTTAGATCAGCATTAAAAAAAAAAACTAAGGTACGTATTGATAAAATTCGATAATAATATTCATGTTGATGGTAAAAGACACCCAATTTATGAATTATATGTCAGTGCGTCAAAATAAAATAATTTGGGCGTTAATGGGTTAAACATGGGTATTCTTATCACGTGATTTTTATCATTGTGCTTAGGGATTAATCGTAGTATTTTTATCTGAGAAATCCCTACTTGAAAATTGTATGTGTACAGGATAACATAGTCTGGGTGCACGACGTTGTAAACGTGCTTGCCTGTCATATGGATTTCATGCATCTCAACATAAATAAACTGTGTTGGGATTTTGAATGAGTCTCAGTCTTATTATATATATATATATATATATATATATATATATATATATATATATATATATATATATATATATATATATAAATAATGCCAATAAAATGTTTTAAAATTAATTATTAAAAAGGAACATAATTTTTCCATCAGTGGGAGATAAAACTTGTCTATAGTTGAAAGATGTCTCGTATATAGCAGCTGAATATATCGACGGTTTACCTGTAGAATTTAAGCATGTAAAACAGTATTGATGTAAATTCCATATCATTCTTCTTTTATAAGTGTTAAAACTTCCGTAAAAGTATATATCTCTTTCTCTTAATATTGTACTCAGTTAGAATGTAGTGACAACACTGCATACGTAACGTGTATAAAAATGGGTTTAAGTTTAAACTATATTCATGCTAGAAGATTCATATTTAAACTATAATAATGAAAGAATTTTATTTTAATTTATAGAAAATAAGATATCTTTTCCACGATTACCGTATAGCTTTCAGTTTCGTATTTAATTTTTATCTACTGTCAATTCTCAGCAGTAAGATCACAATAGATATTAAATAGAAATTTTTTAATTACTGTTGATACATTACATAGAGGCAAACATTTGAAAAACTGTTAACGCTTATCCAGAGCTAACCTATTACCCTCGTGACACACCGTTGCATATTATTATTGTATTTTTATTCACTTACATTCGCTGTAAACATCATTTCAAAAATAATAATCAAAATTAAGCATCAATGGGACATTTATTCGGAAAAAGGGTGAGTACTGCCCTCTTCACCATGGAAGTAAACACTAATGTTACCTTCGGGAAGTATATGAGTGGAGTGAGCTATACAAGGAAAACATACACTAAATTGTAAATTATTGCATAGTTTGTATTTTACATTCTGATACTTTTTATGTAAGTGTTATACAAGAAAACTGATATTTCGAGGTATGTAGATATAAAAATATTTTTGTGAAATAGAACACGGATATTAACTTCATAAATGATTCAGAAGATTTGAATTGTGAAATATAATGGTCTAAAAAAGGTACATGATAAAAGATTATATACCATACAAAATCTAAATTTTTAAATAAATGTAACTGAAAATCTATTGTCGCTAAGAACATTTCTTACATTGTTCCAAAAAGACAAATAAATTAAAGACTTTGGGTTTATAAGGTTTTAGAGATGATTAAAAATAACAAGAGGATTACTCGGTACATATAGATAATAAATATTAATTTAACTGGCATACGAATGAAGAAAGTATTGACACCTCTTGTCTGATCAAAGAGCAGTATGTAGTTTGAAACCTGTACTTTGCTAATCCTTTACCTGTATCATATAACATATTAAACTCAGTTAGCAAAAATAGATTTGTGTATGAAACAGATTGTTGATTTTAATTAGATTTCAAACACCAAATTTATTGTTAAATAATACAAAGAATCTATGCATATGTGGATATTGGCAGTAATATTCTTAGTATCGTTTAATAGTATTAACTACTACGGATTCGGAACCCGAACCGGCCTAAGATCCACCTTGTTCGTTAAAGGTGATTGCGGCTTGAAAATATGTTCGTGGTCACAATGTTCTTAATCAATACCTCTGACGATAGCAAGTCCAGTCTGTTGGTCTTCTGCTTAGACTCTGCTTCAAAATTAGTCTTTTTTTCACCTTAATGGTGCACATTAAAACGAAAGGTGCACCCCTTGGCCTTAAAACGAGTGCCTGCAGGCTCAATCGTGCTTGGTTTGTCCAAGTGCCATGAGAAACAATAACAACAACAACAGCATTAACTACCTAAGCTGATTCTTACTTTTGAGATGACAGGTATATTTTAAATACTATATGGTGGCTTAAGAGTTCTGTACTGAATTTTTCTGATATATATCAACTCGAAAAAAATGAAGTTCAACATAATTCTAGAAAGATTTTTTAAAAGTTAGATGTAACTAAGTGTTAGCTGTAACATTAGATGTATATAACTGTATAGTTCGACGGAAATAAAGTTGACGTTTGTATTATAAATATGCTATCTCAAAACTCTACAACATTACATGCACATAAAAATATTTGAAATTTATTCTTATAATTGTTCTAAGAATCACATTTCGGTGCCAAAAATTATTTTATTTCTTCCATTTGAAGAAGGCTAATGTAAATGCAACTTGGAAGGCGAACAAAAAGTTATGGAATTTGTTAGCAAAGATGGTGTAAGCAAAAAAATGTCGAAAATACGTTAAGAAGAATGACTTGGATGTTTTATCCATAAATGCAAAATAAAAGATTTGATCTTCACATTTAACTATCATTAAAAAAAATCTGCTTGCAGTACTTTCTAAATATTAAAACAAAAAACAGTATAAACCCCTTAATTTTTTATATTTTGGGAGACTTTAAGGCATATAAATATCTTGCAGATATTGTTTCACATAAGTTCAACCAATACATTTTCTAAAAAGTAGGTATGGTTTGATTTGTGGTGCTTCTGTTTTGCTACACGAAGCTTAATAAAAGCGGGTACTACTGTTTTAATCCTAGTTTTAATGACTACGATTCTTTCCGTAGTGGGATTTTAAGTCATGAAATCCGGTACTAAAGAACTGCATCTTAACTATTCAGTCACTGATATAGAGTCTAAATATTAGGAATCTTCCATTATAAATGAAAAAAAATTCTTCTCATTCACATAAGGAATTAAGGATCTTGTAGAAAATTTATTAGCTCAGCTAGTAAATGCAAATATTAAGATATTATAATCACATCGGAGAGGATGTGTAATTATATATTAACACAATAATTATATATAAGCTTATCATGTCAGTTTGTACATTTGCATGAATAGATATGTCTTACATAACCACACACACACACACACACACACACACATATATATATATATATATATATATATATATATATATATATATATATATATATATATATATATATATATATATATATATATATATATATATATAGAGAGAGAGAGAGAGAGAGAGAGATGTTTAATACCATATTTTACAGGATCATTTATGCTTTTTAATTTCAATGTTGTGGCTTGTGTTAACTACAGTGTTTCCATAAGAAAGCTGGAACACAAGACACAAAAGTGAAATCAAAACGCATAAAATCTTCTGTAAAATATGGCACTAAACATAAAAAGCGGTAAAATTCCTTGTATAAATAGTTTTAGTATATATATATATCATAACGATGAAATCAAACCAAATTAGAAAAATGTATCTTTTTACCAAATTTTATTTTACTGTACAGAAAAAACTTTATAGTAAAAGGTTTAGAGAAAAAATCTTAATACTTTTATTTTGTATGGAAAAAAAAGTTTTCATGTTTATAACTTTATCACTTTCCTAGTAAAGTAATATTTCATCAAAAGTGTAAAAATTTACATCTATTCACATTTGCAGAAAATATCACTCCAATTTTTAATGTATACTATATTATACGATTTTGTTATGCACATGTATGCGTTAGCTGTTCAGAATAGGTTTTAAACAGTAGGTCTAGGTCTCATTAGCCTTTATGTAGCAAAATAATAGATAGTAGGCCTCCAAACCGAACTCGTTCATATAAATAAATATATGTTTGTTTTTATTATTCCAAATAAAAGGTTAGTAAAATAGATTCTCTGCTATTTAAAAATATTACTTCACCTATCACATTTTTTAATATACTATAAAAAACACTTTTATCCTTAAAAAAATACTTAACACAAATATGTTTTAGAAACAAATTGGATATAATCCTCATTTTACTTTTCTGTAAAACACTATATTATATTACACGCCATGTTCCAAAACATTTATATCTGAAGATATTTTTATGCACAAACTATATATTTTTCATTCCTAATAAGGTTTAAAATATTTCATTTTTCTGATCTGCACCAGTAGAGCATGAAACGAAACATCCAATATGCAAATAAAACTATCGTCATCCTCGTTTTGAGTGATATTAATATATTCTCCGTAAGCGCTACAAAATACCTTTTTGCGATATCATAACACATTCTTTTCGGACATTCTATGAATGCAAATATTTTAGCGCTTAATAACACAAAATCCTTCTAAGAAGTCCTCCACATTAGCATGGATTTCGCCCACTAGCATACCTTTACAGTTTTTTTTTTCTTTTTCCTAAAGGTTATTCTACATAGCGTGGCCTCAATGCATTTCACGCCTCAGAGATTCCAAATTGAAAAATAAAAAAGTAAAAAGTAAAATCAAAGAACCGTCCACGTCATCGGATACGCCTCGAGCCGCTTGCACGCAAATCCTTGGTTATTATCACCCTGTAAATCTGGACATTTAATGCGATATCGATTATCTGTCCTCTTTTGAGTAATTTTTCATACTGTACTCATTGACGGCCCATGGAAAATTAAGTGTACTCGTCCATCTGTGAGATATCATTGTATTTGCATTAATAATTAAAAAGAGGAGAGTATTCATCGTTTTTTCTCTTTTAAAGAAATAAATAAAAGGCTACTAGACCATTTGATGGGGTTATTAAGAGAGATTATGCCTGAATTTCCCGAATAATAAATTTAATTCTGGAAAGAAATTAAATAAGGTTGATAATGAATATATGAAAAGAATAACAATATATTGTTTTCTAATGTTATACATAATTAAACGGAATTTAGTATTGTTTATAATACATAACTTAAAATAATTGGGTATTTCATGTTTGCTAATAAAATAAGAATCATCATATTTAAAAATAAAAACTTCTGGTAGCTCTTAGAATGCATACAAAACAAATGGCCTACATAAAGGTGACAATATATAAATATGCCAAATTCAATCTGCAAACTTTAATCTACTTGTGCAAGGAAAAAAAATATTGAATATATTTTTTGTTCCAAAGTAACCCACACAATCAAGAAATATTTTATTACAATTTATAGTCATTTTTAAAATAAACATTTCTTAAATATCTTTAATGAGCATTATTACATTACTTTCCTGACATATTCACTTAACCATTGTGAGATATCATTGTATTTGCATTAATAATTAAAAAAGGAAGAGTATTCAGTGATTTTCTTTTTTTAAAAAAATAAATAAAATGCTACTGTACCATTTAATTGGGGGTTTTAATATAAATTATGCCTGGATTTCTCTAAAAAATTTCGTTCTAGAAAGAAATTAAATATGGATGATATTGAATATATGAATAGAATAACAACATTTTGTTTTCTAATGATATGTATAACTAAACGAAATTTATCATCATTTATAACATTTGCCTTAAATTAATTTAATAATGAACGATTACTAATCTTTCTAATTTTAGGCATTTTATGTTTGCAAATAAAATAAGAAAGATCATGATACTTAAAAATAATAACCTTAGGTCGATTCTAGTATGCATAGAGCAATTGGTCTGTATAAAAATGACAAAATTTGGGTATGCCAAATTCGTCCTGTAAACTTATATCTACATATGCAAAGAAAAATAAATTAGTGAATATATATTTTGCAGTAAATAATAAAAACAATCAAGGAATAATTTATTACAATTTACAGTCCTTTTTAAAATAAAAACTTTTTACATATTTTAATAAGTATTATTACACTTTGTTCTGTCTTATTGACTTAACCATAGTGAGATATCACTGTATTTGCATTAATAATTAAAAAAGGGGGCGTATTCATTCATTTCCTCTCTTTTAAAGGAAATAAATAAAAGGCTACCAGACCATTTGATGGGGTTGTTAAGGCAGATTATGCCTCAATTTCCCGAATAATAAATTTCATTCTGGAAAGAAATTAAATAAAGATGATAATGAATATATGAAAAGAAAAACAATATTTTGTTTCCTAATGTTATACATAATTAAACGGAATTTAATATCGTTTATAATACATACCTTAAAATAATTGGGTATTTCATGGGGTATTTCAATTTTGAGTATTTCATGTTTGCTAATAAAATAAGAATCATCATATTTTAAAATAAAAACTTCAGGTCGTTCTTAGAATGCATACAAAAGAAATGGCCTACATAAAGATGACAATATATGAATATGCCAAATTCAATCTACAAACTTAAATCTAAATGTGCATCGAAAAAAAAATATTGAATATATTTTTTGTTCCAAAGCAACCCACACAATCAAGAAATATTTTATTACATTTTATAGTCATTTTTAAAATAAACATTTCTTATGTATTTTAATGAGCATTATTACATTACTTTCCTGTCATATTCACTTAACCATTGTGAGATATCAATGTATTTGCATTAATAATTAAAAAAAGGAGAGTATTCAGTGACATTTTCTTTTTTTAAACAAATAAATAAAATGATACTATACTATTTAATGAGTTTATTAATCTAAATTATGCCTGGATTTCTCTAAAAACATTTCATTCTAGAAAGAAATTAAATATGGATGATATTGAATATATGAATAGAATAACAATATTTTGTTTTCTACTGTTATGCATAACTAAACGAAATTTAACATCATTTATAACATTTGCCTTAAAATAATTTAATTATGAACGATTACTAATCTTTCTAATTTTAGACATTTTATGTTTGCAAATATAATAAGAAAGATCATGATATTTAAAAATAATAAATTTAGGTCGATTCTAGCATGCATACAGTAATTGGTCTGTATAAAGGTGACAAAATTTGGGTATGCCAAATTCGTCCTGTACACTTATATATACATGTGCAAAGAAAAATAAATTAGTGAATATATTTTTTGCAGTAAATAATCCAAACAATCAAGTAATAATTTATTACAATTTACAGTCATTTTTAAAATAAAAACTTCTTACATATTTTAATAAGTATTATTACACTTTGTTCTGTCTTATTGACATAATCATAGTGAAATATCACTGTATTTGCATTAATAATTTGAAAAAGGAAGAGTATTCACTATTTTCCTCTCTTTTAAAGAGATAAATAAAAAGCTACCAGACCATTTGATGTTGTTGTTAAGACAGATTATGCCTGAATTTTCCGAGCAATAAATTTTATTCATTAAAGAAATTAAATAAGGATGATATTGAATACATGAAAAGAATAACAATATTTTGTTTTCTAATGTTATACATAATTAAACGGAATTTAACATCGTTTTTAATATTAGATTTAAAATAATTTAATTCTTAACAATTACTGATCTTTCTAATTTTATTGATTTCATGTTTGCAAATAAAATAAGACATATCGTTATATTTAATGATAATAACTTCAGGTCATTCCTAGAATGCATACATCAAATGGTCTGCATGAATGTAACAAAATTTGGGTATGTCAAACTAGTCCTGTATAAGTAAATATATTTGTGCAAGGAAACAATATTGAATATATTGTTTGTCCTAAATAACCAACACAATTAAGTAACACTTTACTACAATTTATTGTCAGATTTAAAATAAATATTTCTTAAGTATTTTCTTTTAATGAGTGTTATTACAATTCCTTCCTGTCTTATTCACTTAACCATTGGGAGATATCTTTGTATCTGTATTAATAATTAAAAAGGGAGAGTATTCAGTGATTTCCTTTTTTTAAACAAATAAATAAAAGTCTACTGTACCATTTGATGGGGGTTATTAATATAAATCATGCCTGAATTTCTTGAATAAAAACTTCCATTCAGGAAAGAAACTAAATAAGGATGATATTGAATGTATGAAAATAATAATAATATTTTGTTTTTTAATGTTATACATAACTAAACGGAATTTAACATCTTTTATAATACTTGTCTTAAAATAATTTAATTATGGAGGATTACTGATATTTCTAATTTTAGGTATATCATGTTTGCAAATAAACTAAGACAGATCATCATATTTAAAAATAATTGCTTCAGGTCGTTCCTAGAATGCTTACAGCAAATGGTCTGCATAAAGAAAACATTTTGGGTATGCCAAATTCGTAATGAAGTCTTAAATATACTTGTGCAAGGAAAAATAAATTATTGAATACACTTTTTGTCCTAAATAACCAACACAATACCGCTTAAATATCTTGGATGACTTTCGTAAAAAAAATATAAACAAGTCTCTCAAAGAATATTTTTATTTTTACTTTTAGAATCCATTATTTCTTATGGGAGGATCTTCGAGACTTGACGAGCTTTTTGTGTATTAAAAATTAACAATCCATAATATCTATATGTCTATTTATAACCGGAAGTAAAGGGACAATAACGAGGGTGGGTTTTCCTTATTCCATTCTAGTCGACAGAGGTGAAGGAAAGAAACGTAGAACGTTTTGGCCACTGACACATTAAACCTTTAGCGTATATTTTGGAGACTTTTTCTTCGATACGTTTCACTCGGAGGGTTAAGACAGATTATGCCTGAATTTCCCATATAATAAATTTGATTCAGGAAAGAAATTAAATAAGGATGATATTAAATGTATGAAAAGAATAACAATATTTTGTTTTCTAATGTTATTCATAATTACACGAAATTTAACATCGTTTATAATACTCGTTTTAAAATAATTTATTTCTGAACAATTACTAATCTTTCTAATTTTAGGTATTTCATGTTTGCAACTAAAATAAGAAAGATAATAATATTTAAAAATAATAACTTCAGATTGATACTACAACGCATACAGCAATTCATTTGGATAAACTTAAGAAAATTTGGGTATGTCAAATTGGTCCTGTAAATTTGAATCTATTTGCGCAAAGAAAATTAATTAGTGAATATATTTTTGTAGTAAATATTCCACACAATTAAGTATTATTTTATCACAATTTAATGTCATTTTTAATATAAAAACTTCTTAAATATTTTTAATAAGTATTTTAAAACTTTGTCCTGTCTTACTGACTTAATCATTGTGAGATTTTGTATTTGCAATTAATAATTAGAAAAGGTAGAGTACTCAATCGCTTCCTTTCTTTTAACGAAATATATAAAACGCTACCAGACCATTTGATGGGGTTATTATTAGACAGATTATTCCTGAATTTCCTATATAGTAAATTCAAATCTGGAATTAAATGAGAATGTTATTGAATGTATAAAAATAATAACAATATATATTTTTAATGTTATACATAATTAAACGGAATTTAACATCGTTTACAATACTTATAACGGTTACTGATCTTTCTAATTTTAGGCATTTCATATTTGCAAATAAAATAAGAAAGATCATCATATATAAATATAACTCCAGGTCGATTCTAGAATGCATACAATAAATGGCCTGCATAAAGGTGACAAAATATGAATATGCCAAATTCATCCTGTAAACTTAAATCTATTTGTCCAAGGAAAAAAATTAT
Organism: Pardosa pseudoannulata; assembly: GCA_032207245.1. NCBI lineage: Eukaryota > Metazoa > Arthropoda > Arachnida > Araneae > Lycosidae > Pardosa > Pardosa pseudoannulata. The sequence goes on from CM063498.1 coordinate 49,513,433, forward strand.
TGAATACATTTTTTGTCTCAAGTAACCAACACAATCAAGTAATTTTTTAATACAACTTATAGTCATTTTTAAAATAAAAAATTCTTACATATTTTTAATAAGTATTATTACATTTTATCCTGCTTAAATAAAAGGCTACTATACCATTTGATTGGGTTATTAAAATAAATTATGCTTGAATTCCCCGAATAATAAATTTCATTCTGGAAAAATTAAATGTGGATGATATTGAATAGATGAATAGAATAACAATATTTTGTTAATGTTATACATAAAAAAGCGGAACTTAACATTGTTTATTATACTCGCTTTAAAATAATTTAATTATGAACACTAACTTATCTTTCAAATTTTAGGTATTTCATGTTTGCAAATGAATATATAAAAAGAATAACAATATTTTGTTTTCTAATGTAATTCATAATTAAACGGAATTTAACATCATTTATAGTGCTTGTCTTAAAATAATTTAATTATGAACGATTCCTGATCTTTCTGATTTAAGTATTTCATGTTTACAAATAAAATAAGACAGATTATCATATTTAAAAATAATAACTTCAGGTCATACCTAGATTGCATACAGAAAATGGTCTGTATAAAAGTGACAAAATTTGGGTATACCAAACTTGTCCTGTAAACTTAAATCTACTTGTGTAAGGGAAAAATATTGAATACATTTTTTGTGATAAATAACCAACACAATGAAGTAATATTTTATTACATTTTACAAACAGTTTTTAAAATAAACCTTTCTTACGTATTTTCTTTTAATGAGTATTATTACATTTCTTTCCTGCCTTATTCACTTAACCATTATGGGATATCATTGTATTTGTATTAACAATTAAAAAAAGGAGAGTAGTATGTCAATTAATCACTTTTAATGAAATATATAAAAGGCTATTAGATCATTTGATAGGTTTGTTAAGGCAGATTATACCTGAATTTTCTAAATAATAAATTTCCTTCAGAAATGAAATTATATACGGATAACAATAAATGTATGAAAAGAATAACAAATTTTGTTTTCTAATGTTATATCTAAGCAATCTGAAATTGATATCGTTTATAACACGTGCCTTAAAAAACTTTAATTGGGAATGAACCATGATCTTTCTCATAATCGATCTTAGGTATGTCATGCTTGCAAATAAACTAAGAAAGAGGATTATATTTAGAAATAATAACTACAGGTTGTTCCTAGAATGTATACGGCAAATGGCCGGCATAAATATTGCAAAATATGGATTCGCCAAATTTGTACTGTACTCTGTAAATTTAAAAGAAGGACAAATACATTATTGAGTACATATTTTGTTATAAGAACCAACAAATTCAAGTAATAGTTTGTTACAGCTTACCTTCGTATTTAAAACAAAAAGTTAAGTATTTTCTTTTAATGAGTATTATTACATTTATTTCCCTCTTTTATGACTTAGCGAAAATGAAGCAAATTAATATATGAATATATAATTTTGCTCAAACCAAAGGTGTAGTATTACACTTAATTTTCGATTAAGCTGAAACCAAATTATATCTGCCTTTTTGGCCAGAAAACATTCACAGTACCACTCTTCATCAGGTTTCCAAAACAGTTATTCGATATGATAGCACTGGTATATTATTTTGGTTATTTTTAATCCTATTTTCTCTCAGGTTTTATTAGCGACATAAGAAATATGTATACCGGAATCCGCAAAATGATGTAGGGGAACACAAAAATTCCTGCATACATAAGTTACCCCCCTACCTTGGGAATGGTAATGCGAGAATTAATAATAATATTATTCATAAAAGAAAATTCAAGATTGATAGGGAGTTTACTGATTATTGTCGATTTTATTTCGATAGAACTCAAGAACTGACACCAAAACTGTAATTCTCATACTTATTGCAGGATTGTAAAATAACAAGAGAAACATGATGAAATTAGCATAAAGAAATATCAGTATAACCAATAGTACTAAATGACACAGATCAGGCAATGTTATATATCTTTCCAAATTATTTTTTTCAACGTATTAACTCAAAGCGCTAAAATATTAACTTGGTAATTCTCTTTTTAGTGTTTCTTTTTAAAATGTAATCCACATTTTTTCCCAATAAAATGTTTTAACAATATAAGATTCTTATAACATATTCAAAGGGTTTATTAAAAGTGTAAAAATCAAAAGTTGCATTAAAAAATTGTTTATATCTTTTTTCAGTTATGACTATATTAAAAGGTGATTATAAGTCACTTAAAATATAGTGATTTATCCCGAAACGTCAGGACTCCTCGTAATAAAAAAGCCATTTTTTATAGTCCTTAATTTTTGTTTTTCTTCTAATAATATTTAATAAAATGTAACTATACTGGTAATTGTTCTTGCATATAAAATTTTCAATAAGATGACAGTTAATTTGAACTATAAATTGTTGTTTGTAATGAATATGCATGGTAACTAAATAAAATCTTGATAATAAACTTTATGTAAAAGAAGATAAACTACAAATTTTAAAGCTTACAACTAATCGCTTACCATGGTTGGGGTACAGTAACTCCTGTACCCGGCTGATCTAGTACGGATAGAAGTTGATAATCTTTCGCAAGATTTCCCATACCGTACTGTAAGGCATATCCATATTTCGAGCTACTCCACGAGCGCTAGAGTTGGCAGCAATATTGTCTGGTCCTCTGTCGACAATTGCGTGGCAACTGCTTCGATTGTATCCTGTGGTACAGGTTTTCGTCCTCTGCCTGACTAAACCTTCAGAGAACCTGTTTTTTCAAACGTCGCAACCATTACTTTTAACCGATTAACTGACACAAGACCGTTACCTTTGTGCATTTTTTTTTGTGCGTTCTAAAAGCTCGAAGAGTGGCTGACGCGTTCCACTGGTTGAGGTAAAAGAATTAGATCAGTAACGAACGCTCGACTAAAGAAGGAGGCATTGCACATAAAATTTGAATCAGATTGATTCGAAACGTAACACATTGCCTTTTAAAACCCAAGCAGTTGGCACTGTTCCAATGAATGTAGAATGAAATTTGAATACAAAACTTCTTCTTCTGCTCAGCGTACGTGATATTGAAGATCAGGAGACTTTATCGGTGTTTATGTAGATTTTACGCTTTTTTAAAAGTGTTGCCATATTGCACTTGAACTAAATCAGAACATGTGGATAATAAAAGGTAATTTTATTCCGTATTAATTTGCATTTTTAGCACTCTATTTTCTATAACACAGAGCCAAATATTCCCCTGGCGGTAACTTTTGGAACTATTTTTTTTCGCGGAATCCTTCGTCCCTCGTCTTGTTTAATCTTCCTACAAAATGTGGCGTCATTCTCGCAGATCGAGCTACAGAACACTGTGAGTACTGTCAGTTTAATTATGTGCACCCGGTATGTATATATATAATATATATATATATATATATATATATATATATATATATATATATATATATATAAGCTTTAATTTATTAGGGGCTTGTGAGCTTAAATGCCAATATGAAATTTAATAAAATCGTGTTAAGAGAATTAAGAAATTTTATACAAAAATTAGAAATACACAGTTGTTGTTATGCTATTCGTATCATTTATAGATTAGTCTTAAGCTAGAAAAATAAATAATATTTTGTTACAAATTAATTTAAAATAAATGGTTGGTTAGATTTTGTTTCATTTATGATGCTGGGATAAAGAAAATGCTTAAACCTGATAATAAACTGTTATAAAAGTTCATTTCGTGTAGTTTTCTAGCATATGGTATCAAGTACCGAAACACAGTGTGATATTCTGTAATGCATTATTCCGCATTAAATATAAAATAAATATTGAATGAACTATTACTATGATCAATAAAATAATTATATATAAAATTAAAAACTAAATTCTAGTATAGAAAATAAACTTAAACCGTATTACAATAAAAAATCTGATAGTATTTTAATTAAGAAGAATAAATATTACATAAAACCTTGCTGCTTACTCTATTATGTAATCTCTATTGGCAGAAAAAGGTAATAAACCGATTTATAACTGAATATTATTTTAAATGTAATCGTAAAAAACAAAATATATCTGGTAATCTGCCATTACGCCTGAAGCGTATATTTCTGCACAAATTACTTACAGTTGAATATGGTTTTTTCATCCAAGTTGGTTTATGTCCTGTTAATTATTAGCGATTCTCTTCCTTGAAATGTTTACCGCATAGTACTTAACTTTATGGATTAATCTATTTTTCTGTTACGATTGTATTTTTATTTGTATCAATTATTTTTTTTATTTACAGGTAATTGTAATTTCTTCCTCAGAGGAGATTCTTACTATATCATTTTCAATTAAGTCCTTTAGAAAAATCTGTGTTTCAGTTCCAAAACATTTTTTGGTATCTAGAGATGTGTTTTGAAAATTTACGAGTCATTTCATTCCATTTAGCCACGTCAGCTTAATTTATTTCTTTTTAAAAAATCAATATACTAATGCAAAAATATAAAAATATTTTCTAGTTCACTGTGCATTTCAATTATGCAAGTTTTCATTTTACCTTATCAACACTGGCATGTCGTAATCTTTTTCGGATCCCAAAATTGCAAAACTAAAATTTATTGTTGAAATTGTGGTTAATTATGAAGAATTCTTCCAACATAATCCTTCATGGCCAGGATTTATTTAGAAGTAGAGCAGATAAAGTCATACAGATTAAATATAAATCTATATCGGATAATATGTTACATAAATGTAACTTTATTAATGATTTATGAATTGTTCTTTTTAAAAATATCATTGTATCATCATGAGTAAACTGTTGTAGAATGTTTTCCAATCTCGCATTAACTTGAGGTTTTTTTTTCCCTTTTTTGATTATATATTACTGTAAAATGGATTTTTTAATAGAGAAATCTAGAATATATCATTACAACTTTTATATATTTACAGTAAGTTAAATTAAACTCTTTAATAAAAAATTTTTAATTCATATATATTACCGATAATACTAAAATTATATATTAACAAGTGTTAGTTTCATGTAATTGCAAACTAATGTATATTCCAATATTCAATACACTGTTGAAACGGTATTGCATTTACAGAATACTGTACTTGAGATACAGGATATGTATGTACATACAATTCTATACTAAATAATATGCAGCTCCAGCAGTGGCAGTAGATTTGAATGCAATGTGCCCCCTCCCCACTTCATAAATCCCAAATGAATTCAAAATTTACATGACTGTAAGAGAATACCATACTATGTTTACAATATACATTAACTAGCAAATAGCCCGTCATATGACGGGATCAGTAAAATTTTTAATTTTTCAGAACTGTAAAGGTAACCTATGAGGCAGGTAAAAAAAATGGCTTTTTTTTGGCTGAGAATTATCTTTCTACAAAAATATTCGATTAAAATTATCACATATGTACCTAATCTATTATTTAAGCCTAATACAAAAGAAAAATATTTAGGTAATATCTAAGTTTAAGGCTAAAACGTATGAAAATAATTCAGACGATATTTAAATAATTTAAAATAAGAAATGATTCAATCAGATGGTTAAAGGAATGACGCCATAATGCTAGAAAAAATGTTATTTTTACCTATTTATTATGTGATAAATTGATAAGTTTAATCACCTGCTCCTAAAATAGGGCTCGATATAATGGCATTCACCTCTCGAAAAGGGGGACAAGGTGGATTTCGAAAGTTTTAAATATATAGTATTTTTCGCTGTGATACGACGCTTATTCATACCAATTTATTTTAGAATCGGATCTATAGTTTAGGAAAAGATAAACTTTACTCGCTTTGAATTTTGCTAACCCTAACTCATCAAAAATCCAATATGTATGGTATTTCCATACCAGGTCCAACAGCTTCATAAATTCGAGGACAGACAGACAGATAACTTAGGCTATTATTACACTACGAAAAGAAAGTTTAAGTCATAAAAAGTTGAAAAAATAGTAAAAATGTATTTTAAAAATAATAAAACAATTTTGAAAATAATAAAACAACTTTAGGAATAAAAATTTAAAAGAAAAAGCAGAAACTATTAAATTAATTAGATTTTTAGAAAAGTTTGGCTATGTCGGGGACAGAACCGTCAACCTGAGAAGTACGATGATGAAATGGGTTGACCCTCTACCGAACGTGCAAGACCTACATGTTGAGAAGGAACTAATTAGAGTATATGAGCGTCGAGTAAACACAGTCCAGATTAAATATTACGCTCCACCCTCGCTGCTCCCTCTTATTCTATACTAAATTTATATCAAGAATGAATTTAGTATAGAATAAGAGGGAGAATGAAACTTGAAATAACAGCGTTAAACGCTCGAAAAGGGTTGATGGGGTGGATTTTGAGCTCGCTTTGAATTTTACTAACCCTATCTCATAAAAAATCCAATATGGATGCCTGTGTCCATTCCAGGTACCACCGCTTCATAAATTCGTGGACAGACAACTCTAAATTATACTCTACTCTAAATTATACTCTACTAAATTATATTATAGGCTAAATTAAACTCTTTAATAAAATTTTTTTAATTCATATATATTACCGATAATACTAAAATTATATATTAACAAGTGTTAGTTTCATGTAATTGCAAAATAATGTATATTTCAATAATCAATACACTGTTGAAACGGTATTGCATTTACAGAATACTGTACTTGAGATACAGGATATGTATGTACATACAATTCTATACTAAATAATATGCAGCTCAAGCAGTGGCAGTAGATTTGAATACAATGTGCCCCCTCCCCACTTCATAAATCTCAATTGAATTCAAAATTTACATGACTGTAAGAGAATACCTGACTAT
>CM063498.1:49522763-49527763 GCA_032207245.1 Pardosa pseudoannulata
TCAGAATTTTAAATATTTTATTTACATATTATGTGATTATTTTACACATACAAAACTTTTCAAAACGTATAAACATTATCCTTCGCAGTCTGACAATACGCGAACTTTCCTGTGATAAACTGGTTCAAAACCGCTTTCGTCACTTGAAGGTACTATCTCGCACTCGTTTAGAGTTGACTTTTTTTCAGGTACCATATAGTCAGTGATTAATTTTTGCGTTTTTGCTATATGTATTATATCGTGACAAGTTCAAGTGATATCTTGTCCAAGACAATCAGAAAACATTTTACATTCACAAAATTATTTCATTTAGAAAATCATTTACTAAAGATACAATATACCTTTTGATATTTGTACTCTATGTTCACTATGTATCATTTTAAATCCAGATTTAAATTGTTTACTATGCTTTCCGCTCGTTGAAATATGAAATATGCTAAAATGATAAGTAATAACCTAAATTAAGATTTCAAAATTTAAAATTGGTAAAATTTGATCCATATATACGTCTGAATATATCTGTAGAATATATCTGTACTAAATTTTTTATGCTATTGATCTGCTATGGGGAATACTTTGTAAGCTATTATACTCATAATCTGATGACAATGAAATTATAAAATATGGATTTTAATTTTAAACTATGCACGAATGAAATGCATCATAATATTTAGCTATAACTATTCTTCAATATGAAAAATATAAATTTTAAGGATAAAAAATGTGCAGAATTGTTTCTTGTGTGATAGAAAAAAAATATAATTTCAAATTTGAACTCGTGTGGGCTGTTTTAAGTAAGATTTTGAATTATGCGTAATGATAATTTCTTTAAGCTTTAAATTTGAAATTGACAGCAGTTTTTTTTTCGTTGTCAATATTTTCTTTCTTATAGATTTAAGAACATTATTCAGTACAGACGAAAAATCAAAGTGTGGATAAGAACCTTGTACTAAAGATGCATATAGAAATGATTAAAGTTAAATATTTGAGGGATTAGAGAAGTAAATAAGTAGAATACAGATAGACCCTTTAAAAAATTCCTATCCAAGCTTAGCTATTCTCGATTTCTGTTATTGTCTTTAAAATAAGTGGCGATCTTAATATATAAAGATATTTCCATCTTACTTTAATTATAGTTTTATAACCCTACAAATTACTGTATTTTAGGTTGAACTCACGTATATTTGTGTTTAGAGTAAAATTATCTTAGTTAATTATCATGTGTAATGCTAACATATGAATTTTAGCTATGGAAAGGACACCATTTTTCTGTTATTGCCAATATATTTCTTTTTTTTTTTGTTCATAAATATTTCTGAATATTTAACATATATAGTACGAATGAGAGGCTAGTACTAAAAAAAAGCATGTAAAATGACTTTTACTATAGTTAAATATTTAAGGGTTTAGATTAGTAAAATATGATAGTGCAAAGAGAAATGAAAAACTTAAAAAAAATCCTAATCAAGTTTAGTAAGACAAATTCCAATTTCCTTAATTTCCTATAAAATTCTAACACTAAGTAAATGAAATTTAAAAAAATAAATTACTTTCCATCTTAATTTTTAAACACTTGAATTATGAGCATATTACTGTATTTTAGATGTCACTCATTTTCGTTTAAATTAAAATTATCGTTGTTAATGACTAAGTGCAATATTCACTTATTTAAGCTTTACACATGAAAATAACAGCATTTTTTCTGTTACTGATAATACTATTCTTTCTTGGTAATTAATTAATATTAATCTATATAGATTAGAATTAAAGTATTGATAAGATATTTCTACTATAAAGCATAAAAAGAAATAATTTTGATGAACTTAAATATTTAAGAGCTTAGAATTAAAAAATGTAAGAGTTCGGATAGAATAAAATCCTTTAAAAAAATCCCAATCAAGTTTAGTTACACTAATCCGAATTTCTTTTATTTTCTATAAAATACTAGTACTAAGTCTACCAAATTTAAAAAATAAAGTAGTTTCCATCTTACTTTATATAAGTTGTTGAATAACCAGGCATATTAGCTGCACTCAATTGTTTTTACAGTAAAATGATCTTAAATATTATGTGTGATGAGAACTTATTTTAAGTAACTTTACTGATGAAAAGGCAACATTTTTTTCTCTTATTGACAACATCATTCTTTCTTGGCAATTCATGGGTATTATTCTATATAGAGTAGAATTGAAGAACTAATAACATGTTTCTAGTACGAAGGCATAAAAAATGAATTTTAATAAACTTAAATTTTTAAGATCTTAAAACATAAAAATAAAATAGTGCAGATAGAATAACATCCTTTAAAAATTCCTAATCAAGTTTAGTTTAACTAATCTCAATTTATTTAATTTTTTATAAACCAATAGTAGGGGAGACTGGGGCACCTTGGATCACTTTTCAGTTAAACATTTTTATGAATTTTTTTAAAGCTAATTAAAAAAATTAAGTATGCATGCATATATTGTCATCATATCTGATTCTTATAAACATTAAACCTACTTAATATCTCATTTAGTTAAAGAGTAATAAAAGAAATAATATACATTTCAAATGTTCCAACCTGCCCCACTGTATGGAGTAGGTTGGGACACTAAATAACAAATGCAAAATACTGTTCAAATTATTTTTATTAGCTGTTATAAAAGAGAAATGGCTGAAAATTTTTCAAGTTAATACATTTTTTTTTTAACAAATCTTATATTTGATGCCAACAAATTCTTCTTTAAATTCTAACAAAATGCACCTTTGGCCTATTGTTTCTTTAGGAGTGTTCAAATTCTCAAGAATATCATTTTCCTCTTCAAAGAATTTATCTTCTTTGTTAGGATTAAAAAATAACCAACCATCTTTGTCTCTTCTTCTCAAAAAAGACATTTCATACTCTCTGGTGTTTTCATTATCAACGTGACCTACAAATGCAACAATACCTCTTTTACCTAAAAATTTTATTAGTGCCTAGTCTATTACTTCAAGCTTTCTCTTCTCTTGAGAAACTTTTGATTTTTTTTTATTTCAGCTCTTTAATTGAATGGAAACTACCATCACTTATAAATCAATATATATCCTTGCTGTCATTATTGTCGCCATATATATCACTTACATTCGGTTTTCTTTGGTTTTATTGGTAGATCCAATTGCTCCAGGTGGAGCCCCTTTCAACATATGTTCTTTAAATATTTTTCTTGGAAAAATCAGCATAGGAGGCACAGAATTCCCAATGGCATTAATAGCACTGATCATAGTAACAAGTTGACCACATTCTCCCGAAGTCATCTGCCCCACTTCTTTGGTTCCTTTAGAAGCAATTACTTTAGGAGGAACGTGCACAGTTATGACACCTGTTTCGTCTAGTTTGTATATTTGATCTGGTAAGAATTTACTTCTTTAAAGAACTTCCTCAAGTTTGTTAAAGAATGTGTTAACATTTGCCCTGCTGAAACTTATAGATCTTGAAAGAGTGGTAGCTTCGGGTGTTTGAAGAGAAATAGATTTAGCATGTCTTTTCATGAAGCCAAGGTACCAACTACACCGGCATTTTCTTCCCGATTCCAATTTGGCAAAATATTTTTATTAGCAGCTAGAGAAAACTGAAATGCAAGAGTTCTAACTTCACTTATTTTTAGCCCATAGTGAAGTTCTGAAGCTTGTAATAAAGGACTAACATTATCTTTTCTTCCTCACTAAAAAGTTGATGACTTTTTATATTTGACTAGTATTTAAAGCTTCTTGTGCATTCAGATTTGCTTTTGAATTTAAGTATATGGCGACTAAGGGTACTTTTGCTTACACAAAAGTTTCTTGCTGCTTTTCTTACAGACAACACACCAGCCAGTACATTTTCTGAAGCTCATTCAAGCATATGAGCATTTACAGAAGAATACTTTTGGTTTGTTTTTATTCTTCTCACCATTTTTTCTGAAAAAAGGTTAATAAATTAATATTTTGGCATGTTAAATCATCAATTAAAAATTAGGCTCCAAAATATTAATTATTTTGCTTGAATTGATATTTGTTTACACTTTTAAAGTGTCCCAAGGAGCCCCATCTATGTGTGTCCCAACCTGCCCCATTTTACATAGTATCTTTTGGTAACTACTACAGTTAGATTTAACAATACAGTTCATTTATTAAAATAGAAATAATAATAAATGAATTTTCTTTCAAAACAATACACTTTTTTTTTAAATATTTTAATTTTTTTCAAAAAAATTACTTTTTAAAATGCCCTTTGATGTAATTTTGGGTTATTCAAAACATAGAAAATGAAACTGTTATCAATAAGCACTATCTTCATCAAAATTCTTTGAGAAGTGAAAAGTAATGTCATCTATCAATACACATGAGCACTAATTCCTGGTTGCAAATTAAAGCCTGAAAATAAAGATGTCCCAAGGTGCCCCCCTATCATCTACTAAGTTGACGAAATTTAAAAAATAAAGCAGTTTCCAACTTACTTTATAGAGGTAGTTGAATAACCATGCATATTATCTGCACTCAATTGTTTTGACAGTAAAATGATCTTTATTATTATGTGAGAGGATAAATTGTTTAAATTATACGTATAAAAATGGCAACATTTTTTTCTGTTATTTGCAACATCATTCTTTCTTGTAAATAATGGGTATTATTCTACATAGAGTTGAATTAAAGTACTAATAAAATGTTTCTAGTAAGAAGACATAAAAAATAAATTTTAATAAACTTAAATATTTAAGATCTTAAAACATAAAAATATAAGAATGCGATTAGAAATACATCCTTTAAAAATTCCTAATAAAGTTCAGTTAGACTAATCCCAATTTAATTTATTTTTATAAAATACTAGTACTAAGTCGACGAATTTTAAAAAATAAAGTAGTTTCCATCTTACTATATATAAGTATTTGAATAATCATGCATATTAGCTGCACTCAATTGTTTTTACAGTAAAATGATCGTAATTATTATGTGTGATGTTAAGTTATTTAAACTACACGTATGACAATGGTAACATTTTT
>CM063498.1:49532763-49542763 GCA_032207245.1 Pardosa pseudoannulata
AGAGTCACCATTCGTTTTTAACGAGAACCGAACTGGTGAAAGTACAATTTCTTGGTGAAGTAGGTCTGTGTACTTTTAAAGCATTAACCAAGCGCAAGACCTATAGACTTGGTCTGCCACCTTCAAAGTTATTGATTGAGAATTTGGAAGATATTGTAAACACGAATATATTTTACGAGCCCCAGTCACAATTAAACCCTCGAGGACTAGCACTTAAATGCTATATGAGTCGATCGTTGTGAAAACCGTTGCCGTTTAAGTCATCTAGTAATTAAATATATTTAAAAATTAAAATAAAACATTCAAATCTCCTATAATGCATACGTGACGTTGGTCTCTCAATATCAACCGTAGATCGTTTCGTGGAGGCGACGCTAGACTGATAAGAGTGAAATCACTGCGTCGCGTATATGAGACATTGGTAGCTAAGGGGTTAACGAAGGCAGCGGTTCTTAGGCAGGCTTGGGCTCCGAACCCGTAACTCTCCAGTTACGAGAGAGTTAATGAGGCTAACAATTATAGGTGAAAATATTGAATATAGTAATTATTTCTTTTAATTTTTTATAACCTATTTCTAACATATTATAGCGAACAAAATCAAATATTCCATTCATGGCACGTTCTTCTTAAATATATTCCACAGGCAAGGGTTAAATAATATTCAGGTTTAACTACAGAAAGATTTTAAATAATCTTCCTTACCGAACCTGATTCATGATCAATAAAAATGTGTGTAACAAAAATATATTAAGCTCTAGCAAAGCAGGTAAAAGAAGGTTCCTCGGGGCCGAAACACATAAGTAGAATGCCGCGTTAAGAAGAAGAATGCCCGAAAGAAATAACACCCCAATGGATGAAAAAGGAGAATAAATTCTTTTGCTGCGTAACAAAGAAAAACCTCCTACGCTGCATGGCATCGTAACTCCAAATAAAAGAAGCCAAAGAAAGATCTAAAGTTACAATCTCTGATCAACAAGGGAAACAAATTACAGGCGCTACTAGATTACGTTTACAGAGGTTAATCTCCGTAAAGGGTTTAGCGACTATTTACAAAGATTGGATGTTTGTAGGCAATTATCTGAAAACAAACGTTTTTCCCTTTTTCCTATCCTATGATAGCTCACATAAATTTTAATGCTTATGACCTTCGAAGAGCCAAGTACGTCAATTTTTTTTTCTTCTCTGAGGGTTTAATGAACATTTTCATCTTTATTTAGAGTTTAGATATATAATCAAATCTTGAGCCTCTTAATCATGTTTATTTTTTTATAATCTAAGACTAAAGGAAAAAACCACTCTTCGAGTGAATTAGAGTATAATTTATTATGGCGTTTTACCATAAGTGCACTTGTAATTTTTCATATCCTCGACTTAGTTTTTCTAAGAGAATGGATTTAGTTAATTTTCTAATATTTACCATTTAAATATTTATTACAAAATAATAAACATAGTAATAATTAACATTGAGCTAGTTGATACTTTATATATTTGAAAGTAATAATAGTCACAAATACTTTTTGAAAGTAATTAATAAGAGATATCTACTAAGAAAGCATAAACATTAACTTTGCTTAACCTAAATATTTAAGAACTTAGAATTGAAAAATGTAAGAGTGCAGATAGAATAACACCATTTAAAAATTTCCTAATCACGCTTATTTAGATCCCAAATTCCAATTAATCCCAATTTCTCTTATTTTCTATAAAATACTAGTACTAAGTCGTGAAACTTAAAAAAATAAAGTAGATTTCCTCTTACTTTGTAAATAGTTGAATAACCGTACATATTACAACACTTTTAGCTGCACTCAATTACTTTTACAGTAAAATGATCTTAATTAATTATTATGTGCGATACTAACTTATCTAAACCTTACGTATGAAAATAATAGAATTTTTTCTTTTATTGACAACATCACTCTTTCTTGGCAATTCATGGGTTCCCATTTCCTCAAATTAGTTTTTCTAGCTGAATGATTTAGTTAAGTTCCCATTATTTATAATTTAAATAATAAATATATGAATTAAAAATTAATACTGAGCAATCTGATACTTTATGTGTTTGAAAACGAATATATTCACAAATATATTTTGAAAGGAATTTTCAAACGAAATATTAATCTTAAACATAAGTCAAAAAAATTCATGATTATATTCAAATTTATTTTTTATTTTTTATGAGCTAAAATAGTATAGCATATTTTTATTAACATTTTTTAAAAGTACATATGTTAGGGCATATACGCTTGCCTGGGTTTCATTCATAATTTTATAACTACTGTTTTGTATGAAATGGTATCAATCTAAAAGTCTTTAAAGGTAATACTGTACATTTTATATTAATTTAATTTTAATAAATTACCTTGAATATTTAGTATGTTATTAGTAAAAAATGCATATAAATATGATAAATTTATTTTGTAAAATATTAATTAATTATTGCTTAAAGAGTAGCTTTAATCAGATTTTTATTTTATTTTTTGCATGCATACTTAATACTGTTTTACGTATAATGTCATCATTTATATTTCAAGTATACTTTTTAGTTTTAAAAACCTAGTTGTAACCATTATGGAAAATATTAAAAGAAATGAAGAATAATAGTGAAAATATCTGTTTTGCAAACAATATCTCTAAAAGTTCAGTTCTTTTGAGGACAGAAGTACCAAATATTGTATTCTAAAATATATTAATTTTAATTTCTAGATTTGCATTAAGATAAATGTAGATATATTTCAAACAGAAGATGCATTTAGAATTTCAACTAGATTGTTTTACGTATTTATAAAAAAATAGAAAACGTTTAATGCTATTATTAGAAATAATTGCATTGTATTCTGTTGTAATAATTATATTCATTTTATGAAGATAGACACGAAAATAACTTTTACTGCTTTTTGATTGATAATTATATTTTACAACTGAATAAGATACACATATTGAATTACATTTCATGTAGCTGAATTTCAAAGTTTCCTGTAAGATGGGCAAAAGACATTATTACAGAAAAATACTGTAAAAAAATAGATTTTTCGTTTTTCTCTTCAGATTATCAGCTTAGCTGCAATTTTAATAATAAAATCAAGCATTTGAAATCTACTGATCATTGTATCTCATTAAAATCAGTATTCTGTTTCTTTATTTATTATAAAAGTCATTTTCCAACTTTTAAGTTTGACCTCTTATTGTTAAATTAAAAATATTCTAAGAGTACTGTTTCCATTCGTATTTTTTTCAAAATTTCTGAGCCATGAATATTAAAATGTCTGTTCTGACAAAGAAATTGTACTTAAACATGTAGCACGTAAAGAAATTATAAGGAATCTATGACTAATAACACAGGCCCACAAACAATTGTTTTGGTGCCTAATATTTTAAAATTGAATTTAGCTATGTTTGGGGTGCTGATTCTAAATATGAAATCAGTTTTTCTCTATCAGCTCTACTCTTTTAGATAAGCGTTTTTTATTGTGCAGTACTACAGGATATATGAACCACATAGCTCTGGGAAAATCCACCTGATAGGCTAAAAATCCTTAATGTAAATGACTTTCAACCCTTCGACTACAGTTGTAATCCTTTCTGAGTTGATTAAACATTTTAAGTAATAAATTAAACACTTTTTTGAGTTTAATTTAGTTTGAGATTTTTCATCGTACAGGGTAGATAGAAATCAACCTCGTGTAATATTTGAGTTTAGGAAAGAGATGTTATAAAGTTAACCTAAAACGTACTATGTTGTAGATTTTTGTTCTTGTATAGATAAATAGAAATAAAATGAGTTCAAGTCGGAGAAGTTGTGCAAATCATCGAGTGAGGAACAAGGTGACATATTTCACCAGGATATTAAAATTATGAAGGTCCGCTATCTAGGAAGATAGTATATGCACATGATGGATGAATACTGCTGGAGTTTAAAAAGGGACTATAGCAAAACACATTGAAGATTGTCACGAAAAAGATGCTTCCGAAGAGTTCAGTGACTAAACTTCGTGTTGCCTTAATAAAATACAATTGGGTAAGGCATACGAGCCTATTTACTCTAGTTTCTAGGTAAACTATTAAATATTTAATTGTATTAATAATTCTTTTATTCTATATATTATTGCTATAAGCTAAAACTTATTTTTTTAATCTTTATAATAAATATTTGAGACAGAGTATAGTTGATTCCCTCTATCTTTGAACGCAATAATATTTGTGTCATATATTAATAATACAAAAATATATTAATAATTAATATATTTGTATAAGATATTAATAATATTATAATATATTATTAGTATACTTCCATGTTTAGTTCATTTTATTTTATTTATGTTTTCAACTTAAAATAGTATAACGTATGTTTTACCGAAATGGTAAATCTCAGAAATACGAACTGCTAGGCAAAATCTAATGCTGTATTTGAATTCAGGGCATCAAATTCATATAAAATCAGCACTAAATACTCAGGCACCAAAATCACTGTTGATCTCTGTAATTAGACAGTATTGTCAACTACATCATTCAGTTATACCAGCTGTTTCCACTTTTGATAATCGCCTACCACCCAGCTACCAGTGGTTTGTCAGAAATATTTAGACACTGGCAAATATGATGTCTATGTGCCATAGAAATCGTGGATAGAAACTGGGATACCATTCAACCACTAATGGTTTTTGCCTAAAACTTAGCGAAAAAAGACAAACCGGCATTCATCAATTTGATTTTCGTCCATGGTGGAGATAACTAAAAACTCTGATCCAGTTTTTCATTTAATACCAAAACTATGAGAAAAATTATGTGTATTAGACCATCACCAACGCTGAAGAAGCTAGACAACTTGCAAAACAACACATCCTTGAAAAGCAATCCACAGACTCACGCGGGAATTAAAAAACACTGACTTATAATAGCGGATATTTATTCTAGGTGAGAATATCTTAAATGGTGAGATTTTACTTCAGACATCATCAAATATCCCGTTGATTAGCTAAAGTGTAATATAGTAGAAGGTATGAAATAAAATAGAAGGTGTTGGAGATCAAGAGACACTATTCCTGTTCTGAGATCAGACTGTACCCTAACTTGACTCAAACGAACAAATTATTATGGAAAGACACCAACATTTTTCGGAGATTTGTTATGAGGAACCACGACATAATGCAATGAGAAGAATTCAAAGTTTTTAATTTTTTAAATTTTTTTTAAATAATTAATTAATTAATTTTGGATGAGTACTTTGTGGTACAATCGAGAGAGTGAAGTAGCATTCCTCAACGTTTCTGAGCCTTAAACATTAAAGTGTCTGTCTTTTTTCAACTTTTAGAATTTTGTATAGATACATTTATATTCTTTCTTTTTTATTTATTTATTTTTTAAGGAAAAATAACTGACGACGTTGCTATAAAATTACACAAAAATAAATGATATTTTCTATGACCTAAAATAATCTCAAATGAAATTTCATTGTTACGTTTCTATATGAATGCTAAATATAGTTACAACATTCATACGTAATGGCAGGGGAATAAGTTTAAAACATACTGTTGGATAAATCATTTTTTAAAGAAAGTTTTCAATTTCAATAAAAAATGTTATTGCCATAACGTTCCATTTACTTTCTTTTAATTTCGTTCCATTTAGTTTATTTTAATTCTATAAGCTTTCCTTAAACAACATACCCTGTTTGTAACTTCCCTGACAAGGTCCCAATTATCATGTTGGTGAGTCAAAAACCTAAGTTTTTTATTGCATAAGACGCTCTGTATTTTCAATCAGATGACATCACGCATACCAGGAGCGTCATTTGGCGTTCTCCTTGGCGAGTGCTAATTCCATAAATTCCTTTTTTATATATGACATATCCCCACTACACACATTGGCGTGTGTTTGTCCTGCGTTTGGTGGTTTTCCACCGTGCCTCCAGTCCACTGGAATGTTGATGAGCTTTCAAGCCATCAGCGGTTTCCGGCAGTTATCAGCACAACAGCCACAAGCTATACTCTTCAGTTGTAGACTTGCAGACTTGCGGTTCTCAGTTCAGCAGACACAAGCTATACTCTTCACTTGACTTGCAGACTTGCAGACTTGGCGTTCTGAGCCCAGAAGATGCAAGCTATAATCTTCACTTGCATACTTGCGGTTCTCAGCCCAGCAGACACAAGCTATACTTCCAGACTTGCAGACTTGCAGGCTTGCCAACTTAATGCCCAGCAGCTAAGATGGATGCTAAGAAGGTACCTACTATCCACGGAGAGAAAATGACCCTGAACCTGTGTCCTCTATAATTTCATTCCACCGTCACTATAAGTGACATTATCTTATATTTTTCTCCTTTTCTTTTTTAAATTTAATTTTTATAATTTTAAATATTCATAATTTCAATTTGACGTCTTGTTTTAATGAATCCAATTAATTCCATAATAACATCTCCCCTCTTTTTTTAATGTCTATTGTGTTTCCTTTTTTACTTTAAGACTTAAACTTAAGTTGACAAAAATCCAAATATAACTGAAATTTTAAAATAAATTAGATTATTGCATAACGCGTTCCTACAATATACATCAACATTCATCAAATAAATTATTGTTACGAATTTGCGAAAATTGCTTGAGTTTAGCATGGGACTCTATGGGTATCTCGCCAAATTGGCGAGATATAGGCTCGTTGGCGATGGATTTGGCAACCTATTTTTGTCGCCAAGTTTATCCTTTCACAGTTATCGCATATTGAAATGCCTTGTATACTTTAAAAAAGTATTTGTTTTCTGTTACATTAAAAATGCAGTTAAAAATTAAGTATTTTTATAATCCAGATTCACTTTATTCGTCCCTTTCAAATACCTTTACAACTGGTGAAAAATTTTAACGAAAAGTAAAAGCCAGTGCTTCTTTTTAGTAAAATAATCTCATTAAAGCGTAAAAATAAATAATTAATAAAACTAATATAGAACATGAAATTTTCAATTTTCAACACCCACCCCCTGCAATTTTAAGATACAAGGTTTTTTGAATGGATCCCTGAGAATCTCAAGTTTTCTTGCAAATAATAGCTCGTTAAGAACTAAAGTAGCTATTAAGTAAATTAAGAGCAAATTTTATTTCTATACATGTCCTATTGTTACAAAAGATTTATTGCTTTAATTTATTGTCTGTTAGTTAATTTTACTACGTTGGCTGTCAGCATGATAAAACAAAATATGGTGAATATTTTATGAGATATTCATACAATAAAAACACATACACACACACACACACACACACGCACACACACATATATATATATATATATATATATATATATATATATATATATAATAATATATATATATATATATATATATATATATATATATATATATACATGTATATATATATATATATATATATATATATATATATATATATATATATATATATATATATATATATATATATATATATATATATATATATATTGATTTTGAACTGATTTAACAATTGATTTTGAATAAAGTTAGTTTTTCTTTTCTATCACACCTGTCTAAATACTTATTGGTAGACAAAGTATATATATATATATATATATATATATATATATATATATATATATATATATATATATATATATAATACAAAAAGTTTTCACCGATTTATATTTTACGGATTTTTATCAAATCTGGAATGACACATATGGCTTATACCTAACAAATAATATCAATTAATGTCATCCGTGCATCTATGGTATTTTCTAAATTTATATTAAGCGAGATATCTTCCAGGCGGGATTGTTACTTATTTCAAGCAGTAGATTTTAAAAGATCAGAAAACACTTGTTATAAAATAAATACACATTTAGAATGATAAGACATATTTTGAATGCTGCTGGAGTTAAATGGTAAATACTTCTAATAATACTAGTATGTGTAATGTTAGCCTAATAAATAAAATGTTAAGGACTTTTTTTTAAATACCACCACAGTATTTAAAAATAATAAACCTCAACCCGTACAACATTAAATCAGACAAGCAAATGTATGTGCATACGTGTGTAAGCACACATATGTATTATCACTCGCACGCCATAGGTACACAAGATGATCAAGTAAATGGGTCAGAGCTTATAGTAGAAGCTGTTATCGATATTAACACACGGCGAGAGTTGAATGTAGCTCAACATCGCGTGATATCCGGTACCACTGATTCAATACTACCATTCGTGCGATTAATGGAATGTTGTAGATCCTTGTGAATAATGTATAATTTGACATGAAAAATTCAATAGAGGAAAAAAATAAAAACCCTAAACCAAGTCAGTGAAAATAGGGGACAAAAACCATTAATGTATAACTGGACCAGTGTTTGTTGAGAATAACTGTTGTGGATATCTTATTGACCAAAAATATGTTTATCATTTCTGTGGTCCGATACATTTGCCTGAAACTTTTAAGAAAAAGGCAAACAAGGAATGGATGCATATCAGAGTCTAAAATTTCAAGAACACATTTACTGTTCCTAGTTTAAAACAAATTAGTTCTCGTGTCTCTAAGTTGTAAATACTTTTTTCCTCCTATACAGTTTGAATTTGTGTGCTTCTTAACTATTTCAAACTGGGAAATGTGTATTTTTTACCCTCTACAAACTTAGAGATAGACCCATAAGGAACAGTCATTAGACGATGAAAGAGACCAAAAAGTTTAAGTATAATAAAGAGGTGAGAATTCTCGTGTTTAACTCTCTGTCTCCAAAAAGCCTTACATTTGGTTATATAATTATGTGGCAGGAATAAACACTGTCAGCTAACGAGAATGAAAAAAATTAGTCATGCTGGTGTCACAAGAAATGGAAGTTTTGAAAAGGAGTTATATAATATACTGGGAAAAATTTTAGTGATCGTGAAGTCCCTAATGTTTACGGCAATCATACATACATCCAATCTATATACTCACATTTATATACACACAGTCAAAATTTGAACGATCAATATATATGAACACACAAATAAAGACGTTTTAAGAATGAACAATTGATTAGTTGAGTATATTTTTTTCTGCTAGCTGTGGCTTGCTGATTTACTGAGACCTATTGATTTAAACCATATACCCTATTTTTATGAAGTACAATTATCACTAATAAATAGACCTATATCGCTTTAAAGTAAAAGAAACTAACAAAAAAAAATATATGTATGGATATATATATTTATATGGATATATATATATGTGTATATATGTATATATATATGTATGTATATATGTATGTATATATGTATATATATGTATATATATGTGTATATATATATATATATATGTATATATATGTATGTATATATGTATATATATATGTATATATATGTATATATATATATATATATATATATATATATATAATATATATATATATATATATATATATATAAATATATATGTATATATGTATGTATGTATATATGTATGTATATATGTATATATATATATATATATATATATGTATGTATATATGTATATATATATGTATATATATGTATATATATATATATATATATATATATATATATATATATATATACATATATATATATATATATATATATATATATATATATATATATATATATATATATATATATATATATATATATATAGATATATATATATATATATATATATATATATATATATATATATATATATATATATATATAGATAGATAGATAGATAGATAGATAGATAGATAGATAGATAGATATAGATATAGATATATATAGAGATAGATAGATATATAGCTAACAAAGAAAATATATAAATATACCAAGTACTTGCTTAAAAGATCCAAGATCTTTATCCTCTAGTGAATCAAAACAGCTGTTGCGCGCCCGAGCAAAAAATCTCAGGAGCAAAAACTGTAAAAGTGAGACAAAAGGTCAATTTAAGTCACTCAGTGAGTGAGAGAGATTTGAGGCAGAAACCCCAAACTCATGTGGTTTTTTGTGACAGAGACTTCTTGTTTCAGCTTACTGAAGAAGGTTGTTAAGATTG
>CM063498.1:49547763-49557763 GCA_032207245.1 Pardosa pseudoannulata
CTCCTTTATTTCTGTCAGTGAATTTATATTAAAATAGTTATTTTAGGTACTCGGCGTTGACTGGGTCTCTTCTTTTTTTCCAATATTCATAAAATGCCACAAAACAAATTAAAATAAATTTTATTGTGTTTAAATATAAGATCACATTGGATATATTTGGAATATACCATGAATTTCACAAGTACATATTGCCACATACAGAAGCTTAGCCAACAAGCTGAGTAGCCGAATGGTTAAAGCACGCAATCCAGGCCCGAAGTTTGTGGGTTCGATGCTTGCCATGGCGGTTTATCCAAAGTACGGATTTTTAATTTAAAAATGTTATTTATTGTTTCCTTATGTTCTTGAACAATCTAGATCTTTCTTTAATATGCAAATTAGTTATTTCTTGAATATTTTGTTCGGGTATAAAAGCTGATACCCACTAGTTGTAGGCATCTTCTCGATCTTGTAAAGTTGCGAGTTGCTACTTAGCTTCTATAAATTCTTCTGTTATGTTAAACGGTGTGTTCATTCGAATCTTCGTGACAAATTTACTTCTTTCATACTTGGGTTATATTTTTGTGTACATAAACTAAAGTAGTTTTAGTTTGAAAGTCTAATCTGGACATTGCGTAAATTATCTGCCCTTACAATATTTCTTCAATTCTTTACCTATTAAAAATTGACATTAATTTTGAGACATTTTTTTGTTCACTCCTTTATTTCTATCAGTGAATTTATATTGAAATAGTTATTTTAGGTACTCGACGTTGACTGAGTCTCTTCTTTTCTTCCAATATTCATAAAATTCCACAAAATAAATGAAAATAAATTTTGTTGTGTTTAAATATATGGGCACATGGAATATATTTGGAATATACCGTGACTTTCACAAGTAAATATTATTCTGACCTTCTGCTGCATTAAAAATATCTTACTGCTTTTTGGAATACATTATTATTAATAAGCAGCATATATGTGCACGTTGCATATTGTTTCTTTTAAATTTTTTTATTATTAATTTTGAGACGTTTCTCTGTTTATTCCTTTCTTTCTATAAGTGAATTTATATTGAAATAGCTATTTTAGGTACTTGGCGTTGACTAGGTCTCTTCCTTTTTTCCAGTTTTCATAAAATGACGCAAAATAAATGAAAATAAATTTTGTTGTGTTTAAATGAAAGAGCACATGGCACATATTTGGAATATACCGGTACTTTCACAAGTACATATTATTTTGTACTTCTGCTACATTAAAAGTATCTTACTGCTTTCTGGAATGCATTATTATTAATTCATATATGTGCAAGTTGCATATTTTTTCTTCTAAACATATTTATTATTAATTTTGAGACATTTCTCTGTTTATTCCTTCATTTATATCAGTGAATTTATATTGAAATATATATATTTTACGAACTTGGTATTGCTGGGTCTCTTCTTTTCTTGCAGTAATCATAAAATGCCACAAAACAAATGAAAATAAACTTTGTTGTGTTTAAATATAAAATCACATATGATATAGTTGTAATATACCGTGACTTTCACAAGTACATATTATTTTGTCCTTCTGCTGCATTAAAAATATCTTACTGCTTTCTGGAATGCATTGTTATTAATGAGTAGCATATATGTGCAAGTTGCATATTGTTCCTTCAATACATTTTTATTATTAATTTTGAGACTTTTCTCTGTTTATTCTTTTATTTTTATCAGTGAATTTATATCGAAATAAATATTTTAGGTACTCGGCATTGACTGGGTATCTTCGTTTCTTCCAATATTCATAAAATGCCACAAAATAAATGAATATAAATTTTGTTGTACTTAAATGTAAGAGCACATGGGAGATATTTGGCATATACCGAGACTTTAACAAGTACATATTATTTTGGCCTTCTGCTGCATTAAAAATATCTTACTGCTTTCTGGAATGTATTATTATTAAGGAGTATCATATATGTGCAAGTTGCATATTGTTCCTTCAATACATTTTTATTATTAATTTTGAGACTTTTCTCTGTTTATTCTTTTATTTTTATCAGTGAATTTATATCGAAATAAATATTTTAGGTACTCGGCATTGACTGGGTATCTTCGTTTCTTCCAATATTCATAAAATGCCACAAAATAAATGAATATAAATTTTGTTGTACTTAAATGTAAGAGCACATGGGAGATATTTGGCATATACCGAGACTTTAACAAGTACATATTATTTTGGCCTTCTGCTGCATTAAAAATATCTTACTGCTTTCTGGAATGCATTGTTATTAATGAGTAGCATATATGTGCAAGTTGCATATTTGTTTCTTCAATACATTTTTATTATTAATTTTGAGACTTTTCTCTGTTTATTCTTTTATTTTTATCAGTGAATTTATATCGAAATAAATATTTTAGGTACTCGGCATTGACTGGGTATCTTCGTTTCTTCCAATATTCATAAAATGCCACAAAATAAATGAATATAAATTTTGTTGTACTTAAATGTAAGAGCACATGGGATATATTTGGCATATACCGAGACTTTAACAAGTACATATTATTTTGGCCTTCTGCTGCATTAAAAATATCTTACTGCTTTCTGGAATGTATTATTATTAAGGAGTATCATATATGTGCAAGTTGCATATTTGTTTCTTCTAAACTATTTTATTATTAATTTTGAGACATTTCTATGTTTACTCCTTTTTTATATCAGTGAATTTATATTGAAATATTTATTTTAGGTACTCGGCGTTGACTGGGTCTCTTCTTTTCTTCCAATATTCATAAAATACCACAAAACACATTAAAATAAATTTTATTGTGTTTAAATATAAGATCACATTGGATATATTTGGAATATACCATGACTTTCACAAGTACATATTATTTTGTCCTTCTGTTTCATAAAAATATATTACTGCTTTACAGCTATTTTAGGTACCCGGCGTCGACTGGGTCTCTTCTTTTCTTCCAATATTCATAAAATGCCACAAAATAAATGAAAATAAATTTTTGTTGTGTTTAAATGTATGGGCATATAGGATATATTTGGAATATACGTGACTTTCAGAAGTACATATTTTTTTTACCTTCTGCTGCAATAAAAATATCTTACTGCTTTGTAGAATGCATTATTATTAATAAGTATCATATATGTGCAAGTTGCATATTGTTCCTTCTATACATTTTTATTATTAATTTTGAGACTTTTCTCTGTTTATTCTTTTATTTTTATCAATGAATTTATATCAAAATAGCTATTTTAGGTACTCGGCATTGACTGGGTCTCTTCTTTTCTTCCAATATTCATAAAATGCCACAAAATAAATGAATACAAATTTTGCTGTACTTAAATGTAAGAGCACATGGGAGATATTTGGCATATACCGAGACTTTAACAAGTACATATTATTTTGGCCTTCTGCATTAAAAATATCTTACTGCTTTCTGGAATGTATTATTATTACTGAGTATCATATATGTAAGTTGCATATCTTTTCTTCTAAACTTTTTTAATTATTAATTTTGAGCCTTTTCTCTGCTTATTTCTTTATTTCTGTCAGTGAATTTATATCGAAATAGCTATTTTAGGTACTCGGCGTTGTCTGGGTCTTTTCTTTTCATCCAATATTCATTATATGCCACAAAATAAATGAAAATAAATTTTGTGGTGTTTAAATGTAAGAGCACATGGGATATGCTTGGAATATACCGTGACTTTTACAAGTACATATTATTTCGTCCTTCTTCTGCATTAAAAATGTCTTACTGCTTTCTGGAATGCATTATTATTAATGGATAGCATACACATTGTCTACCAATAAGTATTTGGACACCTATGCAAATGACGATATCTGGGGGTCCTGAGATACTTTACGGCCTCTGCCGGTATACATGGTGTAAGAAACAGCATCAGCATTAGTCACACACAAGAAGCCGAAAATTTCGGAGTTCTCTGATTTCGAGAAAGGTATAATTATCGGGTATCGCAAATGTGACCAATAATTAAGGGATATATCTAGAGATCTGAAGTACCCAAAATCAAGAGTGGCATATATCATTTAGAAGTGAACGGTGAGCGGTAATTCTCGGAATGTGCCCCGAGTAACAGACCAACGAAACTAGGAGATACAGACCGACGAGTGCTGTCCAGCGAAATTTGAAAGAACCACACCCAATCGATGGCCCTCATCCGCAAGGAGTTTGAACTGGCATCCGGGAGCATTGTTTCAATGAATACCATCCATAAGGAAGCACATCTACTTGGTTTTCATGGTCTTGCTGTTGCACACAAGCATTTGATTACAAAGTCCAACCACGCTGCTCGGTTAGTGTGGTGCAAAGAACTGGAGAACGTCTTTTTCCAGAATGCACTGTGCCAAAAGTTAGGTTCTGCGGAGGTGGAATTATGGTCTGGGGGTCTTTCTCCTGGTATGGACTGGGACCCTTGATCCCCATTCATGGTAAACTTAACGTCGATGCCTACTGCACTATTTTGAATGACAATGTGCTTCCTACCTTGTGGCAGTTTTACGGGTTGGACCCCTGTTACTTTCAAAACGACAATGCCAGTTTTCATATTTCGAGGTTTACCAAGGCTTCGTATGGTGCCAATGGAGTTCATCGAATGGACAGACCTGACCAGAGCCCAGACCTGAACCCAATCGAGGACTTGCGGGACGATTTGGATCGTAGAATTAAGGGGTGCACTACCCGTCCAAATCTGTGATGGAACTTGTATGTCTACTCCAAGCCGAGTGGAAGGCAATAACACTAGGTGTAATACAAAGACTTGTGGAAAGTATGCCCCGGGAGGGGTCACGCTGTAATTGCCTCTCTTGGAGGCTCTACTAACTATTGATTTTTGAATAAAGTTAGTTTTTGTTTTCTATCACAGGTGTCCAAATACTTATTGGTAGACAGTGTATGTGCAAGTTGCATATTATTCCTTCTAAACGTTTTTATTATATTAAACGAGTTAAATTGCCCCTTATATTCAGGGATTACCTGTAAAACATCATCACTGGACACTCAACGAAAAATGGATCGCCAGCATGTAAATTGATATTCATATCTTTTCTTCCATAAAAGAAGATAAAATGTTTTTCAAAATTTTATACATTTGATTTACCACTTGTTTTGCAGCTCAATATTTAGCTGACAACCACAGAAAGGTGACAGAAACACTTTAAATTTTTAATAAAATTGAGGTAAATCGGAGATATCTTAGAGCAATATTTAAGGACTTAATCACTCTGGTGCAACTAGATTTTATGGGTCGAATCCTCTAATGCATAGATTTCAAACAGTCGCAATAAAAATGACAACTAGCGGGAAAAAAGCTTCTAAAATAGGAAAGAAATATATAAAGTGGAAGATTCGTGAGTTTATGATACAAACATCTAAAGAGTAGAAAATATTTTTGTAGCCAGGGACATCCATACTCTATGACGACCAGAAGTGGAATGAGTAATTTTTTTATTCCGAGTGAATCTATCGGCCAGGGTAGGATCAATAAAATTGTAGGGATTCTTGCAATGAATCTGAGATTATAAGGATG
The DNA here is from genome assembly GCA_032207245.1 of Pardosa pseudoannulata. Taxonomy (NCBI): domain Eukaryota; kingdom Metazoa; phylum Arthropoda; class Arachnida; order Araneae; family Lycosidae; genus Pardosa; species Pardosa pseudoannulata. The sequence goes on from CM063498.1 coordinate 49,553,296, forward strand.
GAAAATGAGTACGTTTGCTTCATGTATTTAGAGAACTATTAGAGCAATATATTATAACCACTTTAAATTTTTAATAAACTGCGGGGAATCGGGGATTTTAGAGCGCAATATTTATAGAACTATCACAACACTGTGTTAAAAAGACTTTATATATTTAATAAAATTGCGGTAAATCGGAGAATTTAGAGTGCAATATTTAGGGAAATACCATGGCAATGTGTTAGAAACGTTTTAAATTTTTAATGAAATTGTGGTTATTCGGATAATTTGAAGTGCAATATTTAGGGAAATAGCAGATCAATGTGTTAGAAACACTTTCAATTTTTAATAAGATTTCGGTAAATCAGAGAATTTAGAGCGAAATATTTAAACAACTATCACAACACTGTGTTACAAACACTTTCAAATTTTAATTAATTCGCGGTAAATAGGAGAATTTGGAGTCAATATTTAGGGAACTGTCAGAGCTACGTGTTAGAAACATTTTAAATTTTTAATAAATTTACGGTAAATCGGAGAACTTTGAGTGCAATATTGAAGGAAATAGCAGAGTAATGTCTTACAAACACTTTAATTTTTTTAAAAAAATTGCTGTGAATCGTTGGTTTTGGAGCGCAATATTTAAAGAACTAACACAACACTGTGTTAGAAATACTTTAAATTATTAATAAAATTGCAGTAAAGTGGAGAATTTAGAGTGCAATATTTAAGGACTTAGCTGAGCAATGTGTTAGACACACTTTCAATTTTTATTAAAATCGTGGTAAATCACAGAATATTGAGTGCAAAACATTTAGGGAACTCTCAAAGCAATATGTTAGAAACACTTTAATTTTTTTAAATTGTGGTATCGGATATTTTGTGTAGTTATATGAGAATTCTAAAGTTTTAGCCAATTTTCAAAGAAACTGTGTATTAGAAGGTAAAAATTAATACAGACGAATAAAAAGTCAAATCAGGTCAAAGAAGCGTAAGAACAATTCCCTGATGAACTAACTATACACGTAAACTTCAATCAGAGAATCTCATTTTTGAATGTTGTACTGACAGAATTGTAAATTTTTTAATTAGTGATTATAACTAACATACATTTCGAAGATAAAATTTCTTAGATCGCAGGCAGAGAAACATCATGGAACAATATCTTATCAACTTACAAATTTATCTGAATATGCAAACAAAATTTCAATATTTTTATTCTTTTATTGTAATGAAAAACTTTTTACGAATCCTCTTTGAATTTTAACTGTATGATTGGGTTATAAAACATGCTGAATAACGTGAAAGACGCACCATATATTAAAATAAATGTACTTGTTTTAACTATTTAACTAAAAACCTATCTTGTTAATTTTTGTTGAAAAAGTATGATTTGAGTAAAGCAATTTCATATTACGACAGAATCAAAAGTAGAAATATGATTGAAATGGAATATTCTAAATTCAATGAAAAGAGATAGGAAATTGAAAAATACATAGATGTGAATTAGTTCTATTATTAAAGCCGTTTAATTTATTTCAATATATTTTAGCAGAGTAATATTTGGTAAATATATTTTGATTGATATCTTGAATTTAACTGATTATGAATTTTTGACGGTAAAAGTAAAATAAAAAAAAATAATTGACCAATTAGTTTTAAAGTTTCATAGCGTATTTATGTGTAAAATACCTGTAATTTTAAGCACCATAGAATATACTTTTTTATATAAAAAGACAGTTTTTAGAAAACACAGACATCTTCACATTAATTTATTACGAACCTTTCAAAGTAAAAGAAATATAGTAAACTAAGCTCTACCCTTGTTATTTTTAAAAAATACAGTCTGCTCTCATGTGTGAGGTTGTTTTAAAGATTATAAAGTGTCATTTGGTAAAAAGGACATTTATCAAAAAATTACATTTATTTCTCGGATATCTTCACAGTAATTTACAATGAACTCTTGTAAAAAAAATAGAAACTAAGCAATTATTTTGTTAGTGTTAAAATAACAGATCGTCCTCATCTGTGAACACGCCGTAAATTTAAACACTATTTGATGTCATTTAGGGAAAGGACATTTTCCAGAGAACACATTTATTTCACGGGTGTCTCCAAAATAATTTATAATGAACTCATGTGAGTAAAAACATAGAGAGATAAATCAGTCTTATGTTAGATTTAAAATCACAGTGAAATGAATTTTTCAGACAAAAGTTATTTTATGCATGTCTCCAAACTAGTTTGTAATCAACTCCGGTCAGTACAAACATTGAAAACAAAATAACTGTTTTGTTCCTTTTTAAATAATAGATTGTCCTCATCTGTGAATAAGCTATAATTTTAAACACTATTTGATGTCAGATAGTCAAATAAATTTTAAACACAACACTTTTATTTCATGGATATGTCCAAGCTAATTTATAATGCACTCTGGTCAGTAAAATCATTGAAAACAATTACTAATTTATATGATGTCATTTAGTGAAATGAATTGTCCAAACTACACTTTTATTATATGCATACCTCCAAACTAGTTTGTAATCCACTCCGGTCATAAAAACATTGAAAACAAAATAACTGTTTTGTTAGTTTTTAAATTACAGATTGTTCTCATCTGTGAATAAGCTATAATTTTAAACACTGTTTGATGTCAGATAGTGAAATGAATTTTCTACACAACATTTTTATTTCCTAGATGTCTCCAAGCTAATTTATAATGCACTCTGGTCAGTAAAAACATTGAAAACAATTACTAATTTATATGATGTCATTTAGTGAAATGAATTGTCCAGACTACACTTCTATTATATGCATACCTCCAAACTAATTTATAATGCACTCTGGTCAATAAAAACATTGAAAACTAAATAACTGTTTTGTTAGTTTTCAAATTCCAGATTGTCCTCATCTGTGAACAAGCTATAATTTTAAGCACTATTTGAAGTCATTTACTGAAATGATTTATTACTACAGCAATTAAATTCATTATTAAATTAACTAAATAAGTGTTTTGGAAGTTTTAAAATTACAGATCGTCCTCATCTGTAAACAAGCTATAATTTTGAACACTATTTGATGTCAGATAGTGAAAGGAATTTTCCAAACAACACTTTTATCTCATGGATGTCTCCAAATTAATTTATAATTCACTCTGGTCAGTAAAAACATTGAAAACAAAATAACTGTTTTGTTAATTTTTAAATTACAGTTTGTCCTCATCTGTGAACAAGCTATAATTTTAAACACTATTTGATGTCATTTAGTGAAATTATTTTTTCAGACAACACTTTTATTTAATAGATGTATCTAAACAAATTTATAATGATTTCTTGTGAGTAAAAACAAAGAAAACGAAATAAATGCTTTGTTAGTTTTTAAGTTACAGATAGTCCTCCTCTGTGAACAGGCTGTAATTTTAATCACTATTACATGTCATTTAATGAAATGAATTTTCCTGACAACACTATTATTTCATGGATGTTTTCAAATTAATTTATAATGCACTCTGGTCAGTAAAAACATTGAAAACTAAATAAATGTTTTGGAAGTTTTAAAATTACAGATCGTCCTCATCTGTGAACAAGCTATAATTTTAAACACTATTTGATGTCAGATAGTGAAATGAATTTTCCACAAAAGACTTTTATTTTATGAAAGTCTTCAAACTAATTCATAATGAACACTTGAGTGTAAAAACAAAGAAAACTAAATAAATGTTTTGTTAGTTTTTAAATTACAGTTTGTCCTCATCAGTGAACAAGCCATCATTTTAAATACTATTTTATGTCATTTAGTGAAATGGTTTTTTCAGACACCACATTTATTTAATCGATGTCTCCAAACTAATTTCTAATGAACTCTTGTGAGAAAAAACAAAGAAAACTAAAAAATTGTTTTGTTAGTTTTAAAATTACATATTGTTCTCATCAGTGAACAAGCCATCATTTTAAACACTATTTTATGTCATTTAGTGAAATGGTTTTTTCAGACACCACATTTATTTAATCGATGTCTCCAAACTAATTTCTAATGAACTCTTGTGAGAAAAAACAAAGAAATCTAAATAAATGTTTTGTTAGTTTTTATATTACAGTTTGTCCTCATCTGTGAGCAAGCTGTAATTTTAAATACTATTTGATATCATTTAGTGAAATATTTTTTTCAGACAACTCTTTTATTTAATAGATGTCTCCAAACTAGTTTATAATGCACCCTGGTCAGTAAAAACATTGAAAACAAAATAACAGTTTTTTTTAGTTTTTAAATTACATATTGTTCTCATCAGTTAACAAGATATAATTTTAAACACTATTTTATGTCATTTAGTGAAATGGTTTTTTGCAGACAACACTTTTATTTAATAGATGCCTCCAAACTAACTTATAATGAACTCTTGTGAGAAAAAACAAAGAAAACTAAACAAATTTTTCATTAGTTTTTAAATTGCAGATCGTCCTCATATGTGAACTAGCTACGATTTAAAATC
>CM063498.1:49567763-49587763 GCA_032207245.1 Pardosa pseudoannulata
AATCTTCGTTAAAAGTAAATTTCCTTCCTTCCGCAGTGGCATGACAGCCCAGGATGGGCCTTAGCCTTCTCTAGAATTCCATACCAGACAGTCCTATCTTTGGCTCTGGATTTCCAATTTGAAATTTTCAAGGATCTTATGTCTTTCTCAGTGCAGTCTAATCATCTAAGTTTTGGTCGTCCTCTTATTCGGGTTCCCATTGGTTTGACCGTAAAAACGTTTTTTGTGGATCTATTGTCATTAAGTTGAACTAGGTGTCCGGCCCATTTTAATTTTTGTAAGATAATAAAATTAATTATATCTGGGTTTTTATATGTTCTGTATAATTCAATATTTGTTCTTCTTCTCCATATACGATTTACATTAATTCCCCCAAAAATACTTCTCAAAATTTTTCTCTCAAACACTGCTAGGGTTTCCTTGTCTTTTACTGTCAATGACCAGGTTTCAGCTGAGTAAGTCAAAACAGGTCTTATTAGGCATTTATACATTATTATTTTAGTCAATCTTTTAATGTACTTACACTTTAAACATTTCTTTAATCCAAACAAACATCTATTACCAGCAGTAATTCTGCTATGAATTTCAACAGGTATATTATTTTGTGTATTAATTTCCGAACCTAGGTATATAAACTGCTTTACAGTCTCAAATCTATAACTGCCTATTTCTAAGAAGGAGTGATTATATTCTCATAAAAATATTAATTCTTTAAAAATAATTTTTACCACAGTAAAAAATCTAACTAATGATAAAAGAAATTTTAAAGAATTTTCCTTAAATCAAAATTTTACAAAGCTTATGAAAATTTAAAATATTTGAATAACTATTTTTCATTTAATTGACTTTTAGTCGCTGCGTGAAGATACTTCTGTCTGAGTTTGAATAACTAATTATGTCACGTTGTTCTTTTAAAAAAATTTTTGAGTGATATTTTACATTTTAGATAAACTATAAATTTTTAAATTAAGAGGAATATACATTTTTAAGTCCAAATTTGACAAAATTTAGAAAGTTTTAAACCTTTTATTGCTAACGTTTCATTTTAGATACCGTGAAAATAGGTTCTGGAACTATGTTTGTGGTTTATGTTTAGAACCAGCTTTAATTTCGAGAGTTGGTAGGAGGAAATCTTCTAAATCATCTACAAAATTTATGAGTGATTCCTACTTATAAATTTTTCAATCACATTGACACTTTGGGATTTTTTGAGCAGTGCTAAAAAATTTATATATATATATATATATATATATATATATATATATATATATATATATATATAAATAAATAAATAAATATATATATATATATATATATGTACATATATATATATATATATATATATATATATATATATATATATATATATATATATATATATATATATATATATATATATATATATATTATATATATATATATATATATATATATATATATATATATAATATATATATATATATATATATATATATATATATATATATATATATATATATATATATATATATAAATATATATATATATATATATATATATATATATATATATATACATATATATACATATATATATATATATATATATATATATATATATATATATATATATATATATATATATATATATATATATATATATATATATATATATATATATATAAATATATATATATATATATATATATACATATATATATATATATACATATATATATATAACATATATATACATATATATACATATACATATATACATATATATACATATATATATATTATATATATATATATTTAAGCGGGGTATTTTCGAAGAGAGAGAAAACTATATATAATAAGGAAAAAAAGATTTTTATATATTTATATATATATATAAAAGTCAGAAAATGTAAATAAAAATGCCTGTCATGAGTACGACTCATTTCATTTGTTATTAAAACGCCGCCTGGTACACAGCTTTTCCACGTATTGTGTGTGAGACGTTTGCCCTAACCCTTTCGCTGAAGGACTGCACATAGCGTGTAAAGGTTTTTAGAAGATACAGGATTGTGCACCAGTAGGTCTGCAGACATTCCGGATACTCAGTGGTATGAAAAATGGCTACGGACCTATGACTACTAATAATCTGGAGAAAATGATTGAGAAATTTGAAAACACAGATCCTTTTGATATTAAATCCTGTAGAGGGAGGAAAAAATTGATTAGGTGGTCATTGAAGAAGTAGCAACAATAGTGCAGGAGAAATTAAACGATGGTGTGCAACCGTGGAGTGCAGTGGGAATTGACCGAACATTTGACACGTCTATCAGCACGGTGTATACAATTCTACTAATTATCCTGCATTGCTATCCTCACAAAATTAGCTTTGTGCAGGATTTGTTTCCTTACTTTTTATAGATAATTTTGCTTCAAAATTTCTTGCTCTAATTGATGTGGACTATAAAAGTAGACAGACGAAACCCATTTCCATATGACAAGATATCTTTATGCACTGAATTTTCAAATGTGGGCAACAGAAATTGTACTCCTAACTCATCCAGTACCGATTCATTCTTCAAAGTTCACTGTGTGGTATGGGTTTACGGCATCATTTATCATGGGGCCATACTGTTTCGAATAGACGAGTGTTTTCTGTCCTGTTAACGTTACCGTTACTGGTTAATGCTATGAGTGTCTTTTGCGTAATAACGTCTCTCTTCGACATCGTGGGTGTATATGGGATTATGTTTATTCAAAATGACGCTCCTTCTCATATTGCAAATCTAGTGAAGCAGCTGTTGAATTCGCATTTTGGAAATGCTAGAATTATCATACGTCATTTGCTGTGAGTATATCTGAAAGATGTTGTGTTCAGTTCACATCATGTTGTAGATGATTTGTGCGAATCTCTCGAAATTTAAAAACTTATTTGATGGATGAATTTTATACTGTTTTTGGCCTCAGTATAATTAAAAACTGATTTTTTCCAATCCGATGTGATATTACCTTACTGAGATGGATAGACTTACGTAACCAACAATATCACTCTTCTGCAGTCATGCCCACTGCAGATTACAGTGGGTTTAACGTGTAACTTACAACTTAGTCGTTGTTTTCTGATTCATCTGTCATTTGTAATCAGCCCTTTTAAATTATGATTTCTACTGCATCATTTGTTGCTAAAATTTGGAGAGTTTATTTCTTATACCATACGTTTTCCCCCTTCTTCAATAATATTCCATTCAAATATGACGTCATTCTGATCAGTCGTTTTATCAACTTTTATTATTATTATTATTATTATTATTATTATTATTATTATTATTATTATATATATATATATATATATATATATATATATATATATATATATATATTTATATTATATATATATATATATATATTATATAGTTGTATAAATATATAAGTATATTGTCTATTTTTGAACAGGTTTTATAAGTATCTGACTCTTTAAATGTCCACGGTTTTTCTCTAATATAATAATATAATATTAAGTCTAATACTATTATAATAAACATAATATAGATGTCTTTTAAAGTGCAATTTCATTTAAAGTACAATACTTCAACTTGAAGTAAAATTCAACAAGTTTCGGGCAAATTTCACCTTTTCAATATGGTTAGATAATTTAAACGTCTAAGAATAGTAATAGATACAAAAACTTGTAAAAATTATAGAAATCGTGCAATTTTCTTATTTTTAATTATTAGCACTACATCATATCTACGTTTTAGATTGTTTTTAAACGTATCTGCGTTAATTTATATACTTGAACTGAGTAGTTAAATTGTGTATAGCTTCTATATAAGCTTAACACAAAAAAGGAATTTCATATGTCATAACACATATACACAAAAAAGTACAATTATTCTAGTGCACACGATCATATTACATTTTAGCTAAATTAAAGCTATAAATTACCCAAAAATGACCTCGGAAAAGCAAACGAACTTCTCAAAACTTGCAGTTAAAATTAAACTGTGACAACCTGTTAGGAATTAATTAATAGTTCATTAGCATGCCGCCTCTATTAAGCGGAAGAGGCACCATGCAATTGTGAATCATCTACAGAGAAAATCTCACTTAATTCCCTTAAGCCTGGTGATGAACTATTAATTAGTTTGAAATTAGCTGCTTTGTAATTGTGGGTAATAACAAGTTGTGTAATCCTGCTAATTTAGGATGTCTTAAAATTACGAACCATCCATCTGTACTGGATTAATAATCAAACTTAAGGGGATAAAAATGTCGATATTCAATACCATCATAATGTGGAAGGAAGCCTGAATTTTAATGCCGGCTTGTTATTTTGTACTTATGATTCTTGTAAAATAAAAAAAAAAAATCTAAAAATCTAAGCCTCCTATGTAATTTGCTTTCTCTGCATATGTTATATGTATAAATATAGATATATGTATATACATAAATTTAAACATACATACATATACATTGTCTACCAATAGGTATTTGGACACCAATGCAAATGACGATATCTGCGGTCCTAAGGTACGTCACGGCCTCCGCCGGTATACATCGTGTAGGAAACATCATCGGCATTAGTCGCATGCAAGATGCCGCTCAGTTCGGAGCTCTCTGATTTCGAGAAAGGTATAATTATCGGATATCACAAATGTGGCCGATATTTAAGGGACATATTTAGCGATCTGAAGTAACAAAATCGACAGTGGCCTATGGGATTATGAAGTGGAAGGGGAGCGATGATTGTCGGAATGTGCCCCGAGTAGGCAGATCAATGAAACTGGGAGATAGAAACCGACGAGTGCTGTCCAGAGAAATTCGAAAGAACCGAACAAAACTGATGACCCTCATCTGCAAGGAGTTTCAACTGGCGTCCGGGAGTATTGTTTCAATTAATATCATCCGTAAGGAAGCATATCTGCTTAACTTTCATGGTCGTGCTGCTGCCCATAAGCCTTTGATAACAAAATCTATCTGCACTGCTTGGTTAATGTGGTGCAAAGAACATCGAAATTGGACTCTGGATCAGTGGATACGGGATCTTTGGAGAGACGAATCAAGGTTCATTCTTTAGCTTTCGGATGACAGGGTATGGGTCTGAAGTCTTCCTGGAGAGCGTCTCCTGCAAGAATGCATTGCGACAACAGTCAAGTTCGGAGGACTTAAAATTAAGGTCTGGGGGTGTTTCTCCTGGTATGGACTGGAAACCTTGGTTGTCCTTCATGGTAAGCTCAACGAACGATGCCTACTGCACTATTTTGTATGACAATGTGCTTCCTACCTTGTGGTAAATTTACGGATTGGACCCCTGTTACTTTCAGGACGACAATGCCCGTTTTCATGTTTCGAGGTTTACCAAGGCTTGGTTTTGTGCCAATTGAGTCAGTTCATCGAATCGACTAACCTACCCAGAGTCGAGAACTGAACCCTATCGATAACCTCTGCGACGAGTTGCATCGCAGGATTAAGGTTGCACTACCCATCCAAAATCAATGAAGGATATTTTATGTCTACTCCAAGTCGATTGGGAGACAATACCACTAGCTGTAATACAAACACTTGTGGAACGTATTCCCCGAGGGGTTCACGCTGTAATTGCCTCTCGTGGAGGATCTATCAACTATTCACTTTGAATAATGTTAGTTTTTCTTCTCTATCACAGGTGTCTTATACTTGTGACAAATACTTATTGGTAGGCAGTGTATATATATATATATATATATATATATATGTGTGTGTGTGTGTGTATGTGTGTGTGTGTGTGTGTGTGTACATATATGTAAAACATCAGATTTTTTACTTTGTTTCACCTTTCTATTAAATTTAATCTAGAGTGGACGAACAATGGTATTTAACATGCAAAGAATGATGTTATTTTTATATGGAATAGACATTTTATTTGAGAAGCTGGCAAAAGTAAAAGTTCACATTACAGAACAAGAATATATGTACATACAAGAATATATATACATAATTTCAATGTTGTAATTAACATATAATTTGTAATATACCCAAATGAACTTGACAAATTTTGAAAACATCACTCGAAGTTAGTTGGACTCAAGTGAACCTTTTTGAAGTAATACCAACCATTTGTTAAATTTTACACTGTTTTAAAAGCTCCTGTGATGATCAATTTAAGTATAATATCTAAAATAACTGTAAAAATTAATTGACTATAAAAATAAGTTTACTATTTTCTTTTTTGCAGTTGATTAGTACGTATAATAAATTATGTCTAAGCTTACTTTTGGTTGACATTTAATCTCTGTGTAGTGGTTTACATTAAAATTATAAAACATAAAAAAGAGAATAAATGTTTTGTTTTATATAATTATAAAAAGTCTGTTAAACTTTTTAAAGATAAAAATAAAATTATGATTTTTGGAGATTTATATGTGACAGACTTTCTTAACCATTCCAGAAATGCGATTAGTTAAAATAAAAAAAGAAAAGTATATATTAAATTAGTAAAAAGTATAATTTAAAAAATTTTAGTTTTAGAAAATAAAAAATGAAAAATTTATATATTTCTAAATATTGGTATAATTTAATTATATATAAATAATTACCAGTTTATAATTTTTATGTAGTAAAAGATAAAAAATTATTTTTTCTCAGAAATTTGTAAAAATATTAATTATATATTTTTAATAATACGCAATAAGACAATGTCAATATTTTGGGATATTTTTGTGGCTAATATTTTGTAAAGTAGGTTTTTAATGAAAACTTTCGAAGACAGATATAAGAATATATTAAAGACGATTTGTATAAAGTTTCAAATCTGTTTTTATAAATATAATTTGATATTCATCAATCTGAGCTTGGCAGTTGAACAATTATTCTGATAATTTCACTTAAAATATCCAGTACTTGTCATTTAATAAATATCAAATGCTGGTTATATTTTATACTATTTCTAAGATTTTTTTAAATAGCGAAAAGCAATAATGTTGTTACAGCTTAAATTAAAGTTATTCGTTTATGCTTTTATAGATTAATTTAACAATATATTAATCTAAAATCTATAAAATTAATTCATTTTATAATAAAATATACTATTTCTTACATCTGCTACTTATTACAGGGAATAATTTTTATGTAAGCACATTTTTAAGGACATTTATCCACTGTACATAGAGTGATATATACTAAAATTTTAAACAAAACATAAAGCATCTGCACATAGAATTATTGCAGGAGTTTGTGCTTTGTAGTAGTTCATTTACAAAAGTCTAGAATATTATAAGATTAAAGAAGAAAAATACGGTTTTTTTTAAGATTTATGTGTTTTAGACTAGCAGTAGGTAAACTTTAAATCTTCAAGTACCACTATATAATTAGAATTTCGCAGACCACGAATTATTAAACTTTAAAAAAGGCAGTAAATATAATACGATAAACAGAAACAATTTATTTTATAAATTCCAAATGCCCATATTAAAATCTAAAGAAAATGTTATATCGTAGATTTAAAAAATATTTTACTTATGTATTACACGTTTTTAATATAATATATAAAAAGTAATATAAAGCATAATTCATCATATGTTCTGTCATTTTTCATTATTTAATCTGAATGTTAATGAAACTTTCTATTATTTGTGATGCAGCTTAAATAAATAATCATTCGTTTTTTCTGCAGACCACCAAATATATTTCAAGAACTACTTGTAGTCTGAGAACTTGTAGTCTGCGTGTGCTGTTCTAGACTCCAGAATAAATAAATATCAAAATTAACAAATAATTATGCTTAAAAAATTAATTTTATGTAATAAAGCGGTTATAAACTTTAAACTCAATCATAATCATATAAATAATGCTGTGGTACATTCACTCCAAAACTACTGTAAAGTTTTAAGAATACCACTTTCATCCGAAAGCTATATTTGTATTTTAAACGGCAACAAAATAGCAAAAAATTCCACACTCATGAACATCTGAGAGGGAGAAATCTCAATGCCTCCGTCTAAAGAATTCTTTTGGGGAAAATAACTTTCACACATTTCCAACGTGGAAAAAAAAAACATTCTGCATTTGATACCTAAAAAATATAAAAAAAACCTTCAAAAATACTCTTACTCAAATATAAATGGACCTGTTTGACAGAGCGAATTGTGATTTATCGCTGACTCGATATTATGCGATAGGGAGCAACAAAGGAATAAATAGATTCATTTAAATAACATGAAATGGATGCTTTGCGAGCCATTCCAATACAAAACCTTCTTTATCTGCACCATTTCCGCCTACCTTACAGTCGCATGCATATTCATGGGTTGCTAAAAAAACTTTGTTAAAAGGCATGATATATGAAAAAAAACTAATGCGCATCATTATTTTCCTAAAATTATTTTACATTCTTATTAGATTTTATAGCATTTTCTTTCTATTTAAGATAATATTCTTTCGAGGAAATTAAAATTTATAGATTGCATTATTTAATTCCACATATCAAAGTGGTTTTGCAGGCTTGTGTAACTTGATATCATGATCTTTTTTTAAAGTAATATTCTTTCGATGAAATTAACAATTTATATATAACATTATTTAATTCCATATAGCAATCTGATTTTGCATTCTTATGTGACTTGATATCATGTTCTTTCTATTTAAGGTAATATTCTTTCGAGGAAATTAAAAATTTATAGATTGCATTATTTAATTCCATATATCAATCTGGTTTGCAGACTTATGTAACTTGATATCATGATCTTTTTTTAAAGTAATATTCTTTCGATGAAATTAACAATTTATATATAACATTATTTAATTCCATATAGCAATCTGATTTTGCATACTTATGTGACTTGATATCATGTTCTTTCTATTTAAGGTAATATTCTTTCGAGGAAATTAAAAATTTATAGATTGCATTATTTAATTCCATATATCAATCTGGTTTGCAGACTTATGTAACTTGATACCATGTTTTTTTAAGGTAATATTCCTTCGATGAAAATTAACGATTTATATATGACATTATTTAATTCCATATAGCAACCTGATTTTGCATGCTTATGTGACTTGATATCATGTTCTTTCTACTTAAGGGAATATTCTTTCGAGGAAATTAAAAATTTATAGATTGCAATTTTTAATTCTATATATCAATCTGGTTTTGCAGACTTATGTAACTTGATACCATGTTTTTTTAAGGTAGTATTCCTTCGATGAAAATTAACAATTTGTATATGACATTATTTAATTCCATATACCATTCTGATTTTGCATTCTAATGTGACTTGATATCATGTTCTTTCTATTTAAGGTAATATTCTTTCGATTAAATTAAAAATTTATAGATTGCATTATTTAATTCCATATATCAATCTGGTTTTGCAGACTTATATAACTTGATACCATGTTTTTTTAAGGTAATATTCTTTCGATGAAAATTAACAATTTATATATGACATTATTTAATTCCATATACCACTCTGATTTTGCATTCTTATGTGACTTGATATGATATTCTTTTTATTTAAGGTAATATATTTTTGATGAAATTGACAATTTATATACGACTTTATTTAATTTTATACATCAGTCTCATTTTGCATGCTTTTGTAATTTAATATAATGATCTTTCTATTTAAAATAATATTATTTCGAGGAAATTACCAATTTATAGATTACATTATTTAATTCCCTATCTCAATCTCATTTATCATGCTTATGAGATTTCATATATTGTTCTTTCTTTTTAAGTAGTATTCTTTCGAGATAATTAACTATTTATAGATGTCATTATTTAATTCCATACTTCAATCTCATTTTGCATTCTTATGTCATTTCATATCATGTTCTTTCTTTTAAGGTTGCATTCTTTTGATTAAATTAACTATTTATAGATCGCATTATTTAACTCCATATATCAGTCTCAGTTTGCATGCTTATGTGATTTTATATAATGTTTTTTCTTTTTAAGGAAATAATTTTTAGAGAAAATTACCAATTTATAGATTGCATTATTTAATTCCATATCTCAATCTTAGTTTACATGCTTATGTCACTTGATATCCTGTTCTTTCTTTTTAAGGTAATATATTTTCGAGAAAATTAACTATTTATAGATAGCATTATTTAATTTTATATATGAATCTGATTTTGCATGCGCATGTTATTTAATATCATGTTCTTTTTCTTTAAGGTAATATTTTTTCTACGAAATTAACTATTTACAGATGTCATTATTTAATTTTATATATCAACTTGATTTTGCAAGCTTATGTCATTTTATATTATATTCTTTCCTTTTAAGATAATATTACTTGGACGAAATTTGCAGTTTATAGATGGTAATATTAATTACATATATAAATATACTTAGAAACATTTATTTATATCACTATAGGACGCTTTGGCGTGGAAGGCTAAGATCATTTTAACTGTAATAATTTTGCTACTAAACCGGGATTTAAAATCCAAAACCAAATTCAAAAAGCAAGAAACATCCACTCTAAAAGCGAGATTTAAATGATACAGAAGTATCCAGATACAAAGTCTTTAGTTGCAGGTAATAGTATTATTAGACTCTCGTGTTAACAATCGCGGCTATTTAAATTTTAAAATATACTTGTGATACATAGAGGTGTAGCGGGGAAATTTGTCATGGATGAATTTCAAATCATAACTCAATTAATATGCGGTTTGGTACTTTAATAGTGGCAACTATTTATTTACAGGGAATAAAATATGGATTCATGTCACCATGTTTTACAGTCATTCAATGTAGTCGCCAGCATTGTGTATAACTCGTTTCCAATGATGTGGAAGTCGCAAAGCACGGCGCCTGTTCTGTTGATAGTTCGAATTACTCCCACAAGAATCTCTGGAACAGTTCTGAAGCGAATGCCAAGAAGTGATTCCTTCATTCTTAAGAATTAAGACAAAGTCACAAGGGCCTGGAGAGTAAGGTGGATGGTAAAGGACTAGATGACCCTATCCTGTTTTAAAACCTCTGGCACATTGAATTTTTATCCCACTTCGTTTGTTCTTGTTTTGAAAACACACTGAAAACACGTTAGACTGCAATATTATACAAGTATCAAATGTCCGCATCACTCCGCATGAACATGACGTAGGAAGGAAGATTCTTTTTGATGAGAGGTAAGGTACGTATGTATCTCACGTGTGGTATTCGATATATTCTTTGGTTTTGTTAAGTAGCATTTTTACAGCATTGTTTCCACTATTAAAGTTCCAATACTTGTATATTAATTCTTATATACATCATATAGAAATGTAGCTAACATTTGGGAGTTATTCTCATAACATCATATATGTAGGTATCTAATCATTTGATAATTATTCACATAAAATTAACCTTCTTTATATTGCTATCATATGCCTGTTTATATAATGGTTTTGCTTTTTATTCTACTTTAATATCAATATGTTTTTAATTTTATCATAATTATAACAATAACACAGGAAAGAGTATTAATAAATTACATGGACCCTCTCGCTGGAATAAAATTTTTAGAATCTTTTTATTAAAAGTTCAAAAAAATATTTTAAAATATTTTCAACAAAATCTTATATTGAGCAACATATCTAATATGTCTAATCTTCATATAAGTGTTCAAATGTATTGTTCTTAAAAATAATGGCAGAAAAATATTGAAAAGTTAATGTGTGAGAGTTTTTGGATAAGTGAATTACGGAATTAAAATATCGTGATTTTCACTTAATTGATATACCATATAAATGAACGATATAGATTAACTGTCTGTGTTATTTACATTTTCTAACTTTACATGTATTTCTAGCCTTCCCCCACTCCTAGTCATTAAATATTCTTATAATTTTATTTCAAATTTAATTAATAGGACCATGAAAAAATAATTTTTCAAGAGGAGAACTTTAAATGCTTATATCAAAATACTTCTCCTTGGGAAAGAATATTTTTCCCAGTGAAAGTGGTTGAAAGTTTATGCTTTTGATATCTTTTAAAAACATACATGTCAAAAATAGTCTTTTTTTCAAATATTAATGGGCCTGTTCCAGATAGCAGATTTTGATTTATCACCGGTTTGGTATTTTCCAATACAAACTAACAAAATAATAAATAGATCCATTTAAATAATATGAAACATACTTTGTGGGATCTATTGGGATACAAAACACACTTTATACAGCATCTGTTAACTTATTGCCACTTGTAAATTTACAGAAGGATAACTCTGTATTGAAATAAGTAAAAATAAACAAAAGTCTGTGGCCAAAAAATAGTCGATGTTTTAAGATTTGTGTATACAATAATTAAACCAAAGTGGAGTATATTCTAGCGACTTGGAAATTCCTGCTAAAACCGATAGTTTTAACGGGTATTTTCTCTCATATAAAATTTTTGCTTCCTATGTTTTAAACAATTACTTTTCATTGAAGGATATTTTCAGCTATTGACAATTAATATCCTTATCTCTGTCCTCTTTACAATATCTTTAAATTGTCAGCTGAAGAAGGCATACTACACTGTATACAGATTAGCAATTTGTATTAAAACACACACACACACACACACACACACACACATATATATATATATATATATATATATATATATATATATATATATATATATATATATATATATATATATATATATATATATATATATATATATATATATATATATATATATATATATATATATATATATATTATATATATATATATATATATATATATATATATATATATATATATATATATATATATATATATATATATATATATATATATATATATATATATATATATATATATATATATATATATATATATATATATAATATATATATATATATATATATATATATATATATTATATATATATATATATATATGTATATATATATATATATATATATATATACATATATATATATATGTATATATATATATATATATATATATATATATATATACATATATATATATATATATATATATATATATATATATATAAATATATATATATGTATATATATATAATATATATATATATATATATATATATATATATATATATATATATATATATATATACATACATATATACATATATATACATAAATATATACATATATATATATATATATATACATATATAAACATATATATATACATATATATACAAATATTACATTATATATATATATATATATATATATATATATATATATATATATATATATATATATATATTATATATAATTATTATATATATATATATAATATATACATATATATATACATATATATATATACATAATATATATATATATATATATATATATAATATATATATATATATTATATATATATATGTATATATATGTATATATATATATTATATATATATATATATGTATATATATATATATATATATATATATATATATATATAAAAATATATAATTATATATATATATATATATATTAATATATATATATATATATATAACATGAAAATTTATAGGATCATCGGTCCTAAAAGGAAATTTTGTGTCCTTTGTTGTGATTATTTATTTTTAATTGAAGGTGAAATATGAATATTTACCCTGAGTATTTCTTTTCTTTAATTTCTTTCAATCTTTTCATAAAAGAGCCGAGTAATGAAAAATTATTACATCGACAGCATTTGCGGTGTGTGTTCAAAAACCCAGGTGTGAAAAATAAATAGATAACTTACGTTTCTTAGACACAGTATATGTAATAAAAATAGGTATATAGTTTAAATTAAACCATCGGATAAGCCGCACTAAGGTCTACACCGCATTTATGATAATTGATTAAACTAAAATGAAAGTATATGGGATCATTAGTCCTCCTACATATTTTTGAACTTTCATGTTTTGATTAATTATATTTGCTTGAAGGTAAAATTCTTACAATTCCGCTAAGAACCTTTTTATATGTAGGTCATTTCTTTAAATTGTTCTCTGAAAGAGTCAACTCATGAAAGATTAGAAAGAAGAGGTGCACAATTAGATAATGAAACAGTCTCCTACACATAAAATTTCATCATTATGGAACAAGTTTTGTATTATACGAGATTTATACGTTAGTACACATACCATTGAGAAACTCAGTGAAATGCATTCAAGCTTTATCAAAATGGATATTTAAAATTTTTAGAGTTGTATTTTCCAAGTAACTACATATTAACAGTTGAAATAGTTACAATAAATACCGGTCCCATTAAAATTGGTATTTTTCTTGAAATTCGAAGACTGAAAGTTTTCATCAATAAATCCTTTACTTTGTACAATGTATATAAATGTAAAGTAAAAACGCCAAAAATAACACTTCTCAAATAAATGGTCCAAAAATTCTTTAGCCTTTTAGTAAATAACTCAACTGGAAATAACACAGGCCTGCGAAATTGAAATTTTTGAAAAATACAAAGAATTTTTCTTATTTTTAAGTTATAGGTATACTGATTTTGAAAATAACCTCCATTTTTTTCCATCACGTCAGATTTTTTTGTAAAATTGATGCACATTATACTGGTAATATTATACGGAAAAAAACGCTCTCGAACTGTTAGTTTGTACTGACTGGCAACAGTGGGTTTTATATATTCATGTGAGTTTATTTAATCTGTTTATGATTAGGAATATTAATTTTTAAACAACAATTAAAATTATAAATGTATACATTTTTGTATATAAAGAATGAAAACCATCGCACCAGAACGCATGATCCGCAACAGGGCGAGACAAAAAGTTCCCTCGTTATCAAATTTTTAACATTAATTTTGTAAGAAAAACAGTCCTAGAAAACCCCCCAACTACCTGTTTTTACGTTTTATTAAGGTTTATATACAATAAATGTAAGTTTGAAATATATTTGAAACTCTGTACGAAACAAAGACATTTAAATTTAGTTACGTACATTTTTTTCGTTAAAATTTCTTTTTGACGTTCTTCTTTTATATTCAATCTTATCTTCATCTCTTGCTAACATCCAACAATAGTCGGCAAGCATATTTTTATTCCACCTACCTTGATATTTTCTCTCCACCTTCATGTCTTGGTGGAACCTTCTCCCTGTTCTTCGCTGACGGATCCTAAATTTTCGGGATAAAAGTCCAAATGCGATTGGAGGAAATGCAATTTTACACACATGGAGCAGCCCAACACTTGAAATTTTTCTAGCATGTTGCCAACAATTCTATTAAATTTGGGATCTTTGTGATTGGCCAGAAATTTTTCCACAACATCTTTGAAGGCAACCCAAGCTTCTCTTTCCTTTAATGTCATAGTTGTCTCAAATTTGTTATTCCTAATAAGTTTTCGGATGTCTGGTACTACGAAGACTTTTCTCTTTCAATTTGGCTTCAGAAAATCCAGAAAACTTTTTACACATATATTTTAAGCACTCACCATCTTTTGGAAGAGCCTTAACAAACTGCTTCATAACACCTAATTTTATGTGCAAGGGGGTAGTAATATATATATATATATATATATATTATATATATATAATATATATATATATATATATATATATATAATATATATATATATATATATATATATATATATATATATATATATTTATCAACTAAGCTTTCTCGAATTACATTTTAGGTGCCTGGCAAGATTCTGCCTTTTGAGCCAATCTTTTCTGACCCAATATTGTGTTTTGTCACGGCTGTCTCACTCACAAATAAAACACGGAAATTTTGTATACCCGTTTTGTTGACCGAGAAGCATGGTGATGATTTTTAAATCACCTGAAATGATCCAGCCGTGGTTTTTATATTTTATTTTGTTGAGAACGAGAGCTAGGTTTTCATACCTTTCTTTTAAATGCACCGAGTATTCAACTGGCACAGACGAATGGTTTCCTTGATGAAGTAGAACAGCTTTAAGGTTCCTTCTTCACGAATCTATAAAAAGCCTCTTTATGTATATGTTTATTACATTTGTGTCAATGTGCTTATGAACATTTGTTCCAACAAGTCAATCATAATTAAACCTCTAACACAGCAAGCAATCCTCACACAACTTTCAACATAAAGATATATTTATGTTTTTAAGCACAACAAAAATAGAAAAAAAAATATCTACACTTTTCAAAACTTGAAAGAAGGGAAAATGTCAATAACTGCGGCAAAAGATTCCTTTAAGGGAAAATAACTTTCTTCCTTGTAAATGCTTTAAACATTCAGTTTTAGATACCCACAAAAAATTCAAAAATATCCTTTCTGAAATGTAAATGGACCTATTTTACAGAAAGGATTGTGATTTATCACCAGCTCGATATCATACAGAATAGGGTATAACAAAGAAATGAAGCGATTCATTTAAGTAAGATTCATTTCACTTCATCCGTGTCTCATATACATTCATATTTCTAGAGAAACATTTCTAGAAAACTTTCGATAATAAAATAAGTTTCAAAGGAAAAATTATGAGAAATTAATAATATAAGAAACATGAATTCAAAGTGATGAAGTAAAAATATTTTCAGTGATTGTTTTACATTTAAATGACTGGCCTAGCATCCAAGTCATGTTCCTTAAATGAATCACTTCATTTTTTGCACCCTATTTTGTGTGATATCGAGCCGGTGATAAATCATAGTCCTCTCTGTCAAATAAGTCCATTATGTTTGAGAAAGTATATTTTTAAAAGTATATTTCTTAAGTTTGTTTCTCTATTCCAGGCTAATGTCTTGTTTGGCGCAGTTTGTCCTTTCAGGAATTAGCGCCACTAAATTCTAACCAACCAACCAACCAACCTATTCCAGGCTAATAATGCTTCTCGATTAAATGAACGGCATAGAACACAGATATAATTTTATTCAGCATATAATTCTGAAAACATTATCTTAGTTACGTATAAACTTAAAACCAAATGACCTTAATCGTAAAGGTATAGCCTCTTTTCTTATTCTACAAGCACCTTTTCTTATTCTACTACTTTTACTGCATCCAAGTCATATTAATTAAATGAATCGCTTCATTTGTATTTTGCACCCTATTCTGTGTGATATCGAGCCTGTGATAAATCACAGTCCGCTCTGTCAAATAGGTCCATTTGTGTTTGAGACAGGATATTTAAGAAGTTTTTTATTTTTTATGGTTGTTACTCTAATCCATGATAATGCCGAACGATGGCCGATTGGTTAGGTTTCTGGCCTTCGGAACCAGAGTTCGTGGGTTCGAATCCCGCTGTGGCATGTATATTCGTAGCAATTCGGAATCGGCTTTAAACTGTAGGTCCCGGTCTCATTAGCCCTCGTGTTGCAAAAAGTAGACCGCAGCACTCCAAACCATTACTATTCCATGATAATAATGCTTCTTCATAAAATGAACAGCATATAACAGGTATAATTTTGTTCAGCATATAATCCTGATAAAAATTATATTAGTTACATATTACTTTAAAACAAAATGGTCTTAATCGTAAAGGTATTGCTTCTTTTCTTCTTCTACATGAGAGCTATGTAAATAGAGACCTACTTTATAAAACGACTTCAAAGACTATAAATAATTATCCTAGTCTAGAGAATAAAATTGTTGTAATTGAAAGATGAAACTCTGTATAAAAGGTTGTCTACTGGCTATAACAGTTATGATAAAAATAAATTTCAGTCTGAAAATATATTCTTTACATTTGTTACTACATCATTGCATTTTTAAGATTCTTAACTGATGTGATTATTAGGCCCATAATAAATTCATCACCACTTTTCATTTTACATTATTTAATCCAGTAGACAATGGAAAACTATCTCAATCCCACGTTAATATTAACAGACACCGTTTTATTCTCAAAAGTGTGTTCGTGTTTTTTGACAATAACGAAAATAAGTAAAATTGCACATCGTAGAATAGTTGAGGAAGAAGCAAATTTTAATGTTTATGTACAAATAATCATTAAAAGAAATTAACTTTCTTGCACATTGAAAATACTTGAATTTTCAATTTTAGATACCTATAAAAATATAATTTCAAAAGCACTTATTCTCAAATATAAATGGTCCCATTTGTAAGAGTGGGTTATCACCGGCTCCATGTTATAGGTTGCAATAGAGAAAAGCGGCATTTCATTTAAGCAATATGGCTATAAATCTATATCTATATCTATATCTATCTATCTATCTTTCTCTCTCTCTCTCTCTCTCTATATATATATATATATATATATATATATATATATATATATATATATATATATATATATATATATATATATATATATATATGTGTGTGTGTGTGTGTGTGTGTGTGTGTGTGTGTGTGTGTGTGTGAAAGAGAGAGAGAGGGGGGGTCTTGTTGCTTCCTTCAAAAATGCAGAGAAAATAACAGTCTTTCATGTAGAAACTTCTTCAAACGAAAAATAAAAACTTCAAAAATATTCTTTCTCAAATATAAATGGGCCCATTTGACAGTGAGGATTGTGATTTATCGGTGGTTCGATATCATACCATAGGAGGCAACAAAGCAGTAAAGATATTCGTTTTAATAGTATGAAACATACGCTACTTGAGCCATTCGAATACGTAACATCTTTTTCTCTAAATCATTTTTCTTCACCAATTACCTCTGTGTTGCATATATATTCATATTTATTAAAAAATGTTATTTGTAGAAAGATTCAGAAATTAAAATTCGGTTCAGAAGAAAAGATTTTGAGAATCATATATTAATAAAATGTAACACAATTTAAGAAGCAAAGTTTGGTTTAATTTATTTCTCTGTTTCATGCTAATAATGCATCTTGATAAAATTAATAGCATAGAGTACAGACATAATTTTATTGAGCATATAATTCGGATAAAAATTATTAGATAGTTAAGTATAATCTTAAACCCAAACTGTAAATCTGTATGGACCTTTTTTCTTTTACTACATGGGGGTATATAAATAGTCATCTGCTTTATAAAACAGATTTCAAAGGCTGGCAGTAATCCTAGCAGTAATAATAAAATCACAGGTACTGGTTTTGGAAGGTAAACTTACAGAAATTAAGTAGTCTAATGGCTATAATGGTTTTATTGAAACTGAGTTGCAGTCTGAAAATATTCATGATACATTTATTACTACTTTGTATTATTTTGTTTTTATTACTCTAACACTTGTCCTTATATAGTTATGATATCCATACCAACTTCATGCCCACATTTTTTATTTTCTAATTTAATCCAGTGTGATGAGGTGATTTAGATCAGTAATATAATTCATTAATTCATACGAAACGTAAAACGCTTGGGATCTAAATCTCACCTCATCACATCTTTTGTAAAGGACAGAGAACCATAAAAGATATTCAACGGATTTTTCGTCTTCCACGAGGTTCTGATCCCAATTCGAGATTAGAATCCCGTCTCAGTACTTGATAATAAATAAGAATGTACCTTTGTGGAGTTATTTATGATTCCCTAAGGGACATTGCCTAATTTGAAGGGTCAAGGTTTTTTGCGGTTTCAAGGCGGTTTAAAGAGAACCATTACATTTTTACAACTACCCCGATTGGATGAAAAGAAGAAAGATGGAACAACGAAGAAATTAATATAAAATAAGAATAGTCAAGGGGACAAGCTCGACGGTAGATGTTCGAGAGTGGAATCGAATCAAGGAGAGCAGGGAGGTCAGAAGTCAGAGGAGACGACTCTGACAGTAAGACTTCGGGAGTCCAAGGAGAATAGACTTGAATTCGAAGGAGACTCCAGAAACGTTTGATTATCTAGCGACTACCAGCAGTTTCCTACGTCAAATAATTCGGGAAAGACTGATTGCACAGTGTAAAATTTCACAGTGTCCGAGCTACACTCGGGATGATCTAGGATAGTACATTTAGGCTGCCCGAGTTCAGCTCGGGAAAAACCAGGAAGGGATTAAATGACTTATCATTATCATACCTTGCGTGTTGAAAAAGAAATATATTTAACTCACAATTCCTTTTTTCTAATTTCTCTTGTGATAGTGGAACATTTTCAACCAAACATATCTTATCACACGTAAAACTCAAACAAAATAAATTGGAGGAAAAG
>CM063498.1:49597763-49657763 GCA_032207245.1 Pardosa pseudoannulata
GCAATAAAAGGAACAAGAACTAAACTTAAGGCACAAGAATATTAAAATCTTGACAGTTAAAATACTCAAATTTTATAAATAATAACATGGTATAGAGCAATCTTAAATAAAAATGAGTAACAGCAAAAGAATTTTAAGGAAAACTGAATATTTTTGAATAAAAACATTGAGACGTTCAAGTATATTATTTAAAAAAGAGTACAGCACATTCCATAATGAAGGTCTCAATTTATCTGCATATATAGTCTTCATTGAAATATTTAATTGGATACTAAACTTCCTCTTAAAAGAAAAATTAATAAAAAAATTAAATATTTTTTACGTTTTATCAATTTTAATACCAGTCATTTATTAATTCATTTATTAAATACTGAGAAGTTATATTAAACATAGGGAGATATAAGAGTTTCTAAATTTTTTTATAAATGGTTCTCCCTATAAATACTGTAAGTGATCTATCGCCCTCTAAATATAAAATATCTTGTATAATAGTTAGGTCACGTGAAAAATTGAATAGAATCCGTTTAGTTCGGCCACCCGTGAGTACTTTCACACATCACCTCTTCTCAAATCAGATTTTTCCGATAGGAAACCAAAGATTTGAATAGAAAGCTCAAAATCTTCTTTTCAGATTTCAATGGATACTTCTAAGGTCAGTTGTACTTTGATTTTATGTAGTCTACTTTAGTTTAAAAATACTTTTTTCTGTTAGTAAAATTTCTAGGTGTTGGGGTTTATAGAAGAGTGAATTACCGTAGTTGCAGCTAATACATGATATTCTGAAGTTTTAAATACTATTTTGTTGTAAAACTGTTTAATTCACATTTAAATTTGATATCTATATATGAATTCTAATCACTTTCATTGTAGTTTTATTAAAAAGTTTTATTTAGAAAAGTTAATTCTCTTATATTAATTAGATAATTTAAATAAGATAAACTTTAATTATTTATGTAAAGGTAGGTTAGTATATGCATTAACCGATTAAGAGTATAGAATTTGAGCTAGATTCAAAACAAAATGTTTATGCCAGTCTCTTGAAATGATTAATTAGAGAGTTTAAATAAGATATGAAACTTCAAAACTTTAATTATTTATGTAAAGGTGGGTTAGTATATGCATTAACCGATTAAGTCTATATAATTTGTGCTAGATTAAAAAAAAATGTTTATACCAGTCTCTTGAAAGGATTAATTAGATAGTTTAAATAAGATATGAAACTTCAAAACTATAATTATTTATGTAAAAGTGGGTTAGTATATACATTAACCGATTAAGTCTATAGAATTTGTGCTAGATTAAAAAAAATGTTTATATCAGTAAATAGATTGATTTAAAGCTTTTCTAACAATCTAGTATCTGTACTGGTTTAACATTTTTAAAATAAGGTGAAACTAAGCTCGACTTTTTTTTTTATCTGTTTTAGAGACAGTGCCTTACTAACTTTTGTCTAATAAATATCGTATAGCCTTCTCCAAATATAACTATTTACCTGACTTCAAATACAGTGGTTATTATTTGGCTAGTACAAACAAGCCCAATAATTATTTCTTGTGCGTTGTAGAAATTATTTTCAGTTAATATTTAACTTTAGGTTCTTGAAATTATATAGACAAATTTTATGGTATAAGGCCCAATGAAACCGACAAAATGAACTAAAAACTGATTCAATAATTAACTAATCAACAAAAAATTATTTACATTATTATTTACACTTAACATGCTACGGATAAATAAACTTTAATAAACTCATTTATGCAATACATCACTTAACCCACTAAATCAATCATGGAATATAATTTTCGTATTCAACTTATTATTTTCAAAGAGTGGAACCTGTTAATTTTATTAAAATTCATAAATCAATATCAAAGAAAGATGTCTGACATTTGCAAAGGGAATGGAAACAACTCACAGCTCATTAGCAGGTAAGGCCTTGATTCGTAGACAGGATATTATGGACTGGTCAGAGTAAAACAAATACAAAATTAAAGAAATTTAGTATATGAGCTCATTTCATAAGTGATTGGCTGTCATTGTAAATATCATACTGTCATTGTAAATATCATATTGTCATTGTAAATATCATCAGCTGTCATTGTAAATATCATTCATATAAAAAAGTCATAAGATATTTATTGAGTATCACATATAAACAGCGTATCACAATAGCAATTGAGTATCACATATTACATGGATCTTTTAAATAATAAAACTATGTGATATGATTTCAATCTACGTGCCTTGGTTAAAAAAAGAGAAACAAGGGTGAGGCTAAAATAATCCTCAAATTTTCAACTAAATAACCATATTATATATGATATTGTAATATCCGTAAATTTGGTAGCTTCTTCATGGTGTTGCCATCTGTCTTACCTAAAAAAAACTCTTTGTGAAACTGTTTTTTTACATGCAACTAAAAATGGACGTTGGGCATTAATAGATCAATTAATTAGTGTTTTATTTGCTATAAAACATTATTTAAGATTTATAATCTTCATAATTCCTTCAGAAATGTTTGTACTAACTGGAAGGTTAAATTTCGGAAAAAGGTTTAATTAAGTTGATTGGTTGGGATAATGTTTTGACATACGGATGCTAATGAGAGCATTACCTTCTGTTTAAAACCGATTTCCAACTGCTACGAACCTCTATACCAGCAGTGGTAAAGTGAACCCACAAACTCCGTTACCAAAGAACAGCTCCCTATACTCATTCGACAATCGTTCGGAAAAAATAGTTAGAAATTCAAATCATAAAATTAAAAAATATATATTGTTATAAAACGATTAAAATTATTCTTATTTATACTTTTGTGGTTTGTCTTGGTAATAATTGCATTTTATAAATCAAAGAGGTAGAGTTGATTTTTTAGCCAATTTTTACCTATATTTAAATCTAGTGTTTCAGCAGGACATTCAATCAAAATCAGAGGAAGAAGTCTGACAATTGCAAATGGAATGGAAATAACAAGCAGCCCATTAGCAGGTGTAGCCTTGATTCATAAACAGGAGACGGATGTCACAAGTTCTATCTTATGCAGGGATTCAAGGGCACATAGGCGATCTATCTGAGAAGCTGAGCTTGTAGAGGAAACTTTCAGTCTCTTCTACAATATCCTCAGATGGCAGAGTTGAACTGGGTCCCTTGACCAGTAATTTATTTTGTGAGAAAATTAATATTTTCTCCTACACGTTCTCCTTTTTCTCTATTTTTCTCCTAGCCTTCTCTGTCTGCTCTCTCTCTCGTTTTCCACCAGCTTTTTTTTTCTATCTGCTTATTCATCCCTGAATCCCATCCTTCCAAACGCAAATATCCAATTGGAATCTTTTGGATACCTTATTTGCTGCATTTGATCATGCATCGTCCATGATCATAAAATCACCATGTTTTAATACAGCCCGCCCTCTCTATTGTTAGCAGGCTCTTGTAAATCTTTTCCCAAATCATTATTCACCACTGACGTCATTTTTGTAGACACCATTCTTATCTCCGTCTAGCTAATCTTAGCCCTCCCTGAAGAGTCATAAACCATTCTTTATTTCTTATCAGACTTATTTGATCCTCTGCTTTCAATTACTGTTAATACGTATGAGGCTAGATTCAACATATATCAATTAATTGCTTACTAACAAAATATTTTGTGATATATTGAATAGCCACAATACAATAAATTTTATTTAATAAAAATTTGCAGTAAATCTTAGACATCATCATTTTTTCTATAATTCAGTAATTGAGTAGCTCAGACCTTGTATACAAAAGTTTTATGAAAAAGAAAATTCTTTAAGAATGAGCTGGGATTAAAAGTAAGGATATAACTCTAAAATTTCTGAATATTCTTGTGTAATAAAAATGTCAACTGTGCAGTTTCAGCTATCTTCTACTTACATCACTAGTTCAAAAATGAACACGAATGGCGACTTGTTTAGGAAGCGGGTCTCACGAGGAAACTAGCTCAGGTGTTACAATTCTGTCTGTGAAACATGTAACGCCGGATGCAATTCACCTGCAGTTGGTAGAGGATTTTAAAGTCTGTAACGTCTCTTCAATATGTCAATACAAAATTGGATATCGTACAACCCACCACGATGTTGCATCTGTTTCGCTTGTATATCATCAACCAACTTTCCGATAGTCTCAACCACGCTTCAACCGAATTTCGTCCCTTAACTTATCTGAATAATCATTTATTATGACTACCATTTATTTCAGATGAGGAGGCTAAATGTAACTGAATACGATACGATTGGATTTTACTACGATGGATTATTCAAATAATAAGTTCATAAACCGATAATGAAATTATTTAAAAATATAGCATCATACATATTCTATCAGTTAGCTGTATTTTTTGTATAAATTAAAATATGAACGCTTCACATTAGGATTTGCAACATTATCTTTTTTTGCATTTTACTAGAAGCATTGAGTTACAGCCATAAAATTACACTTCAAAGAAAACTTTTAATGTAGTTACATCTTTAATTACTGAAATGAGTTGCACTTAAGCTATACGTCACTTCAAAAAAAAAAGATTCATACACCATTATTAATTAAGTTATAATCGTAAAAAAATTACATTGATCCGAAACTCATCTTTCAGAAAAATCATACCTAAAAAAGATTTTCATTTTGAATATTAAAACAAATTAGTTTTTGTATTTTCATTTTCTTTCGAGAACATTTTCGACATTCAGAAAATAAATGGTATTAACCCCTTCCGGTATGATTTAATAATGAAAAACTGTGCATGAAATAACCATTTAATTTTTATTTAAAAAACTTGTTTTATTTTACAATTCTTACATATTCTTAATTAAAATCCACTTTTTTTTTACATAGTGTTAAATAATATCAGAAACAGTAAAATTAAGAAAATATCAAAGCAAAACATTAATAAGGTATACAGATAATAGTCTTCAAGCTAGTGGTACTTTTCAAAATAAAGTGCAAAGGAATTCTTAATTGTTTACACCGCCAAGTAGTCTCACTTTTAATCTGATTCTTGTAACACACAAGGCATTTCTTAGTAGGTTTTCTTTTATTCTGACTAATTTGGCAATGACTTGTACCAAGAAATTCTAAGTAAACAATATGCAATAGTGACTGGTGATTTTCACAAGTGATAAAAGTGTTGCCAAATTCAGTACACTAGAAATTTTAAACTAAATTAATTATCATATTTAACAGTAACTTTAATCGCATGACGAGTGTAGCTCGTCATTGTGCGGTATGGAATGAAAAACTAATGACGAGCGAGACTCGTCATTTTACCAGAAGGGGTTAATAAAATATAGGGAATAAAATATAGTAGCTATTGTTCTTATAGTTTTAAGTAGCGCCATAATAGTTTCTCTATATTTATGTAGTTATATATTTATGTTCTCCCATAGATATGTTACTACAGAAAGTCAAAATATAGAACAGGATTGTAAATGATATAAAAATACTAGAATAGATCTACACAAGTTGTGTAACACAATAGGTATGTAACCCGATTCTCATGTTTTTCCTATTTATACCCAATTAAGAATTCTTTAAAATTACTACTTACTTAAAGTAAAATTAGTCTTGAAATATTTAAGTATTATTTGTGAAAAATACAAAATTTAATCTTAAAATGTTAACACAGTTCTGGAACATATATATTTTTCTATGTAATTGCACTCGTTTAAAATAATGCTTACAATTTATTTGCTTTCAAGATTGTTTAATGTACCTTAAAGAATTTGAAATACGCATTAAAGTAAAAATAAAGTGTTTAACATAATTTTTGTTGTAGATAAAAATTCAGATATTTTTTATAATTAAATATATCAACCATATTTTGAAAAACATATGTCAGATTTTGACTTCGCTATCTTTTTCATATGTAACTTTTATAGATTTTGAGATACATCACTTTAAAAACGTGGATTCTTAATATGTTATTTGGTGATGAATTCTGGTGACCATGGACAGTGTAACATAAATAATATGATAAAAATATATAAGTATAAAAAATCCTGATTTAATAGTTGGAAAAATATACATTTTGAATCCTTATAATTTTAGATATTTGTGTTATTTAAAGTTAAGAATATCTAAAAATACGATTTATTCCCTAGAATGTTGTGTGCACGATTTCTAAATTGGTCCAAAATTAAGATTTAGAAATTTGAGTATATATGTCAATGTTTTTGTAGTTAAAAACACCTCAAAATGGAATTAATTAAAGTAAGCTGGATATTAGTTAACCTCTTCCCTTTAATGAGCAGTGATTTCACAGCGAAACCAACTATTAATACTTTTTTCTCTATTTTTTAAAAACACCTGGAAGATTTTTTTTTTGTTTTCTGTGTTATTGACTCTTTGATGTAGTAATAGTTAATAGAATTTTGCATAATTTATTTTTCCCATTGAAATGTATAAGTTTAAAATTGCTTTACATGAAAAATCTCGAAATTGATTTTTCTCCTTATGAATTTAAATAAAAACACCTACCCAAAAGAACAATGAAAAACTGCTTAGTTATCTATTTGTTACATCATATTTGACGATGATTATACATTGTTCTACCAATATAATTAATTTAAAAAAATCTTATTAAAAAAACTTCATGCTTCAAAAGGGAAATGTTTTACAATTATCCCCCCACCCTACGCCCCAAAAATATCCCACCTCCCAACGGAATGTAAGATTTGTTTTCATATGGTTCCTAATTTTAAATTTCACAGACAATGCTTGTAACCTAATTCTGTTAAATATGAAAGAATTTTAATCGTGCCCTTTAAAGGGTTAACAATTTAACTGACAGTGGTTTCGGAGCGAAACCAAATGTTACATTCTTTCTCTGCTTTTAAAAGGCATCCGATGGATTTTTTAGGTCTTCTGTATTTATGACATTTCCTACTCCCAGCAAAGAGTATACAGAGCTCTATATTTCATTTGAAATATACGTGGTTAAACTTACTTTACGTGGAAAAATCAGTAATATGATTTTTCCTCTTATAACCCCAAATAAAAAAATATCTATGTAAACAACACTTATAAATTGTTTTTTTGCTTTGGAACACCACGGTCTATTATTTTGCAACACGATGGCTAATCAGACCGAGATCTACAGCTGAAAGCCGATTCCGAACGGCTACGAACATCCATGATTGCAGTTGGATTTGAACTCACGAATTCCGGTATCTAGAAGCAGCACTCTACCATGTGGACATCGTTCGGCTGTAAATTGTTTCGTTTTTCCTTTATTATACCCTATTTGTTATTATCATTGTTTTCCCAGCATAATTAAACCTTTATAAAAGTATTTTCACTCCGTACAAGGGTTTTTCACTATAAAACCCTTTAAATTCCACCTACTCCTCAAGAAATGTAAAAAAAAATATAATGCATTTATATTTATAAAGTTTATAGATACAATTTAAGAACTAATTTCATTAAATCCCAAAGAATTTATATTAGTGACATTTTTAAAGGTTTAAAAGTGCTATATAATTTAGAAAAATGCAATAACAATGCAAAGTTTTTCCTGCTTAATTTTGTGCTATATATCATAAAAAAATGGAACAAAATGTTGTAAAAACGAAAGACTTTCGTTTTAACGGCACCGCTAATATAAATATGTGACTTACGTTTAAGTAGGTCCTCGTAATTTAAAAGCAGGGAGAAAGCAGAAGACCCATAGGTTTGGCCCAACAACTCAAGAAGTATTGATTGTGAACTAGGAGGACATTGTGGCTACGAACATAATTTACGTACTCCAGTCACCGTTACGAACATGGTGGATCTTAGCTCGGCTAATGCTCTGAACCCGCAAGCCTTTAGTTACTAGAGCGCTGCCTTAGCCGACTGAGTTACTGAGGTTCACAAGTTAAAAACCCACATTTGATAAGCAAGTTTGGGCACAACTGCTTAAGGCTAGTGTCATGTAATATATTGTTTATATGTAATATATGCATTATATTGTTTATGTAAATCTAACGTGGTAACTTCTCTAACAACAGATGCACGCAAAATGTTAAAGACACACTGGCTTAAGTTCAACATATTTTATCTATCTAACAAACACATTTATTTAAATCCCCTACACACAACAACACAACGAACATAGTGGATCTAGGCCCTGCTAGGACTCCGAACCCGCAACCCTCCTGTTAAAATAGCGTTGTTTTTGCCGATTGAGCTACCGAAGCTCACAATTTATGTACCCACATTTAAGGACAAATTTGGTCACAACTGCATTAGGCTAGTGTCATATAATATTTATAAATGCATTATATTGTTTATGTAAAACTCCCTTAGTAACTTCTCTAACAACAACAGATACACATAAAGTGTTAAAGACACACTGACTTAAGGTATCCGTCTATGTTTAGAAAACTTTTTTTTTTCTTTAAACGTAGAAACTAGTTCATGTTTTTACATTTTTAGATTTTTTTTTTATATTATCATAGAGAATTGCACTTAAAAAATTTATTCCTGGATAAGTTTTTATAAAATTTCTAATAAATGAAGAAATATAAGTAAAAAAATCGGGTTTTTTTCAAAAGGTCTAATTTTTTATTAATTTCAATTATTTCAATATTTTTTGATGCAACACATTTCTTACACACTGGACTAGTGAATCACCTAAAATCTTTGATTAATTTACATTTGGTAAAAAATTTTGGTAATTCAAAATCATACACATTGAAATTTTAACGAATTTTCATTACTTTTATATCTAACTATGAGTGTAAGATCATTAACAATTATCTAAATTTAAAGCTTTTAGGTCATTCACTAGTAAATACTATCAAAACTATTCATAATAATTTTCAACAAAACATTTTTAAACTTTTTGAGAAATCACATTTTAAGTTTCAACATTTTATTAAAAATACCGTTCTGAGAAAAACGCATTTGAAGTTTATGGAAGCAACTTTAACTATTTAAAAATTAAAAAACATGTTTAAAGTTGCCCACATTTTATTGCTTCAAAACTTTCTATTTGCCAAGTTGCTAATTATTAAAAATACTAGAAAAAATTTTAAATTAACCTTCATGAAAATTGAAAAAGTTTTGTCCAAAAAAATGCTTTTTAAAATTCACAACTTCCAGTTCCGAAGGCGCTACTTCCGTTATGTTTTGACAACTGTCACTGATGTTTAAACACCTGTAACTTTTCTTTAAAATGCAGTAGAGACAAAACAAAAACAGATTTAGAAGTCTAAAAGTGGATATTTTACAATAGAGAGATAAAAGAAAATATGATTTTTGGCAAAAAATGACGTTTTTAACGTAGACGAATACGTTAAGTTAAACATATTTTTATCTACCTCCCAAACATATTTATTTAAACCCCCTACACAGAACAACACAAACAAATGTGCTCAGTAAAACAGTGTTATAACACAACAAATTATCCCTATAAAAAAACCAGTAATTTGAAAAAGAAAAGTTGTAGTTGATACAGATTTCTAGAACTTATCCTGAGATATTCAACTGAATTTGCGTGCTAGATTTCAAAATAAATATCTGTTCTGGTGGAATCTTGTCCGTCTGATAACCAACATTTTTACCGCTCGGTTTTATAGCTACTAAAGGGAATTGGGGAAGGGAAAAATACTTTTTTTCCCCGTAACTATCTATCCTCTGTTCGTCTTGCATGTAGTAAGGTCCCCTAAACTGAGTACGGAGCTTTTAAGAAAGAGCAAGCTTTCCCAACCGAATAAAATGCCGTTTCTGCGTCAATAGCTTTCGACTTGAGACGTCTATGAACCTTTAACGATAAACCTCGAGATAAAACTTGAGCGATAAAATGCTATGACCGCCATGCAAAACTCCATTTTTGAACACGGATATATTTTTTCTGTGCTTGGCTTTACGGCCTTTCTCTGAGATTAAACGTGGGATTTATGAAAATATTTTTAAACGCTTATTGTTAAGAGGAATAGATTTACTTTCTTAGAGTATTTTTTTTCTTCTAATACGAAACTTAAAAACTCTATAGTGATACCCGACAAAATAAAAAGTGAGGTTTAAATAGAATAAAAAATGAAATATCTGAAAAACTATATAGATATGTGATATTGGGTATTCAATCTGCACTAAGGAAATTTAAGAAAAAACTAAAGGAATTTACGAAAAAAAAACTTATGAAAAAAAATACAATATTTATAAGTAATTTTTAATGAAGCGTATATGTAAATGTTACTTTTATTGTAAATCCAGAAATCCTTGTAATTATAAAATTTACAGTATTTATTTTATAATAAAATGAGCATACTTAATATTTAATATATAAGTTACAGTATTTATTTTAAATAGAATAAATGAAATATTTCAAAAAGCTATATGGAAATATTTAATATTAAATCCTTACTAAAAAAAATTAAGAAAAATAAATAACTTATACAATATTTATAAGTAATTTTTACTGAAGCGTATATGTAAATGTTACTTTTATTGTAATTCCAGAAATCCTTGTAATTATAAAATTTACAGTATTTATTTTATAATAAAATGAGCATACTTGATATTTAATATAAGTGCCCGACAAAATAAAAACTGAGGTTTAAATAGAATAAAAAATTAAATATTTCAAAAACTATATGGATATGTGATATTGGGTATTCAATCCTTACTAAAAAAAATTAAGAAAAATAAATAACTTATACAATATTTATAAGTAATTTTTTACTGAAGCGTATATGTAAATGCTACTTTTATTGTAATTTTAGAAATCTTGTAATTATAAAATTTACAGAATTTAATTTATAATAAAATGAGCATAATTAATATTTAATATAAGTGCTGAACCAATATATCTTCCCAATAACTTTTTTAAAAATTAATTTTAAAGATATTTAAAATAAACAATTTTAAAAAGAATTATTTATAGATAATTTAGTTAATTGTTAAAGTAAAAGAAACTGACTCTAAATTATAATTCAGAACAGGAGTTCGTGGGTTCGAATCCCACTACGGCATGGATGTTCGTAGCCGTTCGGAATCGACTTTAAACTGTAGGTCCCGGAAGTTTTTAAATAGTTGAAACTACAAAAAATGGTTTTAAACATTGTCATAATTTTCCCCAAGCATAAGATATGAGACAAAATACGCTATTAAAGTTAGAGTATAATTTAGTGCTGTAGTTTTTTTCAAAGTCTTTTAATATACATTTTCTTTAATATTACGAAGAAGCATATCACGATTTTTGAAATCTTCAATTTAAGGATTTATAATACTTTTCCAAGGTAAAAATCTTCATTATAACACATTTTTCATTCATTATATAATAAAAAGTTCTTGACCGTTTAGAATAAATTCTCTTACGAGTTCTTTACTTAACCTCTAACTTTTAAAATATATTTTATTTAGACAATTTTAATTGTATATTTTTTTTCAAATAACGTAAAAATATGTATACGAAATTGAAAAAAAATTAAACTAAATTACTCTAGGTAAAAATGGCTGTAGTAAAAACTCAGTTTTTATACAATTCAACTAAAATATATGTTTTATTCTGCAAATAAAAAATTTAGTGATATCTGATATTTTAAAATTTACGGATTATTTCATAACATTTTTGTTCTCTAAATTTATAAGGTATTTATATCTTGATTGTTTCTAACAATATATATAAATATAATTACCGTTATCACGTTCTATACATTAATCTTAACATCCCAATATTCTGTTCTGAATTTATAGGTGTTTAAATATTTAGAATTACGATTTATATGATTCATAACAATTATAATTCGTATCTTTAATTCAAGCATGCATCTATTTTTAAGGCATGGATAGGGACTCTTAAATTTGATATTTAACCTTTGACACTGAATTCTAAAAACCCTAATGATATGTTTTTTATTATGTAATATAAATAGCAATACAAATCAGAATAATTTCATGTCGGTCTGCTTGGTAATTTAGTACTTCATTAGCATTAAATACTTCAGAACAATGAAAACTTCTATCGGTTATTCACGCATGCATTTATTTTTAAGGCACGGATAGGTATTCTTAAATTTGACATTTTCCCGTTCACACTGAATTTAAATAATATATTTTTATTAAGAATATAAATAGCAATACAAATCAAAATAATTTCATGTCGGTCTGCTTGATAATTTAGTACTTCATTAGCATTAAATACTTCAGAACAATTAAAACTTCTATCGGTTATTCACGCATGCATTTATTTTTATGGCACGGATAGGTATTCTTCAAATTGACATTTCCCCGTTCACACTGAATTCTTAAAACCATAATGATATGTTTCTTTACTATGCAATATAAATAGCAATACAAATCAAAATAATTTCATGTCGGTCTGCTTGATAATTTAGTACTTCATTAGCATTAAATACTTCAGAACAATTAAAACTTCTATCGGTTATTCACGCATGCA
Source organism: Pardosa pseudoannulata (assembly GCA_032207245.1). NCBI lineage: Eukaryota > Metazoa > Arthropoda > Arachnida > Araneae > Lycosidae > Pardosa > Pardosa pseudoannulata. Next base: position 49,610,155 of record CM063498.1, read on the forward strand.
TTTATTTTTAAGGCACGGATAGGTATTCTTAAATTTGACATTTTCCCGTTCACACTGAATTCTTAAAACCATAATGATATGTTTCTTTACTATGCAATATAAATAGCAATACAAATCAAAATAGTTTCATGTTGGTCTGCTTGATAATTTAGTACTTCATTAGCATTAAATACTTCAAATAACAAATAATTTTTTTTAATATTAAATATTCTTTAATTTATAATATTTAATTATATTTAATTTTATATATTTTAATAATATATTATTTCAAATTTAATTTAAAAATAAAGAAAACAAAAATAATACTATTAAAAATATATGAGTAAAAACTCATTTTTTCATTCATGAATATATTTTAATTAATATTAAAAATTATGAAATTTTGTAATTTATTTTTAAATTATTTTCTCATTTGATATTTCGTATTTACCTGTTTCTAAAATAATTTTTTATATGCAAATAGCCGTCATATACGATCTAACATTTTTCATTTTCCCAAATGTTAAGTCTATATTAAATTTTGTGTTTTGGAATTATCTGGTACATAATAATTTGTTATATTTTATGAATGTTATAAACTATTAATTTATTTTTATGATATATTTTAGTATTATTATTTAGAATATATGAATATTAAAATTTAGCAAAATACTTTTTTGTATAAAAAAACACAGAAATATGTAAAGAATTATGACGAATTATGAAAAGTATAAACTATTATTGTAGATTTATATTTACTAATTGTTTCATTCATAAAAGAAGTAAAATGTTCGGGATCTAAATCTGACCTCATCACATCTTTGTATAGACAAGGGCCATAAATTTCGATAAATATTTGTAGTTATTGTCGGGCGGGGTTCTGATTCCAGTAGATGATTGTTGTATTGACATTAAATAAGAATGTACCTTTGTGAGTATTTATAAGTTAGGACAGGGAAATTAGGGGATAAGGTTGTTCACGTTGGTGGTCTATTTGCTGGACCAATGTTTTGGCAACTATCCCGATTGGAAGACAAGAAACTAAGTTTAAAATAGATATGAAATTTTAGGAGGAGAATGGATTAAAAAATTTTGTTATAGTTTTTATGCCCAAAAGAATTAACCAGAAGATGATACTTTTCGAGGTAAGTAATTATTTTAATAAAAAAGTTGCTTTTACTCCAGCCAAGTCCGCGAGAATTTCCTGCACAAGTATTTGCGACCCCAGAGACTCAGGAAAGCCTGACGATGTATGTAACAGATCAACGGATATGTAAAGATTCCCTCTATTTCAACCAGAAGTTTTCGGGCCAACACTTAGACCCACAAGGTACATTTTTTGCATTACATTTTGAAATCGAGATTAGGTCTCTCTACTTACAAAAATTTTTCTAAGTGTAAAAAATTTGTCAGAAGTATTTGAATAGACTAAGCATATACTTATTACTTATAATTTTTTTTTGTAAATAGATGTATAATATTTTATACAACTTATTTTTATATTAAGCTAGTTTATTTTTATATTTATGTCTCCAAATGTGGTAAATTTTAGTAAAACAATATTTAACACAAAATAAATAAACACTATCATTTGAACATTGATACGAAATTATAAACTATTCATTATTACCTATTTATTATAAGATAAATTGACAAATTTAATCGCCTGCTTTTAACCTGTTAACGCCCAACTTAATTTAAAATTTATAATTAAAAACTTTTAAAATTATGTTCTAAACACTTAAATTAAATATAATATGCAATTAAACTCCACATCAATAATTTAGGATCCCAGATAATTACTGTCCTATAAATAGGACGCTGGGCGGATATGGAAGTTTTTGAACACTTAGTACTTCTCCTTTGTTTTCAGCTACTTGATTACGTTTTTGTACCCAAACAACTGAAATTTAATATTTAATGCAAAATAAAATGAAACACAAATAAATTTGACATTTTTTATTAAGTTTAAACATATTCACATTATTTACGGTAATTTGAAAACATTTTATATAGAGAGTTACATTACCTTTAACGCAAAATGTAAGAGATTTTCCCGAAAAATTTTGCATTTGACATCCTCTCTGTTTTTATCTCTTACCAATTATATGTGCAACTCCATCACGTATAACAGTGTCTATTTCCTTCACTCAAGATGAAATTGTATAACTTGGTCTAACGGTTAACTCGCTTTACTCGCTTTGAATTTTGATAACCCTACTCATCAAAAATCCAATATGGATGACTCTATCTAATCCAGGTCTAACCGCTTCATAAATTCGAGGACAGACTGACAGATAACATAGGCTATTATTATATAGGAGATATCATACATAGAATGTCATTTATATAAAAAAAAATCATAAGAGATTTATTCAGTATCACATATAAAGAGCTTACTGTAACATGAATCTTTGAAATGATAAAGCTATATCATGATTTCAATCTACTAGCCTTCGGGGAAAAAGTGAAACACGGGTGAGGTTAAAATATACTTAAATTATCAACTAAATAACGATATTATATATGATATTGCAATATATGAAAATTTGGTAGCTTCTTCATGGTGTTGCCATCTGTCTTACCTAAAAAATTTAAAAACCTGCTGCGAAACGTTTCTTTACATGTACCTAAAATGGACGTTGGGCATTAATAAATGATTTGAATATTGTTTTATATGATATAAAATATGATTTAATATTCATAATCAACATATTTCTTTCTGAATTTTTTGCACTATCTCTAATGTTAAATTTCGGAAGGAAGGAATAATAATTAAAAAGAGAAACACGGGTGTGGCTTAAAATATCCTCAAATTATCAACTAAATAACGATATTTTATATGATATTGCAATATATGAAAATTTGGTAGCTTCTTCATGGTGTTGCCATCTGTCTTACCTAAAAAATTTTAAAACCTGCTGCGAAACGTTTCTTTACATGTACCTAAAATGGACGTTAAGCATTAATAAATGATTTGAATATTGTTTTATATGCTATAAAATATGATTTAATATTCATAATCAACATATTTTTTTCTGAATTTTTTGCACTATCTTTAATGTTAAATTTCGGAAAGATGGAATAATTACGTTGATTGGTTGGAAGCGCTAATGTTTTGATACACGAAGGCTAATGAGAGCAGGACCTTCTGTTTAAAACCGATTTCCAACGGCTACAAATCCCCATGCCAGCAGTGGTATTTTAACCCACAAACCCCATTACCAAATAACAGCTCCCTATACCCATTCAGCAATCGTTCGGAAAAAATAGTTAGACAATCAATTCATAAAATTAAAAAAAAAACATATTTTTATAAAACGAGTAAAATTATTCTTATTTATAATTTTGTGGTTTGTCTTGGTAATAATTACATTTTATAAACCAAAGAGTTTGATTTTTCAGCCTAATTTTATCTAGATTTAAGTCTAGTGTTTCTTAAAGGACATTCGATCATTTCTACTAACATTTAATAACAGAAGATAGCCTACTATTATTTAAAAACAAAATAATATGTAATTTTTCAAAAAACAGTCTTTTATTATTTGATTACGTAAAAACAAATTATTTTTTACTACACCAATGTAAAAATTTGAAGAACTAAAATTTGTCATAATAAATTATACACGTGTATAGTATTTGTCCTTATAATACATCATTAACTGTTATTAAATTAATCTCCAATTATCTGTTGTAATTTTATGTACTCTAAAAAACTATCTTATATTCCTGTCTATTAATAAACATTAACACGCAACAAATTGTGTTTAAAATAATTATTTATAAACAAACAACAGCAGAAATTACGTACATTTGAATGACTACCGTCATTTAGATAATATTTCTAAACGTAGTGAACGAAACATTAAGACACTAAAGCAGTAAAATACTAGTAATATCTTTTTCTAATTCTCTACAGCCTTATCTAAGCATTCTATTTTCAGAAACATCTATCCATTCTTTTACAAATCATAGAGTTTGTTCCAGCTTGCTTATATCTTTAGCGTTTACAGAGCATTGCCCAATTATTTAATAAACCTCCCCCCCTCTTTGCAATCTAAACTCACACTATTTTACAGCGGAAGTGCAGAGCCCTTTTATAAATTAGAATTTAATTGCGAAAGAGAATTTATTCAGCGTTCATCGCTGTATTCCGTTTCTTTTGTTTCGTGTAAATGAAAACATTCTTGCATAAAAGTTCAAATTACGAGAATTATTTCAAACATTGTCATAATTTTCCCCGAGCGTAAGCTTTTAATGAGACAAAATACGCTATCAAAATTAGACTATAATTTAGTACCGTAATTTTTTTATGGTTTTAATAAATTATATTTTTTCCTTAAGATTACTTAGAAGAATATCTAGATTTTTTAAATATCTAATTTAAGTGGGTGCATGGTATTTTTCTAAATAAAAATCTTCATTATAAATTTTATTTCTCGATTTAACATATAATACAAAGTTATGGCATTTTTAGGATGAATTTTTTACAAGATAACAATTACAACTACAATTTAAAGCTTTTAATAAGTTCAAATTAGGAGAATTATTTCAAACATTGTCATAGTTTTCCCCGAGCATAAGCTTTTAATGAGACAAAATACGATATCAAATTAGACTAAATTTAGTACCGTAATTTTTTTATGGTTTTAATAAATTATATTTTTTTCTTAAGATTACTCAGAAGAATATCTAGATTGGGTGCATGGTATTTTTGTAAATAAAAATCTTCATTGTAAATTTTATTTCTCGATTTAACATATAATACAAAGTTATGGCATTTTTAGGATGAATTTTTTACAAGATAACAATTACAACTACAATATAAAGCTTTTAATAAGTTTAAATTAGGAGAATTATTTCAAACATTGTCATGGTTTTCCCCGAGCATAAGCTTTTAATGTGACAAAATACGATATCAAAATTAGAGTATAATTTAGTACCATAATTTTTTTCATGTTTTAATAAATTATATTTTTTTCTTACGATTACGTAGAAGCTTATCCAGATTTTTTAAATATCTAATTTAAGTACATGGTATTTTTCTAAATAAAAATCTTCATTGTAAATTTTATTTCTCGATCTAACATATAATACAAAGTTATGGCATTTTTCGGAGGAATTTTTTATAATGTTACAATTCCAGCTACAATTTAAAAGTTTTAAAAATTACGAAAATTATTTCAAACATTGTCATAATTTGTCCCGAGCATAAGCTTTTAGTGAAACAAAATAACGGTACCAAACTTAGAGTATAATTTACTACGAGAATTATTTTCATTGTTTTAATAAATTATATTTTTCCCTTAAGATTACGTAAAAACTTATCTAGATTTTTTTAAATATCCAATTTAAGTATGTACATGGTTTTTTCCAAATAAAAATCATCATTATAAATTTTATTTATCGATGAATTTTTTACAAAATTACAATTACAACTACAATTTAAAGCTTTTAAAAGTTGAAATGACGAAAATTATTTCAAACATTGTCATAAATTTCCCCGAGCATAAGTTTTTAATGAGACAAAATAAGCTATCAAAATTAGAGTATAATTTAGTACCTTAGAGTTTTTCCTGGTTTTAATACATATTATTTTCTTTAACATTACGAAGAAGCTTATTTAGATTTTTTAAATATAGAATTTAAATGGATGCATGGTAATTTTAAAAATAAAAATATTCATTATAAATTTGTTTTTCGATCCAATATGTAACAAAAAGTTATGTTCTTTTTAGAATGGATGATTTCCAAGATTACAACTACAATTTAAAGCTTTTAAAAATTTGAAATTACGAAAATTATTTCAAACATTCATAATTTTCCCTGAGCATAAGCTTTTGCTGAGACAAAATACTCTATCAAAATTACAGTATAATGTTTAGACGTAGGTCATTTCATGGTTTTAATACATTATATTTTTTATTTAAGGTTAAGAAGAAACTTATCTATGTTTTTAAATATTATTTTAAGTGGTAATGGTATTTTCAAATAAAACTTAACTTATATTGTTTTTTTTCAATAACATAAAAAAAAATTTTTATTTTTAATATTCTTTACAAAGAAAATTAAAAAATTTAATTTTTTAAAAAAAAATTTAAAAATTATTAAATGACATTTTTTTATATTTAATATTTTCAAATATTATATTTAAATAATTATAAATATTAATTTTATTTTGAAATATACATTATATTTTAATTACATATTTTTTACAGATTTTTAATATATTTTCAATTTAATAATTAAAATGCTTTATTTTTTATAATAATTATATAAATTATTTCATATATATATCATAAATTTTATTAAATATATATACAATTACTATACATATTTTTATATAATTATATATATATATATTTATATATATTATATAATTATATATTTAATATATAAATATATCAAATATATATATATATAAATATATATATATCTATACATATATATATAAATAAAATATATATTATATATATATATATATATATATATATATATATATTATAATATATATATTTATATATATATATATATATATATATATATATATTATATATATATATATATATATATATATATATATATATATATATATATATATATATATATATATATATATGTATATTAATTCATAGCAAGAATACTTATACGAAATATTAATATGTTTTTAAACTAAATGTGTAATAAATATTTCTTTAATGAATACCCAAATAACGATATTATGACACTATAGCAATACACAATATAACACATAATATTAAACAATGATTGTAACATATTCCATAGAATCATTCGATATTATTCAAATTTAAATATTTAGTTTAATATGAAGGATTTCGCTACAATGACCCCATTTTGAGTGGAAATCACACAATTATTTTATTCACAGTACTTTAAAATATATTTCAAAAGTTATGATAATAATAGCAAATTTATTCTGTTTTTGCTTTACTGCATGAAATTAGTATTCTTAATTTATATTAATATTGAAATATTATCGTATTTGTTGTCTGAATGTGATGAAATAATGTACATTATATAATAAAAAATATTTAAGCCCGATTCAGCAAGTGATATTAATGAAAATGTTTTAATTAAATCATAAAAAAATATAAAACATTGATAGAATAATGAATGTAATTTAAAAGAAATAGTTAAATTACTTTTTTTTAATTTAAGAAATGTTTAATTAGTACTTAATTCATACTTAATTAATTAAATTAGTACTTAATTAAATTATTTTATTATTATTAATTTGTGAGAAAATTCCAAAGAATTATGGAAATTTATTCTATTGCTCTATTATTGTTTGAAATTAATGTTATTACTTATTTGAAAAAGTGCTGTTTTTATAAGAACCTCTGACTAAAAATGTATGGAATGTTTACCCATTCGAAAATCCCACTCGACAGTTCCATTGTGTTCGCTTTGTACTTCTCTCCACCCCGCCCGTTTCAGCTTTCAAATTCATTACCACCTGTCCCCTTGCTGAAGTTGAGAAATCATTCTACGGTTTCACACAGTTTCTGATTTCGTTCGAAGGCACCTAATGTCACTTTGGTGATATCAAACTATTGTATTTCAGCGAAATTAATGACACAAATGTTTTCACACGAATTGTCAACTGGAGTAATGGTTGGAGGGCTGCTATGCTATATAAAGATTTCAGAGTTATAAATCACATAAAAATACGATAGTTTAGCATTATTTGATCGCTTACAGCAAGGGACAAACCTGCATCTGTAGTACAGCTGATTGACGGGGATATAATCACAGAAATACATGTTTTACAGAAACATTGGAAGCCTAATTTAAATTTAGATTAGTTCCATGTTTTTAAAAAGAATTCTAAACACAATTTTAAAAAATGAGTTATAAAGCATACATTATTCACATTTTTTATGGTTGAATACGAAAATTATATATTTGCTTATATAAGAGTAATATATCAATAAATATTGTCTCTAAATTGCTTAACAATTCTCCCCATTCACATTCTAGTTTATTTAGATTAAACTTAATAACAAATCTCAGATAACCACCCACAATAACTCAAGAATATGTATCATTGAGCTAGGCATTCCTTTTAAAAACTCTAAAGTATATATTTGCTTATAGACATGTAATATATTAATAATTATTGTCTCTAAATTGCTTAATAATTCTCCCCATTCACTTTTTACTTTCGTCAGATTTAACTTTTTAATAAATCTTAGATAACCACCCAAAATAAATCATAATATATATCATTGAAATAGCTATTCGTTCTAAACTCCCCAAAAGTATGTATTTGCTTATAGGCATGTAATATATTAATAATTATTGTCTCTAAAGTGCACAAAAATTCTCCCCACTCACGTTTCACTTTCGTTAGATTAAACTAAATAACAAATATTAGATAACCACCCAAAATAAATCAAAAATATGTATCATGACCTAGGCATAATTTTTATACTACCCAAAAGTATGCATTTGTTTATAGGCATGTAATACATTAATATTTATTGTCTCTAAATAACTTAATAATTCTCCCCATTCACTTTTTACTTTCGTCAGATTTAACTTTTTAATAAATCTTAGATAACCACCCAAAATAAATCATAATATATATCATTGAAATAGCTATTCGTTCTAAACTCCCCAAAAGTATGTATTTTGTTATAGACATGTAATATATTAATATTTATTGTCTCTAAATTGCTTAACAATTCTATCCATTCACGGTTTACTTTAGCGAGATTTAGCTTAATAATAAATCTTAGATAACCATCCAAAATAATTCATGAATATGTATCATTGAGCTACGCATTCTTTTTAAACTCCCCAAAAGTATGTATTTACTTATAGACATATAAAATATTAATAAATATTGTCTCTAAATTGCTTAACAAATTTCCCTATTCACTTTTTACTTTCATTAGATTTAACTTAACAATAAATCTTAGATAACCACCCAAAATAAATCATAATATATATCATTGAAATAGCTATTCGTTCTAAACTCCCCAAAAGTATGTATTTGCTTATAGGCATGTAATATATTAATAATTATTGTCTCTAAAGTGCACAAAAATTCTCCCCACTCACGTTTCACTTTCGTTAGATTAAACTAAATAACAAATATTAGATAACTACCCAAAATAAATCAAGAGTATGCATCATGAGCTAGGCATCCTTTTTAAACTCCTCAAAAGTATGTATTTACTTATAGACATATAATATATTAATAATTATTGCCTCTAAATTGCTTAACAAATTTCCCTATTCACTTTTTACTTTCATTAGATTTAACTTAACAATAAATCTTAGATAACTACCCAAAATATGAGGTAACTCTTATCTGTAATCGGTGATGAATACTTTTGCCTATTAGATGCATAACACTTTTATATAAATAAATGTTTCATAATGTTACAAATGCAAAAATATAAGAGAAGAATGTTTATATAAATAAATTTTTTGCATATAACGGGTGGCCATAACTAAACTGACAATGTTCACAGTTTTCTGTAGCTCGATCTATTTGTGAGAATGACACCACTTTTTGTAGAAAGATTAAACAAGACGGGGGAAGAAGGATTCCGCGAAAAAAATTAGTTTCAAAAGTCACAGCTAAGGGAATATTTGGCGCTGTGTAATAGAAAATAGAGTGTTAACTAAAGCAAATCAAAACGGAAATTAATTTCTTAACTGCGCCAATGAAACGTGAAATTTGAATAAAGAACTTTTCTTCTGCTCAGTGTACGTTATATTGCAGATCGAGACTTTATCGATGTTTGTGTAGATTTTACGCTTTTTTAAAAGTGTTGCCAATTTGTTTATTCGCGGAATCCCCAGTCTTGTTTAATCTTCCTACAAAATGTGGCGTCATTCTAGCAAATAGATCACGCTACAGTACACCGGGAGCACTGTCAGTTTAATTATGGCCACCCGGTACATTTCACAAGTATATAGAAGTGTTTACATAATACATAAGAAATATATAATGTATATAAATATAAATATAAATATATAATGTATATAAATATAAATATAAATATATAATGTATATAAATATAAATATATAATTTTATAAATATAAATATGTAATTTATATAAACTTAAATATAAATATATAATGTATATACATACATTCAAAAATCATGTTTCGCATACCCATCACTTCATAGTGGTTGTTTAAGATCAAAGTCATTGAAGATAGCAAAGATAAAAGGGAAATCTATAAAATACATTGAAAGTACTCTTGAAATCTAATTCAAAACAAAGTACATTTATGTTTTGGCTACCGACTTTTCTAAAAGTTCAATCGATACTATTTGTTTTTTCAAATACCTCTGTACACACAGAACACAGAGCTACTCCTAAAAACTTGCCTTTTAATAAATACTGGAAGCTTAAATTATCTTGAAACGAAACGTTAGAAAATTTGAAATCACGTCTGTTGTTTTCCCCCTCATTTATTTCTCTTAATGAATTCCCTGCGATTCAAATGAAATGAGTGAAAAAAGATACCATCTCTCAAAGCGATCTAGAAATGCTGTTATGGAAATAAAGCATCTTGCAAGAAATTGGAATCAAGTGATCTCATTAATTTTTTTTATTTCTAAATTCTTTATTTCGTATCCAAATGCTGAACTTGAGCATCTTTAACTAAAAAAAGGGTAAAAAAAGAAAACAAAATGCATTCATTAGTCATGGAGATGAATAATGCAATGTCATTAGTTTGTAGTAAACAAAAATGCATTTGAATGCAGCCGATTTGAACGTAAGATTTCGGTATAAATTCATTTTTGTATAGCTGCTTTAGCCATTTTACACCATATCGTTTATTATATTTCTGGAATCGCTATATTTTGTTACAGATTAAACATGCCAATGATGGAATAGAATTTCATAAATCTAAACTGCTTAAGGGGAAATGCGTAAATATGGGAAAGATATAAGGCAAATATTAAAATTTAAATATAAGAATTATTTATCCATTAATTATTGATACAATTTCATGAAAACCCATTTACTTTCCAAGATATATTTATTGTTGATTTCGTTAATTTCGGATACCTATTTACCAAACATCAAAATAATGTTAGTTATACCTTAGGCATGTATTTAGAAATACAAATGTAGAGTATGTATTTAGACATACATTTCATTAATTCTAATGGTACTGTATAACAGATATGTTGAAAAAGTAAGTTAATTTTATCTTAAACATGTATTACAAATCAAAATGCACACATTGCATTTATTCCGTTGTAACTTTTTTAAAACAAAGAATGCATTTGAATGCAGCCGATTTGAACGTAAGATTTCGGTATAAATTCATTTTCGTATAGCTGCTTTAGCCATTTTACACCATATCGTTTATTATATTTCTGGATTTCTGGAATCGCTATTTTTGTTACAGATTAAACATGCCAATGAGGGAATAGATTTTCATAAATCTAAACTGCTTAAGAGGAAAAGCGTAAATATGGGCAAGATGTAAGGCAAATATTAAAATTTAAATATAATAATTATTTATCCATTAATTATTGATACAATTTCATGAAAATGTATTTACTTTCCACGTCATATTTATTGATAATTTCGTTAGCTATTTACCGAACATCTTTTAAATAATGTTAGTTACACCTTAGACATACATGTATTTACAAATACAAAATGCACACGTTCCATTATTTCCAATGTTACTCTATAACAGATATTATGGAAAAGTAAGTTACTTTTATCTTAAACATGTATTACAAATAAAAATGTACACATTGCATTTAGCACGTTGTAACCTTTTTAAACAAAGAATGCAGTTGAATGCAGCCGATTTGTACATAAGATTTCGTTATAAATTCATTTCCATATAGATGCTTTAGCCATTTTACACCATATCGTTTATTATATTTCTGGAATCGCTTTATTTTGTTACAGATTAAACATGCCAATGATGGAATAGAATTTAATAAATCTAAACTGCTTAAGGGGAAAAGCGTAAATATGGGAAAGATATAAGGCAAATATTAAAATTTAAATATAAGAATTATTTATGCATTAATTATTGATATAATTTCATGAAAAGGTATTTACTTTCAACGATATATTTATTATTGATTTCGTTAATTTCGGATAGCTATTTACCAAATATCTTTCAAAATAATGTTAGTTATACCTTAGTCATGTATTTATAAATACAAAATGCACAAGTTTCATTATTTCAAATGTTACTGTGTAACTGATATCTTGAAAAAGTAAGTTACTTTTATCTTAAACATGTATTACAAATCAAAAGACACTCATTAAATTTATTTCGTTGTAACTAATTTAAATAAAATATTGCAAAATAATGTTAGTTCTATTTTACACATGTATTTACAAATAAAAAAGCACCCATTTATTTAGACCTCGTTAAACTATGTAACAAATTTCTCTTAAAATATGTATAGCTGTACCTTAAACATGTATTTACAATTACAAACAGAAAGCATTTAATTTGTTTTGCTAAGTATTTTAAAAGTATTTCTGTAGTAAGTACTTAAAAACATCTTCTAAAGTAAAGTAAGTTCTCCTTCCCAATTGTATTTACAAAGCGAAAGTTACTCATTTCATTATTTTCTTTGGAACTATTTAAGAAATATTCTGCAAAATACAGTTCTACCTAACACATACAAGTATTTGGAAATCCAAACTCACATCGTTATAGGGTTGAAATGTGACCAGACTTCATAGTGTTTACTGTTCATTCTCTTCCAATTAAATCATAACGTATGGAAAAAGAGTAATAAATTTAAGAATTGTAAATACAAGTGCACTATAATGTTCAAACCACATCTCCACAAAATATATTTAATATAATGATTGTCATGGTGAGATTATTTTTATCTCTGTCAGTTCATGAAGTTCTACCTTACACATGCATTTACAAATAAAAAAAGCACCAATTTACTTATAACTCCTTAAACTATATAAGAAATTTCTCTTAAAATATGTATAGTTCTACCTTCAACATGTCTTATCAATCACGAACAGAAAATATTTAATTTGTTTTGTTATGTATTTCAAAAAGTATTTCTTTAGTAAGTATTTAAAAAAACTTCTAAAGTTATTTCTCCCCCACAGTTGTATTTACAAAGCAAAAGTAACTCATTTCATCTTTGGAACTATTTAACAAATATTCTTCAAAATATAGTTCTACCTAAATCATACAAGTATTTGGAAATCAAAACTCAAATCATTAATCTCTTTCCTTAGAAATTTCTTTGAAAAAAATTGCAAAAAATCATCATGTCTTTTTATTTTATTATTAAATACAATGAAAATGAAACAAAAGAAATATGTAGGTTTTAAGTTGAATTTTTAATTTGTTACAGGTGTAAAAGCATTTAGTTTTAACATTAGTTTAATATCCCATTTATTTCCCTGCAAATTAAAAAAGTAAAAGAAACAAGGGACAATAAAGTGATACCTGACATTCTGTACACTGATATCTGAACTTTTTTCTTACTATCTTACCTCTGGTATATGTTTTACGGGAGCACAGAGTACACTGTCTCGATGGATTTTCAGTATCAGGAATAACATTTGAAAAATACATATAGGTTAACCTGAGTGGTAAAAGACTAATCTGTTCTTCTTATGCAAAAAATCATCATGTCTTTTTATTTTATTATTAAATACAATGAAAATGAAACAAAAGAAATATGTAGGTTTTAAGTTGAATTTTTAATTTGTTACAGGTGTAAAAGCATTTAGTTTTAACATTAGTTTACTATCCAAATTTATGGATCCCTGCAAATGAAAAACAAATTAAATATTAGTCTTCTTATGATAGTTTTTGAAACAAGGAACAACACAAAGTGATACCTGACATTCTGTACACTGATATCTGAACTCTTTTCTTACTATCTTACCTCTGGTATATGTTTTACGGGAGCACAGAGTACACTGTCTCGATGGATTTTCAGTATCAGGAATAACATTTGAAAAATACATATAGGTTAACCTGAGTGGTAAAAGACTAATGCTGCATCTTTCTTATGTAGCAGAAAGATCGTCAAGGTGATTTTCTGAAATTAGTTTTAAATCACGTTTAAAACATGTAAAACACAACAACAAGTTACACCAAAAGAACCTCGAAACCAACAAACTTTTCAAACTGCAAATCAAAGCTAAATAGTTTCTTCCATTTCCTCCAAACTGAGTAAAACCATGATAAAAGAAATCATACTGACAAATTCTGCTTCACCCGAGTTTTCTCGGGATAATAAATAACTGCTATATATACAATCCCGAAGTAACTCGGGAAAATCAGGAAAGCGGTTAAACGGTTCAAATGTGACCGGAATTTATGGTGTTTACTATATGCTCTCTTCCAATTAAACTATGAGATATGGAAAAACTAATAAATTTAAGAATTATAAATACAAGTGCACTATAATGTTCAAACTACATCAAGACGAAATATATTTAATATGATGATTGCCATGGTGAGATTATTTTTAGCTCTGTCAGTACATAAAGTTTGTCATGATTTCTGAAACTACTTAGAAATGTAAAGGAGAGGGAGGTATCCACCTTCGGAATCAAAACTTCAATGCAAAAATAATAGCTTTGTAGAGGTAAAAATTCAACAATTCTGAATACTTTCATTACGATATTCGTATTGCATTTAAAAATTTCTGTGTGATACTATTCTGTTCTATGTCTATTCTATGTGATTCTATTCTATGTCTTCATTTCGTATTCAGCAATGATAAGAAGTGAACTGACTAATATAGAAACCTATTTACTATTCAGCAATTATATAAAATACTCTTTTCTGCTCACATCGGAGGGGGATAATCACCACCCTACTAAACCGCTTCCACTCTTAAAATGTTAACAGGTCTTTGAATTAAAGGATATATATCCCATAAAAAGCGTATATGTATATATTCATGTTGATACACAAATAAAACACACACACAAAAAAATATTATATATATATATATATATATATATATATCTATATTTTATATATATATATATATATATATATATATATATATTTATTTATATATATATATATATATATATATATATATATATATATATATATATATATATATATACACTGATTTTTATATGTACACGAGAAATTTACTATTTATTTTTTCAGATTATCCTAATCATTTAATGTACTAATATAAATTATTTTAAAATATCCACTAGTGGCATGCATAAACCTAATTCTATATAAAAATACTCCCCACAATCTTGGTGGTTTTTCCACAAAAAACATTGTGTATAGTATTTGAAAAGACCTATTCTATTTGTTGCACTATGGTGTTCATAAAGCTGATAAATGAATCTAAATATTGAATTAATAAAATTTCACCCTCATACTGGTCTTATTTAACAAACTCAAATATTTAAATGATTATAAATATATACAAAAAATTTTGAGAAAAGACCGGTTTATTTTTGAGTTTCTGTAACTGATTTCTTCGGCCTATTCAGATATGACTGACAGTCCGAGTGCATTGGGACATTCTTCTGGAAGATTTGGATCGTCTAGGAAGAGGAGGATATAATTTTCTCCATATCTTTCACGCTAACCGCTTTTGTTCTCTGGGGACACCTGCCCCTAAACCTATTTAATGTTCCTCTCCTGTCAATGACATGTGGTGACAAGAACCACATGTCTTTCAAGACCACCAATAGTGTACATATTAAAGTCATTTTAGCACGAAACTCAAAGATATTTAATGCTTCGCTCTTCCTACTAGAGCAAGTGAAATGATGTACCATCACCAAATCTTATATTTACGATGTGTGAATAGCAAAACTATTATTTCCTTCTAATAATTTAAAGCATTTTTAATTTCGGAAATTTCTGAGATATGTAAGATCTACACCAAATGTAAACACCTTGTTCTGGAGCAATAGGCCAAGAAACAAAACAGATAAATAGCGAACTAATATACTGAATTTTAAATTTTATCCCCTGTAAAAAGTACTTAAATGTATATATTTATCTTTAAAAGTGTTTCCCTACTTAGAATGCCACTTAAATAATACCTGAAGCTTTTTTTTCAAAAATGTATTTACAGCTCTAAAAGAACTAAAAAGGACGATACGTAAGATATATACGTTATATGTTTTAAAAATTATTGCAAAAATTATACAGCATGACATTATGAGCTGCACAACTTGGTCTATAATAAATTTTGAGATCTGTTGTATCGTGTGAACATTACGAAGAAAACACTCTAATAAAATTGAGAACTTTGTGATGCAAGAACCTTTTTGGAAGCAAAACAAAGAGAGTATGGTTTTCAATGATCTGTACATGAGAAAATTTGATTTGCCAAGATTGGAGTCGTAGGTAGCAGACCCAGTCTCTACTTTTAAGGTTAAAATCTGATCTTGTGTGAAACTAGTTGATTGTCGCTTTGCTTTGTCGTTCAAAATCCCTCTTAATAAGGTAACATCAGCCACTTTTTGGGGGTATCAACTTTTCTGTACATGTATTCTATCGACATTTGTACTCAAATATCAGCGGACTCTCTAGTCTGTTGCTACTCTCTATTCGTCTACGCTCTGTGCATTTATTAGTCTTCCTCTGTCCAAGCTACTTAAGTCGTTGGTCCAATGACATATGTAGATTTTTGAGGTGAATGATTTTTCCACCTGCTTGCTTTAACAAAGACTTGCTTTCGTGACATCCTGGGTATTAAACTTGTGTCCAAAGTGAAAGGCACTGGGAAAACCTGATTAAAATAATATAACCATTTTATTGCAAAAAATGTTGAATTTAGTTAAATTCAACTAATTTAGATAAAATTTAGTAAAGAAGTAACTAAGTCCATTAACCCTTACGCGCGTACTGTCACATATACGTGCCAGCAGACCGTCACATATGTGTGCCAGTGTTGTGGAACATTTTAAAAACTATAACTTTTGACACAAGATGGCATTGTATGTCCATATGGTTTTAGATACATGTAGATTTGACCTTGTACTCAATAGGAGAGTAGTATGATACACATACATGTGGTTTTTGATTATATAAACATCAGGGGAAAGGAATGTTTTCGAATAACATGTTTTATGACGGCTCTTTAAATTCGCATGTGGTGTTTGTTTATGTAAGCAAGGGAGTTTAATTTCTGCTAAAGCATTGTGTATTTTGGTTTGCAGTACAGTTTTAAGTGGAGAATTAGATCTGACACACTTGATCTTTCTTTTTTTCTTTTTTTTTTTCTCTTTTTGTTGTTAGATTTTCGAAGTGTCGAAAGTGTTTAACTGAGCTTGAAATAGCTGAAATGACTCAAAATATTTCAGATTTTGATTCTGAAACAGATTAGGATGTGTAGTAATAGTGACACTATAATATATTCGGATTGTTCTTTCTGTTCATATTGGATCTAGTGATTCTAATGATGAGCAGGACATTTCTGACAAAGATGATAATGAAGCTTCATTTTTTCACATTCCCGGAAAAATCCTCCAAAACATCAAATGAGTTACTAAGAGTGCAAGGACTGTACCGTAGGATTGTGTGTAGATCCCTGTTTTTAAATTTTTTTCATACAAAAAAATTATTTTAAATAATGTAGTATTCTGTTTTGTAACATTAAAAGTCACTAAATAGTAAGGAAAGAATGAAAAAAAGTGTAAAATATATATTTAAATAAGATATAGCTTAAGTAAATAAAGTATCTATAAACATATAATATAAATCACATTCCGTTTAAATACTTTACGCAGCATTATTGAATAACGCGTTGCTACTTCGTTAATTTCATGAATTTAGGCTTAATAGCAAAAAACCGTCCGGCCCAGGATATTCACTCGCAAAAGTGAATACCGGCCTCAGAGAAAAGCACGCGTTTGCGCTTGCAGTCGCGAAAGGATTAAGAAGTCGACAGTAACTAAGTCTATTCCATCAAGGCCAAATTTATGTCAAAGTAACCAAGTCTACTTTCTAGTTTTATATAATTTAATCCTTGAAACTAAGAGAACGTTTGAGCTGTTCTGATGGCGACTTAGTTATTTTTCATTGTTTATTAAATAATTTTGCACCAATTATTTTTACTACAGAAGAAACGCAAAAATGTAATTCTGTGAAATATTTATTCTTACTTTATAAAGATTCAATAAATAAATATTTATATTCATCTAATTGCTACCAAAGCTAGAGATCAAAAAGAGGTTTTTCGGAAATGCAATAAAAATCAAATCTAAAAAAACATTCAACCATAAAAAATATATAAGAAACGGATCTTCGAGACGATTTAGATGAAAGTTAAATCTGTAATTTTAGATTAGAACCACTTATCTTATTACTACTTATATTCGTATTAAAAAAGGTCATATATTAAGCATTTAATTTATTACTAATATATAAACATTTTATGCTTATGAATGTATGCTGCTTCAATAAAATATATGTTTTACTTTTACTTCGTAAGTCCTAGTTCGTATTTTATGCCATTCAAAGACGTAAAAAAAATTTTAAATAATTAAAGTAGCATGATACAGGTTCACAAACTAGATTATTCTCTCATATAAGGATGGCATTATGGGTACAATTTACAGATTTTTCAATTTTATTGAATTTTAAATGAAATGAAATTTAAAATCTCTTTCAAATAGTTTACTGCATATAATGAATTACATTTACATAAATAAAAGATTATTAAACGATAGCGTTGATAAAGATGATATATAGAAAAGTTCGGCATCTCAAGCATACAGTGTAATTTTTATCTAATTATAATTTATACTATAGTGCTTAAAGACAAGATATATTAGACAAAAAGTGGTAAAAATTATTATGTTTCTACCGTGAACTTAGCATAGAATTATTTCACCAATTTAAACTTCTTCATTACCTAATCGAACTGACATGGAAAATTTCACCAATTCAGTTGATTTTGGGTGCAAAAAGACGAGTAGATATAAATACTGATATTTTTATACATTAATGATTATGTTATATTTATACTGATTTGGAAATCTGTGTTTCGAAATTTTTACATTTTTTTTTAATATCTTAATTTAAATTGACTGAAATTAACTGATTTAATTGACTGAATATATATATATATATATTATAAATAATATATATATATATATATATATATATGTTGTGTGTTGTGTGTGTAGGTATATTGTGGCTGCCGTCTACTTTTAGAGTCCAGTAGTGCTTTGTACCCCAGTTAATTTTGGATTCGATAGTTTTTAAGAATAAATAGTATTACCAAATTAATATACAAAAAAAAATAAACAACTTTGCTAAAAATCCTATATATTTTAAGTTCTAAGTCAAAGTTTATATTAACCGTTCATACTCATAGAACAATAAAATAGAATTAAGGAAATTTACCCAAACAAAACATATAACAATGTTAAATGAAATGATCGGGTTAGATATTATAATACTTACCAATAAATTGAAACCATTTAGTTCAATGTTAAAAAAGAGGTTGATAATGTGGAAATATGAAAGTAAGTCCCCACCACAACAAAGGAGAAAAATACATATTCCTTTTCGGTTATAAAATATGCAAGATGTGTGAACAAGAAAGATGTTACACAAGACACCTTTTTCTCCAGTTTAGACTTCTTCTGCAATCATGTACATCATGTTATCTCACCGCCACTCTCTCACTACCTCTTCTCCTCCATTTCTCTCTGTATTTCGAAAAACCTTGGCGCTCGACAAATCGATGAATTTTCTCTAATATTCTCGATCAATCTTTCCAATTCGGCAACTCAAGAAAGGGCAAAAATCAAATTTTTGATCTTTTTGGCAGATTTAAATCCACAAAAGCCCAAGCGTCATGGATTCTAAGAACGCTTTCTGGAATTCTGGCATAAATTGCTAGGTACGAAGTTTTTAATGATTTTCTACTATACTGTTCATTAGTCCAATTTAAATTTAAAAATCGCTTTGTTGATATTGTTGACTTATGCCACTTGAAACCAAGCACGATTGAGACGGAGGCTAGTCGTTTTAACCCTTTAATGCCCAAGTCATTTCTGCCGATTACATTTCGGAGCCTATCTTAAGTTAATAATGACTGTACGGAACGAAATAAATTTGAAGATCAAACACTTTTGAATTCTAGAGCATGTCACGTCAGTGATCATTTATCGTGTTAAACATAGAGTGACATTTATAAAAAAAGGAAAAACTTCCTGAAAAAAGATTTATTTGATATTACAGGTAAAATAATCTCTGCAAAATGCTGTAGTGTAATGGAAAAAGCAAATTTGTTATGATCTCAGTCTGTACCTGCCGAAAAATAAATTTATGAACGCTGATCGAAAAATCATAAAATCTAGATCTAAATGAAAAAAAAAATATATATAAATAATAGAAAATACTTGAAAATTTCGTAGATTATTTATAAGATTGACCATTACCTACTCTCAAAAGGAAAATTTGTTCTAAGAAAACATAAAAACTCTACAAGCTATGTTTAAGCCGTATCAAAAATGATACACCAGACATTAAAGGGCTAAGACGAAGAGGTGTGCTTTTCGTTTATAACGAGCACCACAAGGGTGAGAGTACGATTTATGCTCAACTAATCTGTCGTAGTTTTGAAGCAGTTACCAAACAGGAGGCCCATAGACTTGGCCTGCCACCCCCAGAGGTATTGATTGAGAACTTGGAGGACATTGTGACCACGAACATATTTTAAGTGTCCTGGTAACCTTTAACGAACACGGTAATTCTTCGGCTTGCTCATTTTTCAAAACCACTACCGTTCAGTTACGATATCGTTGTCTTTACCGACTGAGCTACCGCGGCTCATCTAAAAAGGGCTGTTTAATGGGAACAATAAACTTGCATGCTGTTTTGACTTCCTCGTTGCTTTGCATCCGGCATATATGACTTTTCTTTCCATCGTAAAATGTAGCTCCGTATTTAGGTAGATTTTAATAGGAATAAGTCACTTTTAAAAGATCAAACATGCTAGTTTATCAATACTAATATAGAAAATTTAAATATCGTTAAGAATGTAAGCTGTTGAAAAACATATTGTATTCAAGGCATGACTAAAGAACTGGGTTCTCACGCCAACTTGGCGATAATGATTTACGTATGATCGTCTAACATTTTTTCCTGATCTCACCTTGTCCAAACAATCTGTATCTATATTATAATCTATATGATATTTACATCTATCTCTCCTTGAGAAACTTTTTTCTTGTATATTAAAAGTACTCAGTGCTTAAAAAATTAGATATAACAAATCATTAATGGTTCACTATGGCTGATTTTAAATAATTTGGAGCTGTCGCGTTTAGTAAAATGTTAAGGAATTAATTGCCCATAAATATAAATGTCTAGTTTTCAAGTCGTTTGGTTTAATTAAATAAGAGTATATAATGCTATTACGATGGCGCACTGTGCATTAATAAAGTCGCCAGAAAAAGCAAGAAATACAACGTTTGGATGGATTTCCATTGTGTTTTAGTAGATATCGCCAATATTTTGGCCGAATTTGCCAAGGGGGACATAATTCTTAAGTAGTGCCGTATTCAAGTCGTAATGTTCGAAAATCGAATATGACGGTCGCTATTCAGCTTTTATTTCCTTCCAACGTCCAGTCGTACACCAGTTCATAAAACCAGTTGAGACATAACTTAATTTACAACCTCTTATAATTGCTGTAACTGCAATATCTAGGATTTTCAAAGTTATTTTAAAAAGAAATTTGAAATCTCAATGAAAAATGTAAAATTATCCTCCAGCAAAAAATAATCTTAAATCCCCCTTTTTAGTTGGTATGTTGACTATGAAAATAAATGCAATTGTGTATTTAAACTTTCGACTTCATTGAGATTATTAAAATTGAATATAAGTTTCGAAACTCAAAAGCGTTTTCAAAAACTCTGCTTAAAATATAAAATATTTCTTATGAAAAAATCTTAAAAACTATCTACATAACAATATTCAAATACATTCAAAAGTTTGTTTAATTTAATAATAAAACAACTACAGAAGGAAAAAATAAAGTTAATTTGCAAAGACTCTTTAAAATATCTATAAAATAAGGTAAAGAAACAAATTTTTCAGAGTGTTATCAAATTAAAGGCTTTTTGTTTAGTTATATGTAAATGAGTACGTATAGAAAAATTTATATTTTCAAGTTAAAAATTGCCAAAAACGTTTCTTAACGCTCATCGTTCAGTTAACAAAATTTTAAAAATCAAATAGTGAAATGAAAATTGGGCAATCTTGCAAGAGAAATCAATTTTTCAGCTAGCAAATGTAAGAAAAAATATATATAACTTTCTGTCGACTACATAACATTAAAATCAAGCGAGAAAGTCCATTGCAAATTTTTCAGTGTAATTACCAACAGATAAGAGTACTTTTTACGCTTCATTGCTTGTATCAGCCTGCTAGAATAAAAAAAAAACTACGGCGAAATTTTTCTATATATTTTATTATAAACTAATAAATTTAAAATATTTTAGTACTTTATACGACATTTACGATTAACTTTTTTTTATTCAGAAAAAAAAATTATCCCATTTAACTAGCAAAAACTATTTAAATTTTGCTCAAACTAGAAATTTCTGAAGAAATAATTCAGTTATGAATATTCAGGATCAAAGTTCTCAACTTACTTGTCTAAAGAAATAATTCTGCTCTTGCACTGAGAAAATATTGAAATATTGACTCGGGCGTGTAGAGGAATTTCCAGAGAAACGTCACACCATTATAGGATTCAGTATTAAATATATTTTATTGATTTATCATCATTCAAATGATTTTCTAACATATTTCTTGAAAGAATTTCAGGTATTATCCTTTCATGGTCGCTGAATTTAGATCGGTTAGGAAAGTGATTTATCAATACATTTCAACTGTATTTTATTTTTCCTTAAAAATTTATTTAAACGCAAAATAAGGGAAAATCGCATGCATTAATCAAAATAACTAACTTTGTTTAAAAAAAATTTGGAAAAGTTAGGCAGCATATTTTTTTATACTTTTACTATACATTTTATAAGAATAAAGTTCATATAAACATCGTGATTGGATTCTGTATTTGAATAAAATGTAGTTTTATTAAAGCGAACTTTTTAGTTATATATCAAAGCATTAAATTTCAGACAATTGTAAACTAAATTATGATAATTTCAGTTTAAAAATAGTTAAGCTAAATAAAAAATTGAGTATTATACGTAAATGCAAATAAAAAAATTATAAAAATCAGATTTTGTAATAATTTTACTGAATATTATCAGGAAATCTATTTATTATATAAGCTATAGAAAAATATTAATTTAAGAAAAATTCTTTTGATTTTATTAACTTTTGTATTTTATCATGTAACGTTACATTTTAATTGGAACTAATAGTTTAATGAGAATTAAATTAAAGATATATTTTTCAGAAACTATTACGAAAGCTTTTTTCAACCTTCAGTAGATCATAAAACAGAGGTTTTAGTCGAGAACAAAATGAATTTATTATCAACAGGGAAATACAAACACGTTTACATTTCGATAGACTTGTCTTAAATACTCAGGTATTAAATTTGTCACTTGTTGAAATTTCCTACCTGTATTCCTTTTTTAATTTTTTCTAAATTTATGTATTGCATTAAAGTTGATTCATTGGGGCACACGTAATAATGAAGCTTTTGTAGAAATATTTCATATAGATGCTATCAGGATAAAAATGTTGTTTTGCAAATTTCTAAAAATTATATTGTCTAAAATTTTGTTACAATATGCAAGATGTTCCAAGGAATATTTTAAGCAAAATATAGAAATAAAAAGGATTTTTCTCCAAAATCAAAGTACAGAGTGCTCTTAAAATATTTCACTAAATCAAAGTATTATCCTAAATTGAATCTGTTAAATAATACTATTAAAAATTCAAACTTAGCTTGCAAAAACTATGCACTGAGAAGCAATTTCCCAGTTTCTTGTAATGGTGTATGTATAATATAAAATGAAATCTTTTTAACTGCTTCAAGACTTAAAATAGAAAACCCCATTTATTTTTATAAAACCAACACTGGATATCAAAAGTATGAAATTAAGTACTCATAAAGGTTTTGGAAAATCTATGTCAGTAATATCCTCTAGTACCACCATAATGTTATCCTAGCGTTTATGTTTTAATGTCACAAGTTATTGAGTCAACTCTCAACTATCTATAATTACGAATAATCCTTCTGCATTGGAATGCTTTTATTAATATGAGGCACAATTAAATTATAGTTTTCTTCTCAGATTCGGATTAGTTTCTTTTATCCTGCAGCTTTCCCAATCTCCAGTAAACGCCAGTATTTATGTATTGCATTAAAGTCGATTCATTGGGGCACACGGAGTAATGAAGTTGTTGTAGAAATATTCCATATAGATGCAATCAGGATAAAAATGTTGTTTTGCTAATTTCTAAAATTTAAACTGTCTTAAAATTTTGTTACAATATGCAAGATGTTCCAAGGAATATTTTAAGCAAAATATAGAAATAAAACGGATTTTTCTCCAAGATCAAACTACAGAGCGCTCTTAAAATATTTCACTAAATCGAAGTATTATACTAAATTGAATCTGTTAAACAATACTATTAAAAATTCAAACTTCGCTTACAAAAAGTGTGCACTTTGATACAATTTCCCAGTTTGTTGCAATGGTGTATGTAATATATAAGAATGAGAGCTATTGAATGCTTAAGGACTTAAAATGGAAAACTTCATTTATTTTTATAAAATAAACACTGGATATTAAAAGAATAAAATTAAGTACTCATACAGGTTTTGGAAAATCCACGACAGTATTATCCCTTAGTACCCATGCTTTTCTAGCTTTTATGCTCTAATATCACAAGTTATTAAATCAACTTTCAATTATCTACAATTACGAATAATCCTTCTACGTTCGATTCTTTCGTTAATATGGTGCAATTCTAAATTATCGTTTTTTTTTCAGATACAGATTCAGATTATTTTATTTACTCCTGCAGCTTTCACAATCTACCGTAAATGAAGATTCCTTACATAACGAAAATATATGAGTACGTAATAAATTAGCTGAACTTCCTATTTAAGTTATTATTGAGGTAGTTATAGGACAATGGATAAAAATGGTGAGTTTACTTCCAATAAGATTTTGAGACTCTCTGAATTTTAACAATGTTTCAATAAACGAATAGTGATTATTTTTCTTTGAGTACTCAAGACATTTTCTAGGTATAAATTGTTACCATGGTTCGCTGTGTTTTAGCAATACTAGTCAAAACTTCTAGATTACCTTGAAAATATTATATTCTAAGAAAATATACATTTTCTCCATTCTTGTACTGGCATGTAGACTATGTAAGAAAAAGGAATTTGTACTGATTAAGGGGATATATTACCTTTCAAATTGATAATTATTCATAGGCTTTTTCTTCTGTCATCTACTGGCGAGTAGACTATTTAAAAAGTAGGATTATACAGTTGAAGAGGACATATTACCTTTCTAATTGAAACGTATTCGTATAACGAATTAAAACATACAGCAGTCTTTTTCTTCTCTCATGACCTAGAACATAGACTATTTAAGACAGATGGATTTCTTCTGATTATGGAGATATATTGCCTTTCAAACTGAAAAGTATTGAATGCAAGCTTTTCTTCTGTTTTGTACTGACTTGTCCTGTTTGTTCTCTTTTGTCCTCTGTTTTATACTTTTTAAGAAAGAGGGATTTTTACTGCCTAAGAGGATATATTACATTCCAATCTGAAAAATACTCATTATAGCAGTCTTTTTCTTCTTTCAATTAACGGGGTAAAACTATTTAAGGAAAAGGGATTTGTACTGCTTAAAGACATATATTACCTTTCAAACATAAAAGTATTCATTATAGCAGGCTTTTTCTTCTGTCTTGTACTGGTATATTGAATATTTAAGAGAGAGGAATTTTACTGCTTAAGGGGATATATTACCTTCTAAGCTGAAAAGTATTCATTATAGCAGTCTTTTTCATCTTTCAATTATTGGCGTGTATGCTACTTAAGAAAAAGGAATTTGTACTACTTAAAGAGATATATTACCTTTCAAACTTAAAAGTATTCATTATAGCATGCTTTGTCTTCTGTCTTGTACTGGTGTGTTTACTACTTAAGAAAAATGAATTTTTACTGCTTAAAGGGATATATTACCTTCCAAGCTGAAAAGTACTCATTATAGCAGTCTTTTTCATCTTTCAATTATTGGCGTGTAGACTACTTAAGAAAAAGGAATTTGTACTACTTAAAGAGATATATTACCTTTCAAACTTAAAAGTATTTATTATAGCAGGCATTTTCTTCTATCTTGTACTGGCGAGTAGACTATTTAAGAAAGAAAAATTTATACTGCTTAATAGGACATATTACATTCCAAGCTGAAAATATTCAATATATCAGTCTTCTTCTTTCTTGTACTGACGTGTAGACTACTTAAGAAAGAGGGATAATTATTGCTTAAGGACGTATATTAACTTTCGAATTCAAATCTATTTATTATAGCAGCTTATTTTTGATTTACTATGAAATAAACAATTCTATGTTCAGAATTTAAAAGATGCTTATCAAAGTTATATTGAAAAGAAATGATTTATTTCTCATATGAAACAACAAATTAAAAATTATGAAATATGTACACCATGGAAAAAACAAGAGATTCAATCAACCTCAAAATAACTTTTTAAAATTACAAATTAAAAGACTAATATTTTGTGTCAAGAAGAAACTAATTATATTTTTACTCTGTGAACCTCAGTTTTATTAATATTAGAAATATACTTTATTTTGCGCAGAATAAAAATTAAAGTTTTGAAATTTTCAATATCCTAAAAGTTTTAAATTTTTTTTAAATTTTCAAATGTCAGATAAGTTTAAATTTTTGAGATATTAAAATAAATGGGATACTTAACTTCAATTTGGTATAAAAATTTAGTTTGAAAAACATATATTTCTAGAGTTATCTTAAAGGTGAGCAATAATAATTTTTTAATATAAATGTATATATTCTGTTATTCAAAAGCAATATTTTAATAGAATTGAAATAACTAATCAATTTTTTCAAAGCTAGAGAATGGTATAAATAAATTATAAAAATACATTCTAAAAACGCAGTTTGTTTTCTTTATGCTAAATAGTAAAAAGGATACTATAATAAAAAAAAATTAATTTTCAAAAGGTCTTCATGAAACATTAATATGGAAACCCTTATATATTTTTATAAAACCAGTTCTGGACAGTTAAAAGAAGTTAAATTAGATAATGATACAAGTTTAAGGTATTAAGCGTCAGTAATATACCCACCGTCATTTCTTACGTATAATGCACCACCGTATAATCTGCAAGAGCGATTTTTTATTTAAAAAGTTTCAAAAATCATCAAATATTCCGCGGAATATGCGTGTATTTTATTATGGCAATATTGCATTATTTTAAGAATATAAACCTAAGTACAGTAGAGTGCCAAAAAATCTGAATTAGACTAAATTAATTCCACCTTTAAAATTTGGAATCACTTCTGCCATAACCTCAGAGACGAATTTTAAATGAAGAAAAATAGCTGCCTACATTTTTCTGTTTGAGAATCCAGCTATGCAAATCGTCTTCTAATGCAGGCCATTGTATTTTTCCACTACGATTCGATCGTTTTCTTCTCATACTTTAAATGTTTTCTTTTGCTTGCGCCAATTTCTTACTGATTTCTCATCGATCTTTTGAATTACTCTCAGATTGAAACCAGCAGTAAAATATATAGATATTTTAAAGATATAATAAATGACCAATATTACAGCAAACCAAAACTTTGAAAACAAAACACTCTGTTACTTGTCATCCTCGTGGTCAAATGACATTCGATCTTGAACCCATCCACTCGGTGTTGTCAATCAGAGCTGTAAATAGTGACTATCGATATTTTCCTGTACTCCAGGACACAATTTAAGATTGCACTACTTGCTACTACTGATTCGTTCTTCTTTATGGGTTGTATGTTTTTCATGGTTTATTACTGATGCGATACGATGTTTTCTTGACGTCTCGTGAGTCGTACTGTTGTGTACATTTTGATCATCGGCCGCTAGCGAGACTTGCATTTTTCCCCCTTATACCAATTTTGATGATTTGAACAACCAGCAGATAGTCCCCGGCTGAAGAAATGTGCATTTTAAACACAAATATTCCGCTGACTATACGTGTGAAATTACAATAATCATTCTATTATTGCTGATTATGTCCTTCTGTAGCTTTTCTCCTTGATGACATCATCATTCTTAAAGGTCACACTTTATTAAATCACCGCTCATTCATGTACAATTAAAAATAATACTTCTACATTTGATTATTTTCCCTAATGTAGGGAACAAAATACAAGAATATCAATTTCTTTTCCCTTAGCTTCAGTTTAGTTTCTTTCCTCCTGCAGCTTTCACCCTCTACCGTAAACGAAGATTCCGTACATAATGAAAATAAATGAATACGTAATAATGCAGGTGAGCCTCCCACTTAAGTTATTATTGAGGTTGTAATGGGAGGGTGGAAACAAATGATTCTCTTACAGTAAACAAGGACTTGAGACTCATCGGGCTGAAATTGAGTTTCCTCCCTGAGGATATAGAAATAAGTACTTTAAAAAATCATGTGAAAAAAATTAATCTAAACAGCTTCTCTTCTCAATCTTTGCGTGAATATTTTAATTAGGTTCATATGTTTATTAAGAACTTGAAACAGCTTTATTTATTGTTACTTATTCTTTTGTGTACTTTATACCAGAAACATGGATTTACTGCATAACCCTACATTTCAATGTGATACATACACGTATATGAAATATGAAGTAATGATATAAAGAATCCTTTTATGTAACATCTATGAAACAAATTTCAATTTATCGTTCACTGGTTTGTGTATTATTCTATTCTTTTATTCATTTCATTTTAATTTTTGTCTCTAGATGAGAGTCATATATCTTCGAAAACAAACTTTATTTGTAAGTTGAAAATGTACATGATTTTGTAATATTTACATTATACATTCTGCTTTCTTCTTTTATTTTTTACACTTAGTTTAACTGTATGAGAATTCTATGTTTTTATTAATTATAAATAATCAATATGTTATTGTCATTTATTTATATATAATATATATAAATAGATATTATAGATTGTTAATTTTTTATACATATATTATTGAATACAATAAGAAATAATAAATATAAAGTACAAATAAAATATTCTTTGAGAATATTTTATTTTTACATCATCCAAATATTTAAAGCAATGAGAAACATCTGTTACCCAAACGAAATACTTCGAAATAAGAATTTACAAAATGAAAAGCTATCAGCGTCTTTTGCCTCAGGAGGTAAATTCAAAAATCATAAAGATTGCAGTTCTTAAACAACAAAATTACAAAACTATATAAGCACTGACAAAAATGTACATTACATCCAATTAGAGGTCGAAAATTGTACGTTTTGAATATCATCTTTCTTGTACGTACCACTTAGTTTAACTGTATGAATATCTTTCGATATATAATCAATATTTATCATATAGTTATCAATAATATTTATAATTGATACTGAGTTCATATATGTATCAAATAAAATTTTTAATAAAAACAGTAAATTATAAATATTTTTTATTTTAAATATTTTATCTGGATACATTACCTTTATTTAAGTACAAGGAAAAGAATAATTAATAACCCTTAGGCACCTGCCTGCTAATCAATCGCTTAAACAACAGCTCGGAATTTTTTACCCTTATCATATGGAGAGAATATCATAACATCATAAAGGCTGCTAACACTTTCCCTAAGACAACATAAACAAAAAAAAAGGGGGTTCAGTAGTTTAGAAACAGGGACCAAACAGAAGATACCTGGGATTGTCCAGCTACCTTATATTGTATTAGGTAAAAAAATCTAGTTGTAAAAATCATACAGTATGGATTTAAGGTCGTGCAAAACACATTACTTCTTCTTTTGAACATCCTACTTGAAAACTCAGTTAAATATAGATACTGAGATTTCAAATATATGTTAGTAATTAACCCTAATCATACAATGATGATACCAATACTAAACTTTAACCACGACCTTTTAATTTTATCAGTTTTTAAAACAAACTGACTGATTTACAGTTACCAAAAATCCTTCTACATCAGATAGTTTTTATTTATCCGGGTAGCAGTAAAATAAAATTATCTTTATATTAGATGGAATTTTTCTTCTTCAAATGCCAGCTTTCACTTTCTCCCTAATTAAATATTCTAACCGTAATAAAAATGAATACGTAATAATGCAGCTAAATCTTTCGCTTAACACATTATTGAGGTCGTAATCGGATGGCAGATAGAAATAGTTCGAATAACTACGATTGAGAAAATAACTACCTTGAATTTCAAAGCTCGTTTCCCAACAGATAAAATATTTTTTGTTCATTTAATACTTAAGTTATCTCTATTAATCAATCAATATAACCTCTATTAAGCAAGTATATAGCCGAGATTAAATTCGAGGGAAGGGGAGTCAAAGTGGATCGAACATATCCTTCCCCTATATCACTAGTTTCCAATCATAAAAACATAAAATGTGATAAAACATATTACTTAAAATATATTATTAATAAAAGCATTCAGACTTATATAAATAACTATATCTATATATCTAAATCTATATATATATATATATATATATATATATATATATATATATAATATATATATATATATATATATATATATATATATATATATATATATATATATATATATATATATATATATATATATATATATATATATATATATATATATATATATATATATATATATATATATATATATATATATATGTATATATATATATATATATATATATATATATATATATATATATATATATATATATATATATATATATATATATATATATATATATATATATATATATATATATATATATATATATATATATATATATATATATATGTATATATATATATATATATATATATATATATATATATATATATATATATATATATATATATATGTATATATATATATATATATATATATATATATATATATATATATATATATATATATATATATATATATATATATATATATATATATATATATATATATATATATATATATATATATATATATATATATATATATATAAATATAACATATATATATATTTATATATATATATATTTATACAAATATATGTAGAATTATATAATAAATATATATAAAGTATACATTATACATCATATATATAGATTAACAGTAAATTACAAATTTAAACTTTACCTTAGAAAATTATTTTTAAACTTTACATAAAATTCTTAATTAAAAATTTTTATTAAATGCATGTTTACTTGAATGTTAAAATTCTATACAATAATACTCCAAATTTTGATATATTTACTATTAAAAATAATACTATAAACAATTTCCTTGGGATGTTGTCTCATCAACATATGTCTTGTTAAATATTACTACGGCTTTCATCCTCTTGAGTTTGACATGATTCGATATATGCCTTAATATTATCTGTTATTAAAACAACAATTCCTCACATCCAGTTACACATAATCTGTTTTTATCTGATGTTTTAATTAATATGTAGGGAAGGTAGAAAAAGAGACCTATCGTTTAACCACAAGTAGTATTAAAGAACTAAAAGACCTAGTATTATTAATTTAAAAACATATTTTAGTAACGGGATATTACTTAAACTGTTTATAATTTAAATAGTATTAGGTGGTTTAACTGAAGAAAAAAAATCTAGAAAATATTCTATGTTTAAGAAGAACTATGTTTTATATATTTGCAGATAATTTCCTTTCCTGTAGTAGAATCACTCTATGCCGTAAATGAAGGTTTCTTCGTGGATGAAAATAAATGAATGCGTAATAATTCAGGTGAAGTTCCCACTTTACTTGTTATTGAGGTCATAATACCCTGATGAACACAAATGGTCATTTTACTGTGGACAAGAAAATCAGGCACTTTGGGCTTTAAAACAGTTTACCTTATGGTTTAAATTTTTCTTTATAGTACCTTAAAACTATCAGTAAGAGTTTATCTAAATATTTTTATTTTTAAAAAAGTCTAGTTTAGTTTACAAATTCTGTATACTAGAAATTTTTATTTCTGGTTACCTTTTCTAATACGTTATTTTAATGGAATAAATATTATTGCTGAAGAACCCTAAAAATGCATTTGGTGTGATCCTTTAAAATTATTTCCGGAAACTTAAAGAGTAAATTACAGTATTTGTAATTAACATTGAAAAATGCTTTCAGTATCATACATCATTTTCCAAAATTATTTTGTAATGAAAGTACAACAGTACACAGAGGCCAATCAGTTTTTATTTATTAGTGCATACCTCAATTTACCTACTGTTCGAGATTAGGTTCGATATTTTTTTGTGAAAATCACCAGTTATTAATCCTGCATCCCGTACTCTACAAACGCACAAAATTCTAATATATCTGATTGCTTTCCTTAAAGTGAGGTGAGGTAAAATAAAGTAGCATTTTTATGAAAGCTGTATATCTTTTTCTTTTGCAGATTTTACTCCTTTACGAAACATGATGACCCCTCCTCTTAATAAGTAATTACTGAAAACAAAACGAAATGGTAGATACAAATGTTCACCCTACAACAAGCAAGAACTTAAAATCCTTTTAATGACGGATAAAATATTTTGGAAAAATATCCATATATTTTTATTTAAACTGATTCTTTTCTAAATTGATGGTGAAAACTTCTAACTCTACATACACATATTAAGAGGAAAATCCTTTTTTTAGTAACTAGTTAAGGTATATAAGTTATATTAGATCTAATTTCAGATACAAATACTAAATACTAGCAAAAGAAGAATTTCATTATTCTAAGCACTTTTCTTGCAAATAAATGAATAAGAATTTATTTTTTATTTCTAGGATTAACAATCAGTAATAACTGATTTAAAATGATACTATTCTCAATTGAAGGTAAAAACTTCTACCACATACAAATATTAATTACTAGATAAATAATTTTTATTAATTTATATTTGTATCTAGTATTAATATTAGATCTAACTCCAAATACAAGCAGTGATTACTAGCAAAAATTCCCTATTTTGCTGGGACGTATTAAAGTTTGTAAATTATATGAAAAAAATTGATATAATGCTTTAGAACTTCGAATGGAAAAACCACAACAAAAATAAAGCTGATTATCTGTTATGATTTTTAGAAACTTTTATCTGTCGTATACTTGAATTTTGCATTTATGATACCTATGTTTTATGTAGTATAGAGACAAAACCATCTTCATTTCTTAGCAAATAATAACAATTCTTTTATTATTTGAACAATCGCGTGGTTTTTAATCTCCCTTAATATCACAAGTTATTAAAGCAGTGCTCACACATCTATAATTACACATAATTATTCTACATCGGTATGTTTTCATTAATGTAAGGCAGAGGTAGATTAATTGATATAATGCTTTAGAACTTCGAATGGAAAAACCACAACAAAAATAAAGCTGATTATCTGTTATGATTTTTAGAAACTTTTATCTGTCGTATACTAAAATTTTGCATTTATGATACCTATGTTTTATGTAGTATAGGGACAAAATCATCTTCATTTCTTAACAAATAATAACAATTATTTTATTATTTGAACAATCGCGTGGTTTTTAATCTCCCTTAATATCACAAGTTATTAAAGCAGTGCTCACACATCTATAATTACACATAATTATTCTACATCGGTATGTTTTCATTAATGTAAGGCAGAGGTAGAATAACGTTTATCTCCAGCTGCAGATAATATCTTTCCTCTCGCAGCTTTCACCCTCTTTCCCGTAAATGAAGATTCCGTCCGTAATGAAAACAAATGAATATGTAATAATGCAGGTGAACCTCTCACTTAAGTTATTATTGGGGTCCTAATGGGCTGATAGATATAAATGGTCTTTTTTTACGAGCGGGAACTTGAGACAGCATAGAGCAGTAATAGAGTTTTTCCCTGCAGATATAAAAATAGGAATTGTTTCCTACTATTTAATATAGGTCAACCAAACTGTATTCTTTTTCACGAACAATATTTGATAATTAGAAAAGAGATTGAGATTTAATATTTGAGATAATATTTTTAAATTATTAATAAATGATATAATTTTGAGCATGGATTTCTTCCACAGGATTTTAATAGTTTTAAGAGTGAAAGAAATGTATAGCTAACATCGTAATTTTACTTTTTAGAAAATTTATTCAACAGAGCATACATTTCAAATATGTACAGTAAGAATAATTTCAATAAATGTCTCTATATACATTTACATATTTAATAATATTAATTAATAAAAAGATAATTTACAATTATTTTTTAATTCTCAATGATTAGTTTTTGTATAACTCCAGTTCTGCAAGTTGTACCCGTTCATACATACATGTTAACCAAACTGTATCCTTTTTCACATATAATATTTGATAATTTGAAATGAGATTGACTTTTATTATCGAGTTAATTTTTTTATTAGTCGAATAAGATGTGGAGGTATGTCATTTACTTTTTTGAAATTAGTAATCAGTAATATAATTTTGAGCTTGGTTCATGATTTCTTCCAGAGAATTTAAATACTTTTTAGAAAAAAAAATATTCAACACAGCATACATTTATTCCGCAAACTTAAGTATCTACAGTAATAATATTTTCAATAATTGGTTCTATACATATTTACATATTTAATAATTTTAATTAATAAAAAGAATATTTACTTTCCGATATTCATTTGTAAATATCTATTCTCCATTTCTTTGTTAGTGGTGTCGTAATTTCCTGTTATATAGCCAAATATAAGTGCATTTATAACAAAATGCAACAAACTATTTTTAATTATCAATGATTAGTTTTTGTATAACTCCAATTATGAAAGTAGTATCCGCTCATACATATATGTTAACCAAACTGTATCCTTTTTCATAAACAATATTTGATAATTAGAAATGAGATTGAGATATGTTATCGAGTTAATCTTTTATTAAGTGAATGGGTATGGAGTTATATCATTTACTTTCTTAAAATTAGTAACCAATGATATAATTTTGAGCATGGTACATGATTTCTTACAAAGCACTTAAATAGTTTTAATAGTAAAATAAATGTAAAGATAACTTCGTAATTTTACTTTTTAGAAAAACAATATACAACATAGCATACATTTATTCCTCAAACTGAAGTATCTACAGTAATAATAGTTTTATTAATGGTACCTATACATATTTACACATTTATTAATTTTAATTAGTAAAAATATAATTAACCTCACGATATTCATTTGTAAATTTCTAGTTTCAATATTTTTGTTGGTGGTGTCTTAATTGTCTGTTATATAGCTTAATATAACTGCATTCATGAAATAATGATACAAATTATTTTTTAATTCTTAATGATCCGTTTTTATATGTATCCAGTTACGCAAGTAGTATCCATTCATACATATATGTTAACCAAACTGTATCCTTTTTCACAAACAGTACTTGAAAATTAGAAGCGAGACTGAGATTTATTATCGAGTTAATTTTTGTTAGGTGAATGATATATTGAGTTATGTCATTTACTTTCTAGAAATTAGTATTAAATAGTATAATTTTTTGAATGATGCATCATTCCTTCAAGACAATTTAATAGTTTTAAGAGTGAAAAAAATATAAAGCTAACATCGTAGTTTTTTTTTTAAGAACATTTCTTCCATACAGCATAAATTTTGTTCCACGAACTTAAGTAGGTACAGTAATAACAGTTTCAATAATTGGCATAAAAATTATTTGATAATTAGAAACGGGATCGAGATTTATTATCGAGTTAATTTTTATTAAGTGAATGGGATATGGAGTTATGTATTTACTTCCTTGAAATTAGTATTAAATAATGTAATTTTGATCATGGTGCATCATTTCTTCCAGAACATTTAAATAGTTTTTAGGTCTCATTAGCCCTCGTGTGCCAAACAGTAGACCGTAGAGGTCCAAACCAAACCAAACCAAACGAAATAGTTTTTAGAGTGAAATAAATATAAAGCTACCATCGTAGTTTTATTTTTTTGAAAATTTCTTCCATACAGCATAAATTTTGTTCCACAAACTTAAGTATGTACTGTAATAATAGTTTCAATAATTAGCATAAACATTATTTAATAATTAGAAACGAGATCGAGATTTATTATGGAGTTAATTTTTTGTTAGTTGAATGGGATATGGAGTTATGTCATTTACTTCCTTGAAATTAGTATTAAATAATATAATTTTGAGCTTGTGGCATGATTTCTTCAAGAGTATTTAAATAGTTTTAAGAGTGAAATAAATATAAAGCTAACATCATAATTTTACTTTTTAGAAAATTTATTCAGCACAGCATGTATTCTGTTCCGCAAACTTAAGTATGTACAGAAATAATGGTTTCAATAATTAGCTCTATACATTTTTACATTTTTAATTATCTGAGTTAATAAAAAAAACTTAACTCACGATATTCATCTGTAATTTTCAAAAGTCCATTTCTTTGTTGGTGATTTCCTGTTATATAGATTAATATAACTGTATTTATAACAAAATACTACAAATTATTTTTAATTCTCAATGATTAGTTTTTGTATAACACCAATTACGCAAGTAGTATGCACTCATATGTTAACCAAACTATATCCTTTTTCACAAACAATTATGATAATTAGAAACGATTCTGAGATTTACTATCCAGTTAATTTTTATTAGGTGAATGATATATGGAGTTAAATATTGTAATTTTGTGCATCATTCCTTCCAGAACATTTAAATAGTTTTAAGAGTGAAATAAATATACAGCTAACAAAGTGGTGTCATTTTTTTTTTTTTTTTTTGAAAAATTTATTCCATACTGCACCCTTTTTGTTCCCCAATTTTAAGTATGTACAGTAATAATAGTTTCAATAATTGGCATAAACAATATTTGATAATTTGAAATGAGATTGACTTTTATTATCGAGTTAATTTTTTATTATGTGAATGGGATGTGTAGTTATGTCATTTACTTCCTTGAAATTATTATTAAATAATATAATTTTGAACATGGTGCATTATTTCTTCCAGAGTATTTAAACAATTTTAAGAGTGAAATAAATATAAAGCTAACATTGTACTTTTATTTTTTAAAAATTTATTCCATACATCATAAGTTTTGTTCCTCAAACTTAAGTATGTGCAGTAATAAGTTTCAATAATTGTCATAAAAAAAATATTTGATTATTAGAAACGAGATCGAGATTTATTATGGAGTTAATTTTTTATTAGTTGAATGGGATATGGAGTTAAGTCATTTACATCTTTGAAATTAGTATTAAATAATATAATTTTATGTATGGTTCATGTCTTATTTCATAGCAATTAAATAGTTTTAAGATGGAAATAAATATAAAACTAACACCGCAATTTTACTTTTTAGAAAATTTGTTCAACACAGCATATTTTTTGTTCCGCAAACTTAAGTATGTACAATAATAATACTTTCAATAACTGTCTCTATATATTATTACATTTTTAATAATTTATATTAATTAAAAAATAATTTACCTCACGTTATTCATTTGTAATAAACTTCTATACTCCGTTTTGTTTTGTTGATGCTGACATAATTTCCTGTTATATAGCCAAATATAAGTGCATTTATAACAAAATTATACATTTTTTTTTAAATTCTCAATGATTTGTTTATATATATTACCATTTATGCAACTAGTACCCCCTCATACACAATTGTGCATAGTTTCTTACATGAAATCACTTTTATTAGGGGTTGAATGTAGATTAAATTAATGCTCCATTTGATCTGAAGATTTCTTTTTTTTTTCTTTTGGAAGTTGCATCTTAAATGGAGAAGCCTTCAGTAATGAAAATAAATTGATACTTAATAATTCAGGTGAATGTCCCATTTAAGTTATTTTGGGTTGATGGATAGAAATAGTGTGTATAACACCCTCTATAAGGTACAGTTACATATGGGCTTTACTCTAGTACATAATGTATTATTCAATGGAGTTAATTTAAACAGTTTCTATTCAGTAATATTTCCACATAAAGAAACTTTGTCAACGAGCTCAGCGGACAAATAGGCAAAGCATGAGGTCCAAAGTTTGTTGGTTCAGTGCTCTCCATGGCGGGTGATTTAAATATGTTATTATTGTTGGCTTAAGTTCTCTAACATTCTCGATCTTTCTTTATTACTTAAATTAGTTATTTCTCGACTATTATATTAGGGTATAAAAGCTGATACTCACTAGTTGTAGGCAACTTTTCGATCCTGTAAAATTGCGAGTTGCTTCTTTGCTTCAATAAATTCGTCTGTTAGGCTAAACGGTATGTTCATTCGAATCTTCTCGACAATATTGGTTTCTTCATAAAACTTATCCTTATTTCAGTCTTGTCTAAATTGATATATTTGGTCTCGAGAAAAACGAAATTTCTTTATTGTAGGTGCCAATAACTGTTTGTGGCTTTGTCATCACCCAGTTCAACAAGCGTTCATCCTATATTCGGTCAATAATCGTACAATATATACTAGTAAATAATTCTTCCTGAACACAGGTAGTTGTCGTACAAAGATATATTTCTCTATTTTATACAAGAAAATTGCCTATCGAGGTGTTGTCTTATTTTTTCGATCATATTTACCCTTTGCCAAATTTAATTTTCTGATCAATAATTCTAAACACTAAATATTCTAAAATATTTTGGAGTCCTACTAATACTATATCGAATACGATTTCGATCTATACAATAAATTTTACAAAATGTTCCCTGGAATCCTCGCAATCTAGAAAAAAGTTTTGACGCTGGAAGAATGTGAATGTCTATATTTATCTGAAAATAATCATTCAAAATGCACTTATCTTCCTATGACCGCCCACCGAAAAAGGCATTTTTATATAATTTGCTTTTTAATATATTGAATATACACACTAATTTTTAACTTTGTTTATAAATATTTCTTTTAAAAACAATATTTTAGCTAAATAATAGTTCAGTTTTCTTCTTTAAAAATAATTATACTTTGAATTTAAAGAATCAACATCTTATTAATAGTACAGATTGTTACATCTGGATTGTTTAGCGATTTTTTACAAAATTTTATGTAAGACTTTTAGAATAGGCTATATAACTGTGTCTATGAGCCAAAAATTATTTCTTCAACTAAAGCAAATTGAATCCGAAAAGCTTCACTTAACCCTTTAAAGATCAGTTGTTTCGTAGTGAAACCACCTATTAACGTATTTTTACTCTTCTTTTTAAAGATATAATAATGATATTTTCGGATGTTTTTGATACTTCGAACTATTAATGAATGGTAGCACTACACATAATCTCTTTTTCTCTTTAAAAGATGGGGAAAAAATCAGGTATTTGATTTCCCTCCGTCATGACCTGAAATAAATATATCTACCCAAAGCATTTTTATAAATAGTTTAGCTATTTATCTGTTACTTCACTTTAATGATAATTATGCAGTGTTCTTTAAATATTATTTACATATTAAGACTGTATTATTTTCGAGCTGTACAAGGGAGTAGATAGTTTCACAGTTAAAACTCACCATCTTACTACAGATAAATTTTAACATTTTTCACACATTTAACTTATGTAATGTTCATAGATAACATTTATAGCCTAATTCCCTTGAATCCCAAATAATTTTCAGTAGTTTCCTTTAAAGGTTAAATCTTTTTTAAGTAAAGCATTGTATAATTTGTTAGTAAATATTACAGTTACATTATTACCAGGAATGATGTTTGACATTTTAAGTTACTACAGTACCTTTTATTTCTGTTACTACAGTCCCATTTAATCATCCACGATATTTATACGTGCTTATTACTTTTATACATGTGATTGTTTCCATTAAAAAGTGAGAAATGTAAGCTAAACTACAACATTTTATCTCAGCTGCAGAATGCTTTCTTTCCTCTTGCAGCTTCACTCTTTCATCGTAAATGAAGATTCCATCCGTAATGAAAATAAATGAATGCGTAATAATGCAGGTGAGCCTCCCACTTAAGTTATTATTGAGGTCGTAATGGACTGATGGATACAAATAGTCTTTCGGCTGCGAACAAGAACTTCAGACATCGTGGGTTTTAACACACTTACCCTGCGGATAAAGAAATGGGGATTTTTTCTACTACTTAATATTTCTTAACGGAACTGTAATTTCTCATCATAAGGAATAGTTAATAATTATAGGAGCAATTTAGTTTAATTAATTAGGGTGTGTTTGATTAAGGGGATTTTGGGTTAAGCCAGTCATATCATTGAAAATACACTATGTTTTTAATATTTGGTTTGCTAATTCTATTTTAATTTTTACTTTATATTATAAATTTATTCTAAAAGCATACGGCTTTAGTACACAGAAATAAATATATGTTAGTCAATGTATATATATATATATATATATATATATATATATATATAATTTTAAAATATTTTATAACAAATTTTGAAGATAACGGTAAAGAAGTTAACAAGACTATTTAGTAATATAGTTTTTTCGGGCTATCTAAAACTAGATTGATTTTATATGTATTATCGCTTTTCATTATTATTATTTTAAACTATTTGTTAAACTTATTTGTTTATTATTTTTACTATAGTTTCAATAGTTAATTTAACATAACTATTTAAATGTTTGTATGTAGAACTTTGGGTCTTTTGAAAATTAGATTTAATTTTAATAACCTAAAATGAGTCGAAATGTAAATTGGATTCCCAGATTTAGTTTTATATATTTCTTTATGAGTATATATATATATATATATATATATATATATATATATATATATATATATATATATATATATATATATATATATATATATATATATATATATATATATATATATATATATATATATATATATATATATATATATATATATATATATATATATATATATAATATATATATATATATATATATATAATATATATATATTATAATATATACATACATATATATATTCTATATATATATATATATATATTTATATAATATATATATATATATATATATACATATATATATACATACATATATATATTCTATATATATATACAAATATAAATTGTCGTTAAGTATTCACCGAGTTATAATGAAAAATAGTTGGAACCGTTTAACTATAACTAATACGAAAAAAAAATATCTCGAGGGGAACATAGTGTAAAAGCTTACGCAGAAGTAGACAAGAGGAATTTGTTCAGGTAAGCAATGGCAAAAGGCACTTTTGAGAGGGTAGTCGGGCTTGTAATATCCTTTAAGCTTGTCGTCTCAAAATGTGAGCAAAGGATGTCTAACTGGCGTAGCCATTTAAAGAGTACAACAAGGAATTTTTTTATACAAGAACCAATATGTGCATTCCATGACTTGATGACTTGGAACATGTTATATATATAATATAAGAAATACTTTGTATGCATTTTGTATGAATCTATAAAAAACTAAGTCGTTCAGAGCATTATAAAATTTAACAAAAACTCTATAACAATGAATTGTTTGAAATATCTTAATTTACTTAAAGGAAAATATTAACGTAACTTATTTATTATTATTTCAATTTATTTGTGTAAAATTTTAAAACCTTATATTTAATCATTTATAAAAACACATTGTATTGTCCACCATTTTCCTAAAGAAAGTTTGCCTATAACACACAACTAGATAATGAAAATTAAAAATTGAAAATATGCACTAATACATTTCTTTAAAAAAAAATCTCAAAAACTGGCGTATAAAAAGTACGGTAAAATCTCACTTTCGTTTTCAAGAATTCAAATGAACATTGTTACCGGGAAAGAAAAAACAAAGACGATTCTGAGCACCCGCCTATTTTCGGAGTACGTTTAGTCTCTTATTACAAAGAAACTAAACTATCGCGTTGAATATCTGATGATATCACGTACGCAATTTTAGTGGAACATTTCCCATGATACCACCTTAGCGGAATGGGCTTAGAGGTACAGAATATTTTTTCATTATCTTTCGTGATTTGATTTGTTTGGTTATAATAACATGTGATATTTGAAAATAATGAGTTACTTACAACGTCGTGAATATAATATTTGCATATGAATAGTCTGAAGAATGGTTAATTATACTTTTAAAACTGCAAAAGAGCTATAAAAAGACTAATAAATTATAACCTGTATATAAGTAGGAAAAAAAATTAAAGTTTTGTATTAGCTACTTTTTATCAAAATTTCGTTAGAAGTTTAAAATAATGTATACAATGTATTTCAACAAATGTGTATGTATACTAGTATATGTATATGCATGAACAAATTTCATCTTTTTGTGTTAGAAATTTGTTAATTTCGGAAAAAAATTTAAAATTTACTTACAGCCTGCACTTATAATTTACTTCCAACATCGTGAATGTAATATTTGCATACCATATGTATATACTGAATGTATATCCATATGTATATACTGAAGGATGGTTAATTATACCTATAAAAAAGCAAAAACAAAGATGGTCTTTTTATAAATAGTCTTTTTAAAAGGAAAAGAGTCTTCTTTATAGCGCTAATAATAGAAATTAAATTTTAATATTAGCGCTATAAAAGAGACTAATAAATAATAACCTGTATATAAAATGAAATAAATAAAAACTAAAGTTTTATATTAGCTACATTTTATAAAAAAAATCATTAGAAGTTTAAACTAATATATACAACGTATTTAAATATATGTGTACGCATACATGCATATATATATATATATATATATATATATATATATATATATATATATATATATATATATATATATATATATATATATATATAATATATATATATATATATGCATGAACTGATTTCATCCTTTAATCTTAGAAAATTTTAATTTCGGAAAAAAATTTAAAAATTTAATTATAGCCTACACTTATGATTTACTTACAACGTCCTGAATTTAATATTTGTATATGAATAGTATGAAGAATGGTTAATTATACCTATAAAAATGCTAAAGAGCTATAAAAAGACTAATAAATTCTAACCTGTATATAAGTAGAAAAGAAATAAAAATTAAACTTTTATATTACCCACTTTGTATCAAAAATTCATTAAAAATTTAAAATAATGTATACAACGTATTTAAATATATGTGTACGCATACATGTGTATATCTATTTGTATGAACTGAGTTTTATCCCTTTTATCTTAAAAATTGTCAATTGCAGAAAAAATTAAAAATTTAATTATAGCCTACACTTATGATTTACTTACAACGTCCTGAATTTAATATTTGTATATGAATAGTATGAAGAATGGTTAATTATACCTATAAAAATGCCAAAGAGCTATAAAAAGACTAATAAATTCTAACCTGTATATAAGTAGAAAAGAAATAAAAATTAATGTTTTATATTAGCCACTTTTTATCAAAAATTCATTAGAGGTTTAAAATAATGTATACAACTTATATAAATATTTGTGTATGAAAA
Source organism: Pardosa pseudoannulata (assembly GCA_032207245.1). Lineage (NCBI taxonomy): Eukaryota > Metazoa > Arthropoda > Arachnida > Araneae > Lycosidae > Pardosa > Pardosa pseudoannulata. The sequence continues at coordinate 49,653,695 of CM063498.1, forward strand.
CATGTTTATATGTATATGCATGAGCTGAATTTCATCTTTTTTCTTAGAAAAATTTTAAATTTCGGAAAAAAAATTTTAAAAATTAATTATAGCTTGCACTTATGATTTACCTACAACATCCGGCATATAATATTTACATATAAATAGTGAACAGAATAGATAATTATATCTATAAAAATGGTAAAAAGCTATAAGAAGACTAATAAATTATAATCTGTATATAAATAGGATAGAAATAAAAATTAAAGTATAATATTAGCCACTTGTTATCAAAAATTATTAGAAGTTTAAAATAATGTATACAATGTATATTTACATGTATGTGTATGTATGCATCTGTATATGTATATGCATGAACTGAATTTAATCCTTTTATTTCAGAAAATTCTTAATTTCGGAAAAATAAGTTAAAAATTTAATTAAAGCCTGCACTGATGATTTACTTACAACGTAGTTAATATAATATTTGCATATGAATAGTGTGAAGAATAGTTAATTATACCTATAAAATGCAAAAGTTCTATAAAAAGACTAATGAATAAAAACCTGTATATAAGGTGGAAAGAAATAAAAGTTAAAGTTTTATTTTAGCTACATTTATCAAAAATTCATTAGATGTATACAGCGTATTTAAATATATGTGTATGTATACATGTGTATATGTATATGCATGAAATAAATTTCATCCGTTTATCTTAGAAAATTGTTATTTTCGGATAGAAATTTAAAATTTAATTTTAGCCTGCACTTATGACTTACTTAAAACTTCTTGAATATAATATTTGCATATAAATAGTGTGAAGAATAGTTAATTATACCTATAAGGATACAAAAGTGCTATAAAAATACTAGTAAATTAAAGCATGTATATCAGTATGAAAGAAATAAAAATTAAAGTTTTTTATTAGCTACATTTTATCAAAAGTTCATTAGAAATTTAAAATAATGTATACAATGTATTTCAACAAATGTGTATGTATACTAGTATATGTATATGCATGAACAAATTTCATCTTTTTGTGTTAGAAATTTGTTAATTTCGGAAAAAAATTTAAAATTTACTTACAGCCTGCACTTATAATTTACTTACAACGTAGTGAATGAAATATTTGCATACGAATATTCTGAAGAATGTTTAATTATACCTATAAAAATGCAAAAACAAAGGCGGTCTTTTTATAAAATATCTTTTAAAAGGAAAAGTCATTTTATAGCTTAAATAATAAAGAATAAATTTTAATATTAGCGCTATAAAAAAGGCTAATAAATAATAACCTGTATATAAGTATGAAATAAATAAAAACTAAAGTTTTATATTAGCCACTTGTTATCAAAAATTCAGTAGAAGATATTATATACACACACACACACATATATATATATATATATATATGTGTATGTGTGTGCGTGTGTATATGTGTATATCTATATGTGTATATATATATATATTGTATATATATGTGTATATAATAAATTTATATATATATTGTATATATATATATAATGTATATATTTATATACATATGTATGAATGTATATAATATATATATATATAAAATATATATAAATATTTATATAAAATATATAAATATATATATATATATATATAAAATAAAATATATATATATATATATTAGCTATATTATATAAATATAAATATATATATAAAATATATATATATAAATATATGTGTATGTATATATATATATATATATATATCTGCATGAACTGAATTTCATTCTTTATCTTAGAAAATTTTTAATTTCGGGAAAAAAATTAAAAATTTAATTATAGCCTACACTTATGATTTACTTACAACGTCCTGAATTTAATATTTGTATATGAATAGTATGAAGAATGGTTAATTATACCTTTAAAAATGCAAAAGGACTATAAAAAGACTAATATAAATTATAACCTGTATATAAGTGGGAAAAGAAATAAAAATTAAATATTAATATTAGCCAATTTTTGTCAAAAATTCATTAGAAGTTTAAAATAATGTATAAAACGTATTTAAATATATGTGTAAGTATACATGTGTATATCTATTTACATAAGCTGAATTTCGTCCTTTTATCTTAAAAATTGTCAGTTTCGGAAATGAATTTAAAATTAAATTATAGCCTACAGTTATGATTTTTTACAACGTCGTGAATATAATATTTGTATATGAATAGTGTGAAGAACAGTTAATTAAACATATACAAATGCAAAAGACTAATAAGTTATAACCTGTACATAAGTAGGAAAGAAATAAAAATAAAATCTCATATTATCCACTTTTGTCAAAAATTCATTAGACGGTTAAAATAATGTATACAACTTATATAAATATTTGTGTATGAAAACATGTTTATATGTATATGCATGAGCTGAATTTCATCGTTGTATCTTAAAAAATTTTAAATTTGGGAAAGCAAATATAAAATTTAATTATAGCTTGCACTTATGATTTACCTACAACATCCGGCATATAATATGTGCGTATTAATAGTGTACAGAATAGATAATTATATCTATAAAAATGGTAAAAAGCTATAAGAAGACTAATAAATTATAATCTGTATATAAATAGGATAGAAATAAAAATTAAAGTATAATATTAGCCACTTGTTATCAAAAATTATTAGAAGTTTAAAATAATGTATACAATGTATATTTACATGTATGTGTATGTATGCATCTGTATATGTATATGCATGAACTGAATTTAATCCTTTTATTTCAGAAAATTCTTAATTTCGGAAAAATAAGTTAAAAATTTAATTAAAGCCTGCACTGATGACTTACTTACAACGTAGTTAATATAATATTTGCATATGAAGAGTGTGAAGAATAGTTAATTATACCTATAAAATGCAAAAGTTCTATAAAACGACTAATGAATAAAAACCTGTATATCAGTATGAAAGAAATAAAAATTAAAGTTTTTTATTAGCTACATTTTATCAAAAGTTCATTAGAAATTTAAAATAATGTATCCAACCTATTTAAATATATGTGTATGTATACATGTGTATATGTATATGCATGAACTGAATTCCATCCTTTTATCTTAGAAAATTGTTAATTTTGGAAAAAATTAAACTTTAATTACAGCATGCACTTATAATTTACTTACAACGTAGTGAATATATTTGCATATAAATAGTGTGAAGAATAGTTAATTATACCTATAAGGATACAAAAGTGCTATAAAAATACTAGTAAATTAAAGCATGTATATCAGTATGAAAGAAATAAAAATTAAAGTTTTTTATTAGCTACATTTTATCAAAAGTTCATTAGAAATTTAAAATAATGTATCCAACCTATTTAAATATATGTGTATGTATACATGTGTATATGTATATGCATGAACAAATTTCATCTTTTTGTGTTAGAAATTTGTTAATTTCGGAAAAAAATTTAAAATTTACTTATAGCCTGCACTTATAATTTACTTACAACGTCGTGAATGTAATATTTGCATACGAATATTCTGAAGAATGTTTAATTATACCTATAAAAATGCAAAAACAAAGACGGTCTTTTTATAAATAGTCTTTTTAATAGGAAAAGAGACTTTTTATAGCGCTAATAATAAAAGTTAAATTTTAATATTAGCGCTATAAAAAGGCTAATAAATAATAACCTGTATATAAGTATGAAATAAATAAAAACTAAAGTTTTATATTAGCCACTTGTTATCAAAAATTCATTAGAAGATATGTATATACACACACACACACACACACATATATATATATATATATATATGTGTGTGTGTGTGCGTGTGTATATATATCTATATGTGTATATATATATATATATGTGTATATATATGTGTATATATATATATATGTGTATATATATATGTATATATATATATATGTATGTATATATATTATGTACGTATGTATGTATAATATATATATATATATATATATATATATATATGTATATATATATATATATATATATATATATATATATATATATATATATATATATATATAATATATATATATATATATATATATATATATATATATATATATATATATATATATATATGCATAAACTG
>CM063498.1:49662763-49700263 GCA_032207245.1 Pardosa pseudoannulata
TACTGTTAAATCTATTACATATCTTAATAACACAGAAATTAATAAAAGGTAGCTTAAAGGTAATAAAATAAATTTATACGTAGGTAATTCACAGCAGAGATTAAAGAAAATATGCAAGCTATTATTAGCTTCATAAAAGTTTGTTTATTAAACATAGATGTACACCAGAATAAAAATCTTATTTACAAAATTTTCATTACAATAGTTTGATTAGGATCATTAATAAATTGTGTCCTAAACATTTGTCTAATTTATCTTTGCATTGATTTGTTCTGTAGACACATTTAAAAGATGTGATGTATTGCTAGGTTAAACCACTTTTATAGTACCTTAGACACGTTATTTCAATTTCTGAAACACTTTTCACTCCTAATGAAAATAAAAAAAATGAAAAACAATAAATAAAACAAAAATTAATAATGTTAAAATCTAATACACGTCTAAATAAACAGAAATTAATAAAAAGGTAGCTTAAAGGTAATAAAGTAAAGGTAAGCGTAAAAGTAATTTACAGCAATAATAAAAGAAAATATGCAAACTCTTATTATCTTAGCAAAAGTATTTTTATTAATCTTAGATGTAAACCAGAAGAATAAACTTATTAACAAACATTTTCAATATAGTAGTTTGACTAGGAACTTCAAAAAATTGTGTCCTAAGTATTTTTCACGTTTATCTTTGCATTGGTTTGTTTTGTAGACACATTTAAAAGATGTATTGCTAGGTTAAGCCACTTTTATGCCTTAGACATTTTTTCCGCTTTCAGAGATGATTATCTTTCCTACAAAATATCACAAAAAATATAAAACAATAAATAAAACAAAATAATAATATTAAAAGCTAATGTAAATCTTAATAACACAGAAATTTATAAAAGGTAGCGTAATGGTAATAATGTAAAAGTTAGAGTATGGGTAATTTACAGCAGGGATAAATGAAAATATGCAAGCTATTAGCTTCATAAAAGTTTTTTTATTAAACATAAATGTACACCAGAAGAATAAACTTATTTAGAAAACTTTTGAACATAGTGGTTTGACTAGGATCTTCAATAAATTGTGTCCTAATTATTTTTCTTGTATATGTTTGCATTGGTTTGCTCTGTAGTTACATGTAAAAAATGTATTGCTAGGTTAAACCACTTTTATGCCTTAGACACGCTTTTCACTTTTTGAGACCCTTTTCTCTCCTACGAAAAATCACAAAAAAGGAAAGCAATAAATAAAATAAACATTAAAAATTAATACTGTTAAATCTATTACATATCTTAATAACACAGAAATTAATAAAAGGTAGCTTAAAGGTAATAAAGTAAATTTAGACGCAGGTAATTCACAGCAGGGTTTAAATAAAATATGCAAGCTATTATTAGCTTCATAAAAAGTTTGTTTATTAAACAAAGATGTACACCAGAATAAAAAACTTATTTACAAAACTTTTCAATATAATAGTTTGACTAGTATCATTAATAAATTGTGTCCTAAATATTTGTCTAATTTAACTTTGCATTGATTTGCTCTGTAGACAATTAAAATTATTTAAAAGATGTATTGGTAGATTAAACCACTTTTATGCCTTAGACACATTTTCACTTTCTGAGACCCTTTTCTCTCGTACTAAAAATGACAAAAAATGAAAAAATAAAACAAAAATTAATAATGTTAAAAGCTAATACATATCTTAATAACACAGAAATTAATAAAATATAGCTTAAATGTAATAGAGTAAAGGTAAAAGTAAAAGTAATTTACATCAGATATAAAAGAAAATATACAAGCTATTATTAGCTTCATATAAGTTTGTTTATTAAACATAGATGAAAACCAGAAGAATAAAGTTATTTACATATATTTTCAATATAGTAGTTTACTAGGATCTTCAATAAATTGTATCCTAAGTATTTTTGTTGTTTATCTTTGCATTGGTTTGTTTTGTAGACACATTTAAAAGATGTATTGCTAGGTTAAGCCACATTTATGCCTTAGACACTTTTTTTCACTTTTTGAGACCATTTTATCTCCTAGTAAAAACCACAATAAATGTAAAACAATAAATAAAAAAAATTAATAATGTTAAAAGCTAATACATATCTAAATAAGACAGAAATTTATAAAAGGTAGCGTAAACGTAATAAAGTAAAGGTAAGCATAAAAGTAATTTACTGTAAGATAAAAGAAAATATGCAAGATATTATTAGCTTCATAAAAGTTTGTTTATTAAACATAGATGTACACCAAAAGAATAAACTTATTTACAAACCTTTTCTATGCAGTAGTTTAACTAGGATCTTCAATAAATTGTATCTTAAGTATTTGTCTCGTTTATCTTTGTATTGGTTTGTTCTGTAGAGACATTTAAAAGATATATTGCTAGGTTAAACCACTTTTATGCCTTAGACACTTTTTTTTCACTTTCTGAGACCCTTTTATCTCCTACTAAAAATTACAATAAATGTAAAACAATAAATAAAATAAAAATTATTATTGTTAAAAGCTATATAAATATCTCAATAACCCAGAGATTAATAAAAGGTAGCTTAAAGGTAATAAAATAAATTTAGACGCAGTTAATTCACAGCAGGGATAAAAGAAAATATGCAAGCTATTGTTAGCTAATGTTTATTAAATATAGATGTACACCAGAAGAATATAATTATTTACAAAACTTGTGAACATAGTATTTTGATTAAGATCTTCAATAAATTGTGTTTTAAGTCTTTTTCTAGTTTATCTTTGCATTGGTTTGTTCTGTAGACAAATTTAAAAGATATATTGCTAGGTTAAACCAATTGTATTCCTTAGACACTTTTTTTCACTTTCTGAGACACTTTTCTCTCCAACTAAAAATCACAAAAAAATGTAAAACAATAAATAAAACAAAATAATAATATTAATAGCTAATGTAAATCTTAATAACACAGAAATTTATAAAAGGTAGCGTAAAGGTAATTTACAGTAAGATAAAAGAAAATATGCAAGCTATCATTAGCTTCATAAAAGTTTGTTTATTAAACATATATGTACACCAAATAAATACACATATTTACAAAACTTTTGAACATAGTAGTTTGATTAGTATCTTCAATAAATTGTGTCCTAATTCTTTGTCTAGTTTATCTTTGCATTGGTTTATTCTGTAGCCACATTTAAAAGATGCATTGCTAGGTTAAACCACTTTTATGCCTTAGACAATTTTTTTTCACTTTCTGAGACCCTTTTTTCTCCTACTACTAAAAAATATAATAAAAATAAAAAGTAATAAGGGTTAAAGCTAATACATAGCTTAATAACATTTATTTATAAATAAATATAGCTAAATAATATTGTAACGTTTATCTTTGCGTGTTGTAGACACATTTAAAAAACATAAAGCCAGAATAGACTATTTCAATAAGAAAAATCACAAAAATGTCATAAAATAATAAAAAAAAAAAAAAAGTTAAAAAACAAAATTCTTAAAATAAAAATAAATTATAAAAATACAGAAAAGTAAAACAAAATAAAAGAAAAAAATATTGCAAGCTAGTTAATAAACATAATGTACACCAAAGAATAAACTTATTTAAAACATTTTAATAGTGATAGACAGTTCAATAAATTTAAATTTTGTCTCGTTTCTTGCATTGGTTCTGTAGACACATTTAAAAGATGTATTGCTAGGTTAAACCACTTTTATGCCTTAGACACTTTTTCACAATTGAGATTTTCTCCAACTAAAAATCGCAGAAAATGTAAAACAATAAATAAAACAAAAATTAATAATGTTAAAAGCTAATACATATCTTAATAACACATAAATTTAAAATAGCTTAAAATAATAGTAAAATTAAAACTAAAATAATTTACAGAGATAACAAAATATGCTATTGAATAATTATTGTATATTAAACATAGATGTACACCAGAAGAATAAACTTATTTACAAACATTTTCAACATAATAGTTTACTGTCTTCAATAAATTTTCTAATATTTGTCTCGTTTATTTGCATTGTTTGTTCCTATAAAGATGTATTGCTAGGTTAACACTTAGAAATTTTTTCACTCTGAGACATTTCATTCTAAAAACACAGAATGTAAAACAATAAATAAAACAAAAATTAATACGTACTAATACATTATAATAACTAAATTGAAAAAACTAAATAATAAAGTAAATTTAACTGTAAATGTAATTTACAGCAGGGATAAAAGAAAATATGCAAGCTATTGTTAGCTATTGTTTATTAAACATAGATGTACACCAAAAGAATAAAGTTTTTTACAAACATTTTCAACAGTGAAATTTGACTAGGATCTTCAATAAATTTTCTCCTAAGTATTTATCTCGTTTTCCTTTTTATTGGTATGTTCCTGTACATTGCATCCACTTTGAAAATTTCAATTTCATTCCATCTTCTTCTAACAGTAGAATCTAATGTTACAATAAACCCTATTAAACCATGAGTACTCACTCATCAATCGTTTATCCGTCTTCTACTTATTACGTGATACAAACATATCATCCCTTAAAGTTACAATGGATGTAAAACTTTTAACTGACCCCAGAAAATTCAACTCTTATTTAGTATATTTACAAGTCATTCCTGAATTTATCTCAGCATTATATTTCCTTTTAATTAAATTAGTCCTTTATGACTGTACAGTGGGTAATAATATTAGGAGCAAATTTTAATAGAGGAATTTTCTCCTCTGATTGCCAGATCAAAGTAATAGAAGGGAAATTATATTGTGAAGTCAGAAGTGATCAGTACGTATATTAGAGACTTCATTATAATAACTTAATTGAAAACAAATAGAGAATACTAAATTAATGGATTCAAAAGAAAAATTAAAATGTTTCTGTCTGGTAATTGTTGTAGGTGGCAAACAAAATAAAACTCGAACATAATGCTCTAAAAATACTCGCTCTAATATCTGATTACTAAAAATGTAACATAATTATTCTTCACACGCAAAGATAAACTCAGCTATTTATTGTCCATCTTACATCCAGATTAGGAAATCTAAGGCTAGCAGTTTCGTTTTCTTTTAGTTCTTTTCTACATCTCGTTGAATTCCGAAATAACCGTTTACTAGCTTAACTCTCCTAATAACATTCAAGGAAATGCACGAAATTCTTCGGCTGTAGTAAAACGTTTCCGATTTCGGCAATCATGTAAAAGGGAAACCAATCACAAAACGAAGCGTAAACAGAATGTAAACTGAGCGGAATGGATATTAAAGATACAACCAGATATATTTGACTCTTCGCATACGTGGCTGTTTAACTAAATAATGTTGAGACTTTTAATCAGGTAGTTTTATTAGTAGTAATCGCATATGTTTGAAAATCAATAAAAGGACTGTGTTATTTTATGATGTTTTTTCTCACATTTTCGTATAAATAAATTGATCATTAAAATGATTTTTAAATTCTAACGGACATAGAATATTTCGATATTAAAAATTTCTATATAAATCTATTGTCTATTCCTCATAAATAAGGTTCTCCTTTTAGAATAGATTTTTTACAGGTTCTTCAAACATACTCTAACTTTAATAAAATAAACTACTCTAAAATTACTTTGTTTTGTCATTCCAAATAGTATATTTGTTAAAATAATATGAGAAATGTACACCAATTGAAAAAGATTCAGACTTAGTCTCAAGATTATTATTTATTTATGTATCTTTAGAAACTATATTTTTATATAAAATTGAGGTAACACATGTGTTCTATATTGTTAACTAAAATTTCAAGAGTGTGGTGTTACAAAATATTTACAAAAGTTAAAAACTGCCATGAAATTGTGAACTAAACAAATTATTGGGCAAGTACTGTGTTTGCTGTAAAATGAAATCCATAGATTGTATTAATCTACATTTTGTTTGCAGAATAAAAACATTATTAGCTTTTATTTCATACACATATTTAGTTTATAACTCATATGTTTCACAATTTGTATTGTTGGTGAAAGTGTGTCGTTTACACATGGTGGGTATATTTTCATGTGTATTATATTGATAAATTTATAAAGGGGTGTGATATTTTACTGTATTTAAAAATTAAAAACCTATAAAAAATTTAAGATTAAAGCAATCCTTAATTGTGATAAAAAAATAAAATATATTAGTCGTATTAATATAATTTTAGTTCACATAATAAAAATAATAATTAGTTCCTAATTAATTCATAAATTTATTTCATAACTTACGTATTTCTACAGTTATTTTGTGGCTTAGTCTATGTCTATTTTTTCACCTATTGAATAAATTTTATGTGTTTTTAGCTGTAAGAAAAAATTATAATTTTATATTATTTTTATACATCTACAAAAATAAGTGCTAAGAAATTTAAAACTAAAAAATTCTTATTTACTATAGTAACAAATGGAACATATGGTTTTATAATCATACTTTTAGTTCAGAGAAAAATAATAATAAATAACAATATACTTTCATTAAATTGGTAAATTTAGTTCATAACTTGCATATTTTAAAAGTTATATTGGGATATCTATGTACATTTCTTCACTTAATGGGTGTATTTTATGTGTCTTATTTTGTAAGCTAAAACTATATAAGTATATGATATTTTAATGTCTAATTATTAAACAAAAACTGTTAAGAAACTTAAAATTAAACAACTTATCATTTATTATGAGAAACATTAGGAGGGTTGGAACTTTAATAGTGGCATCTATTTATACATGGAATACAAAACTGGTTCATGGCACCTTGAACCACTTTTATATTCCATGTATAAATGTTATATTCCATTTTATATACCTTCCAAGTGTTATATTCAATTTTATATACCTTCACTATAGTTGCCAGCATTGTATATAACCCATGTCTAACGATGTAGAAGTCGCAGAACACTTGTAGCAGCGCCTGTTTGGTCGATAGCTCTAATGGATCAGTCTATTGCCTCAAGAATTTCTGCACTAATTCTGAACCAAATGCCACGAAGTGGTTTCGTCATCTTAGGAATTAAGTCAAAGTCACAAGGGCTATAACTCAGAAGTATGATAGATGGTAAAGCACATCGGAGGTCGTCGATCACTGTCCATTAGTAATCCAACAACATGCACTTCTGCTTCACTGACACTAGGTCTACCTGGACCACGCATGTCTGGCAAAATATGTCGCCCTTCATGAAAGTCTTTTACCCATCTTGCTACTGTTCTGTAAGCCATTGTATAGTCCCCGGATACCTCTTGAAACCCTAGATGACATTGTCGTGCTGTACGACATTCAATTCTTATCCAAATTTATTGGTTTTCTTTTGAAAACATCCTGACAACACTTACTTCGGACTACAAGCTAATACAAGGATCAGTTAATCAAGGCACTCCTCATGCGCTTAACGTAAGAAGGGAGAGTATTTTTGTTGAGAGGTAAGGTAGGATTGTAGCTCAAGTGTGGTATACGCGACATTCTTTGGTTTTGTCACTTAGCGTTTTTACAGCAGTTTTGTCACAATTAAAGTTCCAACCCTCTTATATAATTCGTATTCGTATAATTTTAGTCAGCAGAAGAAACGTAATAATTTGTTTACATTTGATACTGGATTCTAACTTATGTTTTTCAACATTTATTTTAAGGGTCTATATTTTTTCACTCAGAAAATATTTTATGGTTTTCAAAAAATGTATAATACTGTTTTTTTTAAATTTAAATCCTTACTAAGGATCTAAGACCCTTTTTATTTAAATAGAGCAGAGATATTTTATAGTATGGATTTATATTATAAGAATATTTATATTTATATCTCCGGTATAAAGAAAACTTTTTAGCTCCAAAAACAATATGGTGTTTTAAAGATTTATTAATTTCAACGTAAGTAACTTTTAATGTATACATGTAAGCTCATATATCAGGTTACAGAACTGTTAATAGTAGAAAAAGTATTCTAATGTTCTTTACGATCCATACATATTTGTAAATTTGAAAGGATAGTGTATCAAATGATATTCATTAAATATCAGCGACTCTAAAAATTTATTCCTACAACTTTATTGCATGTACAGGGCATTACTGAAGTTTCATATTTGTACTGGAAGATATCAATCAAATTACAGAAGAACGTGTATAGTACACTTTTTAAAATATTTTAGTAAAATATACTCTTCTGAGAAGCATTTCCTGCTACATTTAGTAAATTGCTACTCTCATAGTTATAGGTAATAGTTATAAGGTTACTTTGGTAAAATGTTTTTTTAAGATTTAATTATGTGATGTAAGAACTTGAAAATCCATGCAGTAATATGTAACTGCATAGATTGCATAGAAATGTTCAACACTTTCTTTTTATTACTTCTATTTATTTTTGAAAATAGATGAAAGATATGGTACTAAAACAGCTGGATAGCCAATTTTGTCTCCCAAAATATTTTGATCTTTGGATGACTATGAGCCCCTTTTTGACAGACACCGATGTGTGTGTGTGTAGTTGAATAACTTAGAAGTTCTTGCGCTATCATATATCAAACAAAAGGCAATAAATTTTGATGTACTGCAATACCTATTGTAAAAATAATGTTATGTTGGTCTAGTGTTTGAGAACCAAGAAATCTAAACTCATTTAGAAACACATGGACAAATATGTCTTGATTAAATGATTTTATACAATTAACTAAATGCCTAAGGAATACAACTGGAGTGAACTTTGTAGATATCGAAGACTGCTCTCGAGTCGGCTTCGACCCAAGAAAACAATATGGCGATCATTTTCCTCAAAAGGTCTATCCCGCAAAATGCTGATGCCATAAGCTTTCACCTTCTACTCTCCTCTGGTCACAACCTTGTACTCTTAAAAAATTCAGACTGCCTCGCGGAGAAAAAACATGGGTCCACTCCAGAACGGCGGGGGAGTCAGAATCCCCCAAACCAAAGGGACCCTTCTATTGGTTGGGAGAAGTCCAAAGTTTTTCTAGTTCAAACCGGTCCTATTCTAGTATTTCTTTGACGATAACTGAATAGAAGAGGTAAAAAAACTGAATCGAATGTAAGTTATTGTTACACTTATATATAATAAAGATGTTTTAAGCTTTATTTTAGAGTTTACTATAACTAAACTTTTACCTAAAAATTTAACCATGTCGATTACTTTGGAAAGCATGATTTTAAATTTCGTCTGTTAAATGGCTAGCCAGTTGTCTGCATTAGTAACAAATGTTGAATGGTTTCTTATGCGACAGTTAATCACTCAGTTAAAATCTCAACCTTATGTGGTTTTACGGGACCAAATGGAATACTGTTCCGCATCATCTATAATAGTTTTATAATGAAATAAAATAAATGTAAATTTTCTTTTTGAAATACACTTCTTAAATTTTATTGTTGCAAATTATAGTTTATTAATATGCCTCTAAATATTTATAGTAAAATCAATTTTATTTCCTCTTTTTTAATTTTCTCCATTCTTTATTTAAAATTCCTTCTTTAAGTAATCGAAGTATTTATTCGTTATCAATTCAAATGATTAGTATGTAAAGTTCATTCAGAAAGCGAAATACTTTAAAGACGAATACTTCAAAAGCGAAATATTTTTAAAAAGTTTAAATAGTGAATTTGGACTTAATACTTAAAACTAATTATCGTCCGCGACAACCATATTAGCACTGGGATTTAAGCTTATGGACGTGGTTACCGAAAACCTGAAAGTCTCGTTATCATGAAGACAAGACTTAAAACTGTTATATAAAATCCGTTTCAGATACCCAAAGATCATGGTGGCAGCCGCGATAATACGTATAGTTACGAAAGTATACGTATAGAAATTATACGTATAGTTATTCAAATTATTTAGTCCTTATAACTTCAAGAATGTTTACCATTTACGTTATGATGAAATTCAATAATAATATTTCTTTTACGTTTCTGGAGGGATGTTACAAATCTTATAATTATGCTTTCAACGTATAGAACTATTAATGATATTATCTTAAAATTATTAGTCTCACAAGGAAAATAAACTTTAATCTAAAATCCTAAATTACAATGCATTTTCCTAACTACAAGAGAATTGATTATACTCTACAAGGCGTATTTTTTAAGTAAATTCCTTTTTGATATTCCGCCGTTGCAGCGCTGCGGTCTGAATTCAAAGCATGCGAGCTGTGTATCTGCTACTATTGGCAAGGGTGAGACGGTATTGCGGCAACACTGTCAAGTGATTACGTGTATAAGTAAGCATTTAACATGGCAACGCCGATTGGGATATTCGGTATGTTATTTGTTTTCTGAATGCAAAAGTCTTGAATGCGATCGATATTCATCGTGAGGTTTCTGTAGATTATGAAGAAAGCATTGTATGTGATATAATGATTAAGAAATTGGTCCGAACATTTAAACATCCGCACAAATGTGTATCCTGACGAATTGAGTGGGCGACCTTCAGTGATTGCTGACGATTTGGAGCAGAAAGTTGTCCAAACCATGAGAGAAGCAAAAACAGAAGCTTAACGATTACCTCGTTGTCTGATGACTTTCCTCAAGTTTGTCAAAGATTTATTCATGCAATAATGACTGAATCATTAAATTACCGAAAAATGTTGACAGAGTCTCTGAAAACCAAACACATGTTCAATGCCTTAACTTTTCTTGAGCATTTTCAGGAAGGTGATAGTTGTTTTAACCTAATTATTACAGGGTCATGAAAATACTTGACCACCCTCCATACAGTCCCGAATTTGCGCCCAATGACTACTACCTGTTTCTGCATTTGAGGAAACAATTGGCCGGTGAGCGCCACGACGACAATGATATCAAAATGGACCTGTTGCAATGGCTGATAAATCAGGCTGCAGACATCTTTGACGATGATATGCAGAAGCTCGTTGTACGATATGTTAAGTGTCTTAATATTGATAGCAATTATGCAGAAAAATAAATTAAAGTACAAGCTTTCATATAAAAATAAAATTGTTAAAAAATATCTGTTTTTTTTTCTTTCTAACTACTTACTTAAAAAACAAGCCTCGTGTTAGTAAAAATAGTGCATCATTCATTCTATAGTATTCTGAATTTAGTATTATCTTGAAAACAAATTGCATCTAATATTTAAATATAAAACTCAAATTGAATACATTTCTTTTGGATATGCAGACAAAGAATGAGATAATATTTATCCAATAAATGTCATTTATTATTAACATTAAATTCGGAAACATTTGCATAAATGTCCATCAAAGCTATCTAATCTTATGGGCATTAAAACTTTTCTCATTAATACAGAACCCCTTTCATTATGTCTCACATGTTTTTAAAGTCAATCTATTCAGATTAGAACTAATACTTAATGTTGTCTTTCAAATATATTTTTAAAAGCTTAAAAGAAAAGAAATTTTTAATTAATATTTTCATACGATATGTTATATGCAAATAATAAAGATATTGTACAAGATTTAAAACAAATTTCATTGTCTCTTAGAAATTTTTATTCTTGTTAAATCATTACATTCATAGAAAATCATTTTTATGTATTTAATAAATTTTCTCAACATTAATGTGTACTTTATAAACATCATTTAAAGTATAAGAAATGCAATCGTATAAAGCAAAACTTGCAAGCATTTGCATAAATGTACATCTAAGAATTCTAATTTTATAAACATTAATATTCTCAATTTGCTATAGAGCCTGTATGTCTAAGCCTCCTTTATTTTTACCGATAATGCGTTGTTTAGAATTTTCGTCCACTGTTGTTTTTTCAAATATCAGTCATTTTTAATAGCAGAAATGGTGCAGTATTGAAAAGAATATTTTTATTTTATAAGATGTAAAAGCAAACTCTATTGTTTCGGGAAAGTTTTTAATCGCTATATTTGTATAATCACTATGTTTACGGGGAAATAATTGGTATGGTATTGTTTGTAGCTCTACGGTCTACTGCTTTGCAACACGAGAACTAATGAGACCGGTACCGGTATAATTATTTTGCTACGAACCATAGCTTTGGACCAGGTGGTCAGAATACGTAAGCGGCCCAATTTCTTCACCCAAAATTTTCAAGACTTCCTTCCCCTTTGACCGGAACTTTTTCATTTACTATTTTCCATTGAATCAATTTTTTCTGTAGATTTCTTGCTTTGGTTCATTCAGCATTCAATCCTTTGTCCATGTCACACAGATGACACACTCGCTTCCTGGACTTATATATATATACATATTTATGTGTACCTTGCCACAACAGAAATGTCCCATCTGTAGAATAGTATATTTTCTTACCTATATACAAAAGCATTAAAACCTAAGGCAGGTGGTTTCCCTATTTTGGCAGGTGACAATACCGACTGTTCTCCTTATATATCATGACAGGGAGGAGGGGATAAGTTGAATATTTGAACTATGGACCGTTCGTCCGACTCCTCGTATTTTGTTTGTAAAGTCGATTCAGACATTTTCGTGAAGAAGGCGTTAAAGATGATTTCGAATGTCTACGAACACATCCATACCATTACACCTCCAAACCATGAAATCCGGTACCGAAGATAATCACCCTAAACATTTGTCCATCATTTGGTGAACAATAATTGCTATCATTTTATCTACAATCTTTTATCGGCTACATCTCTTTCACTTCATCTTTTTTCAGTATTTCTCCAAATACAGAACTACTACATGATAGAAAGCCTACAATAATGTCTCTAAAAGTATTCGAACCCTACAAGAAATTCCTTAAATTAATATTCTAAATCATAGAGATTCTGGAAATGCCAACGATCAAAATGCTAAATAACATTTTAAACAAAGTTCAATATTCCTTGGCAACATATAATCTTTTTTAAGAGTCACATTTACATGAACATATTTGCTGGTATATTATTATTTAATCTATAATTTATAAAAATTATTACAAATACAAAAAACTACAAAATATACAAATAAAACTGGGCAGACAGTTGAATAAAATTCCCTCAAATATTTCGAAGTTATGTGCATTAAAACTCTTCTTAATACGATAGAACTTATATCATTATGCTTCCCTTGATTTTACTGGCATGTTTTTGAGAATTAACATTCATTACTGTTATTTCAAATTTTAAATACTCTTAACATAATGACCAAAAATCCATAATGAAAAAGAATGTTTTTATTGGATAAAACAAAAAAAATATACATCATAATTTAGCGAAAGCGCTTAATCTTGTTTAATCACTATGTTTACTGGGAAATAACTGTTGTTATTCTATCTTAGGTTCTCTTTCTCAAGCATAATTTATCCCTATTGTTCAAAACGCCAGAAATAATATAGGTCAAATAGCAAAAATAGTCAATTATTTAAATCCAACAAAAAGAAATCTCAAATCGCGATTCTTTATCATAGAGGTTATTAAAATGAAAACAAATAAAATGTTGTATATATTAACGCTAAAACGCCCAAGACGGTCATTTTGACAACAAACGCTTTTAATGTGTCATATGTCTTTTTTGTTTTCAGCTATTGCTCCAATTTTCCTAAATATTTATTGGTAATACAGAACGTTATATACCTAGAACGGCAAGAAACGGTCAACATGACCGCCGTCAGAAAAAAGTAACAGTTTTTTTCCAGTAAAGGTGTTTTTTAGACAAAGAATGCAAGTATGGGGTAAGAGGGTGCTGGATAACTGGTTTACTTCGGTTTCTTCAGAAAACATTTATCTGAATTGCTTCTGCGCATGTGCCGCCTTGAAAAATACGCAGAAATATGGCTCGACAAGTGATCGTTTTAAAAGCGAAGTGGTACTTGAATCTATTACTTGCGTTTCAGAATTATGTAAACAATATTAGACTAATAATAGATATTATTATTTCATTTAAAAATATCTCGTAGAATGATAAGAAAGAATTTTCTGACTGCGGAAGAAATCAAGAAAGCAATGAAAATGAAACTCTGCTAATAAAAATGAAAATTATATCGAAAGTGATATTCCTCCTTATGTAGATATGTCTGATTAGATCTTTGATTTCGATATACAACAATTAGGTAACACAATAAGGAAACACATATCTCAAAATACTCTCGGAAGACGGACGATACATAACGTTTTGCAGGAAAACGCTGCCCCTCATTTTACACAAAAAAGAAAAATTATATTTGAAAACACAAATAGGGCTTGGCTCCTTTTTCTAACTGAAAACATTTTGAAACAGATACAACATTGAACAGAAATTTAAACAGGATGGAGATATGGGGATAATAATTAGAAACTTTTCTTCGATGAACATGATCTTTAATTTCCTTGCTCTATATTCGGAGTGCTTTACGTGTAAATGGACTTTCAGTCTATGGCTTGTGATCTAAAGAATGGGGAAGCAGATATTTTAACGAAACGATGCCACGAAGGATATTTAAAGAAATTATGCTATATTTGCGATTTGATGTCAAATCGACTAGATTACAAAGGTGACAGAATCACTCTTGTTTCCGAAGTATGGGATAATTTTATTGAATGAGGAAAACTGTTTATTATGTTTTAAACATGGTGAAGCCATTACTATAGATGAAAAATTATTTCAACGAAAGTAAGCTGCAAGTTTATACGTTATAGGCACAAAAGCCCGACAAATTTGGGATAAAATCTTGGTTAGCCATTGATTTATTAACAAAGTGTGTTCTGAATGGGTTCCCATACTTAGGAAAGGAAGAAATGAGACCAATTTCTGTAACAGTTGGAGAACACGGAGCGTATCGTTTGATGGAACCCTTTTATAACAGTGGAAGAAATGTAACGATTGACAATTTCTTTACAACATTGAATCTGGCATAGAGTTTGAAGAAAAATAGTCTGTGTTTAGAGGACACCATAAACAGAGGAAATAAAGAGGGGTCATATAATTTCAAGAAAACAAAATATGAGCTCTAATCTAGCAAAATAATTTCACAAGAAGGTATTACCTTAACATCATATCAGTTCAAAAATTACAACAATATTATTTTCCTAAGTACATTGCATCGAAATTTAAATGTATCATACAATATCGGCATAGTTAGCTATGTAGAGTAAAAGAATATAAAATGTTTTATTTTCTGTAAATTCCTATTTAAAATATATGTTTCTTTTACAATTTGTCGTAACACTTATTTCATAAAAAACAGTTTTAAATATTATTTTAGTTTAAAAATATTTTTTAATTTTTTGAAAGACCGGTCAAAATGATCATTCAAGGCCGTTCTAGGTATATTGAAACCACGGTTGTTAGAAATTTTATTACCACAGGAAATATTTAATCTTGTATAATCATCATATTAAAAGAAAAATTAATTGCATGTATTTATATTTTTTACTTGTCTATTTTTTACTGTAATTTAAAAACATTAATTAAAATACGAAAAATGCCATAATATGCAAGTAAAATTTGCAAATATTTGCAAAAACAGCCATCAAAGATTTCTAATATTGTATTCTTTAAAACTTTTCTCATTACAATAGAGCCTATATCATTATAATTCACAGACAATGAGTTGTTCAGAAATAACAATCACTGTTGTTTTCCAAATATCAAATGCTTTCTAACAGAACAAAAATGTGCAGAAATGTAAAAGAATATTTTATTGGATAAAAAAGAAAAACAAACGTCATTGACTCCGAAAAGCGTTTAATCTTGTTTAATCACTACGTTTACGGAAAAATTATTGCTAGTATTTTATCTGCAGTCCACTCTTTTAATCCGTAATTTATCAGCATCGCTCCAAATACCAGAAATACCATAGGTCAGAGAGCAAAAAAATAAAGTCTCCAAAAAATGTGAACCCTGCAAGAAAAGCCTTAAATCAATATCTTAAATCATAGAGATTCTCGAAATGATGACTATAAATAAACGTTTTAAAAATTAAACGGCTAGAAATATCATTTTAACCCATGTTTCCTGGCCTGAAAATCTAATTTACAGCCTCAAACCGTCCGAGCTACAGCATTAGAAATGATAATGATCTTTGCAACAGAAAAAAAAACCCGTAAAATAAATTCATTTTAAACGAACAATTGTCATTTTTCTTTCACAAATGAAACCAAGCATATTTGGCGCAGTGCTATTAATCAAACAAACAATATGGTTAAAAAAAACAACCTAATGCGCTTTTCTTCTATTTTGTTATTTCATTATCGTACATTGTAAGGGCAAATACTCCTCGAGCTTGTATCTGTTTATGAGTTAACTCATTTGAATTTATAAGAGGGGAGAGAACAAAAGGAAATCAAATAGTGTAAAGAGTTTTTGGAGGGGGGAAGGATTTTCAATTTTATGTATGTTTTTTTTAATCATCTGCATTCCCGTCGCACTTCCTTTATTTTATGAAGCAAATGTAGAAATTAATAAGCATCTGTAATCTGTTTGTTCATTCAAAGTTGGGTTTGCTAAGCTGTGATAAATACACATTTTTAATGACTTCAGATGCATTATCTGTTGGGATCTTTTTTTATTTCTCTGATTCTTGTTTATTTCTGTTGTTGTACTGAGTGTGAAATGAATGCATGAACTAAAAAAACATATATTTACAGCAGAAATGAATTGCTGAAGCGGTTTATTGTTATGTTTAATTTATAAAAGAAACTATGTTTACTTCAAAACTGATAAGGGGAATTTTTGGAGATAGAAACTGTTTCTGAATTACATTTGTGGAGGTATTTACAGAATAGGAAAAAGAATAAATATACTTCTGTATTATCGAATTCGCTATAGTCAATAATGTTAATAAAAAAGAGCAGTTCAACATTAATTACATAAATATATTTATTTATTTTAAGGTGACAAGGAACCTTTAACCTGATAGAATGTGACAAAAATTTTAAAATGATTTTTGTCCTGAAAAAATCAAGTTACATATTCACTTTATTATCAAAATATTTTTCAATAACAATATTTAATGCACAAAACCTGCTTTTTTATCACACACTCTTAATTTAAACTAAAAAAAATTCAGTTTGAAATTTTCCCATTAAATTTAGTATTTTTAGAATGTTTCCAGTAACAATACTTTAAAGTATTTCTTAAGTGAAATTTTGTTGATTATCTATAAAATGGTGCTTCATAAAAACAGATATTTTTTAACCCTTTGACAGTTTCATTTTTTTCCAGAATTCGGCCAAAAAATGTCATATATTTTTATTGCATTTTTTTTCATTTTACATTATTTTATATTAAGTAAAGATATGTTATTAAAATTTCTAATATTTTTAAGCATTTTTTACAACTTCTCATAGAACTGAAGTTTACCTTTAGTCTCATCGATATCCAAGTTAAGTTTTGGAATTCCAGCGAAAGTAAATCTAGGAGGCGGATCCGAAAGATTATCACAATTAATGTCAAAAAATTATCTTGCTTGACTGATTCCATCTGTACTACTATCAGAGTCATTACTATCCAGGTCATCTAAAACATTTTTGCTACTATCATTTACAGATAATTCAGTTTCTGATTCCGAGTCACAGTTCGAATCACAAGAAATTAGCTTCATACTCTCTGAATTATTCTTTACTTAAAAGTAAAAATATATTATTCAAATCTTACATCAATAAAATTATCAGGCGTTTAGTACAATATAACCAGAAGGCTATACAATGAAAGATAACAATTTGTCTTCTAATACAAAACATGCGAAAAAACCCGAGCGTTTAAACCAATCAGAGTAGAAAATACAAAAACCCTGCAAAATATCATGTACTGACAATTATCGTCATTTATACAAATAATTTGTTACTAAAATTGGAAAAAGTACAAGATAAATAGAAATCAGATGGCCCGTACGCCGTACGGGCAAATCAGTAAAGACCCGAAAGCTGTACCCGTACGGCCTACGGGCAAAACAGGTAAGGGGTTAAAAACTATTTTCTTGATTTACAAAAGAATTTGAAACCATGAATTGGCAAAAAACATGTTGTAAAAAATTGTATATCTTAAAATAGTTGTGTTGTATAAATAATATTTAATTGAAATTAAACCAATACCCAGTTTTGTTTCTGCAGAAATCGAAAGATAAAGTGAAAATAAAGAAATATTTGATTTGTATCCTGGGCACTAGTGGCATTTTTAAGGAGTATTACCGGTGACTCAATTTTTATCATATAGTCTCGCATTGCAATAGAAGAAATTTTCTAACAGATTTTAATATCATAGATGTATTATGTAACTACATTATACACTCTTATTATAAAAGTATTGTTGAAAATAAAAAAAGAGCAAAATAATTTGATAGAATCTTCTAAACCCATTGTATTAGCACCCACCTTTTGGGGTGTTATTCTAGTGTGGGATCTTCACGCCTATTTTACTGGGGCAGGTATTTTATTAGACCGTCTCTGGGACGCATAACCAAATAATTCCTCTAAAGCTTAGAAGGACAACACAAATTTATTTACAAAATTGATGAAAATTAAAGTAAAATAAAATAACATATTTCTGAGTCTCGGATCCTGTTTACACCAGATCAGATAGCTGAGAGTTTCATATTCAAACTAAAATTCTCTCGCAAAACAGAGATATGTCTCCAGGTCGCAGGCTCTATATCGACTCCTTCACTGCGGGCAGATAATTCCTCCCTTCTTCCGGAAGTTAGCCTCAGAAAACTTGAGCCCTTCCGAAAAGGAAAAATTCTCCTTCCAAGATGCATCGCAGCTCTGCAAAAAAACAAGCAACACATCCGGAAAACCTCATTCCCCCTCCTAGCCGGCCGGCTTCTTATTTCTCTTAAGGAACCTCGGGTGGAAGAGGTCATTTTGCAGATATGGTAAAAGGATGTACATCTGCGAAACACAAGTCGTGGGGTCCAAATTCATTACGCCAGTTAACCAAGTAATGTTACAGTTAAATAAGAATCATTCATATCTAAAAGAAAGAACTCATTTGATAGCGATTTATAAATCCATTAACCAAGTAATGTCATAGTTAAATAAGAATCATTCAAATCTAAAAAGCAAACTCATTTGATAGAATCTTCTAAACCCATTAACTAAGCTCTTAGAAACACAAAAACATATCATTGAAAAGTGCAAGTCTCAAACGAAATATTTTGCAGAAAGTCGTGAAAATATGTAAACCATCTGCTGGAAATTGATGCTTGGATAGATGGAGGTCATATTATTCTAACCAAGTGTAAAATTCATTCATATCTAAAAGATTAAAATCATTGGATAGAGTATTCTTAACCATTTTATCCAAGTAATTAGAAACACAAAAATATATCAATCAAAATTCATATTAAGCGAAATATTCTACAAAACTTGTGAAAACATGTAAATTATTTGATAAAATTTTACGTTTAGATACCTCAAAAAATGTTATACTTTAATAACAATCCTCCATATATAAAAAAGTGTAAAATTATTCAATTGAGTCTTCTAAACTTATTGATAAATTCATAACACAAAAAAAATTAATCAATCAAAATAGAATAGTCTTTTACAAACACTTTTTCTTAAATTTGCAAAAATCTGTAAATTATCTGTTAAAAATTAATGTTTTTATAGATGTAGATCACGTTATACTTAAACAAAAGTCATTTTTATTTTTAAAAGTGTAAAATTACTCGATGGAGTCTTCTAAACTTATTAATCAAATCATTAGACAGACAAAAAGAAATCAATCAAAATACAATAGCCTTTTACAAAATATTTTGCTTAAAGTTGTGAAAACTTGTAAATTATCTGTTGAAAACTAATGTTTGGTTAGATGTAGATCATGCTATACTTTAAAAATATAACAGTCATTCACATCTAAAAGAGTAAAATCACTCGCGGAGCCTCCTAAACCCATTAACCAAATCATTAGAAAGATAAAAAGATATCAATCAAAATACAATGGTCTTACATAATATAATACATACTAAGAAACTTAGCTGAACAATATCTATTACTTTTCATCCTGATCTATGCTACTGGTACACGGACGACAAAATTAATGAATTTATGAAACGTCTTTACATCCTGTTGATACATACTCTTGACGCGTGATTATCTGCAATTCGAATAATGTCTTTTTGATTCCAGACTCATTCGGAATCGATGTTTCAGAGTATGTAAACTTACAGCTTCGCTTCATGCGGATTAATTCATTATAAACTGACATTAATTAAAGAAAACCGCAAAGTTTGTGTGCTCAATGTAATTTACTTTCCACCGCATAACGTTTTCAAACCTTGAACTTCCAGCTCCACGTGAAGCGAATCAAATTCGCTAAAGCACCAGATGTTTTCTTCTCTAATTTAGTAATGTTTATTCCCCCGATACATTTAATTCCGAGGATTATTGGAAATCTCTTGTTTTATATTTCAGGTTAACTTACTTCATTCATTCGTTCATTGTTCGTACTTGTGTTTATCATTTTCATCTTCAGATGTTTCAAGAAAATATTTTTATTTTACGTCACATCTGCATTATTAAGCTTTAAGAATAAACGGAACTTTTAATACCATTTATTTTTTTAATCGGATAAAAATAACCAGAATGCAAATTAGATTTTTACTGCTCCTGGTAGGAAAAAGAAATTTTATTCTGTTCTATTTATAGTTAAACCAATTTTAAAAACCATTTGAGTATAATTTTACTTTGTATTAATCTATCGAGTAAAGAATTTTTTTGTGCTTTTAACTTGAATGTTTAAAAGCCAAATGCATCTTTATTTTAATTTTTACATAAGAGAAACTAAATTAATGCAAAAAGTTAAATCTAGACAAGGAGCAATTTCTTTATCTAACCTTTATAAATAAAAGTCGAGTATTTCACTTAAATATTTAAGGTTAATCTGTTGTTTGAATGCCATGTGTGAAATAATTTACTGAAATGTTAGAAGATAATTATATATAAATTATAATTGGAGCTTTGAAACTTAAGTGTGCAAATTCAATTTAACTAAATTTTTAGAAATTGAATTGCATTTTACAGAATAAAATTGGATAATAATATAAAATACATTAAAAAGAACTATAGCAATTTCTCATACTCAAAAGTATTAATTGTATTTTCTTAAATAAAACTTATCATTACAAAATATTTTGCTTAAAGTTGCGAAAATGTGTAAATTATCTGTTGAAAATTAATGTTTGGTTAGATGTAGATCATGTTATATTTATAATAAAATAACAATCATTCATACCTAGAAGAGTAAAATTATTCGATTGGAGTCTTCTAAATCCATTAACCAAGTCATTAGAAATATAAAAAGATATCAATCAAAATACAATCGTCTTACATAACAGAATACATACTAAGAAAAGTATCTCAACATTAATCTATTACTTTTCATCCTGATCTAAGCTACTGGTACACAGATGACAAAATTAATGAATTTATGAAACGTCTTTACATCCTGGTGAAACTTACTTTTGACGCGTGACTATCTGCAATTCGAATAATGTCTTTTTGATTCCAGACTCATTCGGAATCGATGTTTCAGAGTATGTAAACTTACAGATTCGCTTCATGCGGATTAATTCATTATAAACTGACATTAATTAAAGAAAACCGCAAAGTTTGTGTGCTCAATGTAATTTACTTTCAACCGCATACCGTTTCCAAACGTTGAACTTCCAGCTCCACCTGAAGCGAATCAAATTCGCTTAAGCACCAGATGGTTTCTTCTCTACTTTAGTAAAGTTTATTCCCCCGATATATTTAATTCCGCGGATATTTGGAAATCTCTTCTTTTTTATTTCACGTTAACTTACTTCATTCATTCATTATTCGTTCTTGTGTTTATCATTTTCATCTTCAGATGTTTCTCGAAAATTATTTTTAATTTTACGTCACATCTGCATTATTAAGCTTTAAGAATAAACGGAATTTTTAATACCATTTATTTTTTAAAATCAGATAAAAATAACCTGAATACAAATTAGATATTCACTGCTCCTGGTATTAAAAAGAAATTTTATTCTGTTCTATTTATATTTAAACCAATTTTAAAAACCCTTTGAGTATAATTTTATTTAGTATTAATCTGTCGAATAAAGAACTCGTTTTTTGAGCTTTTAACTGGAATGCTTAAAAGCCAAATGCATCTTTATTTTAAACTTTACTTAAAAGAAACTAAATTAATGCAAAAAGTTAAATCTAGACAAGCTGCAATTGCTTTATCTAAAATTTATAAGTAAAAGTCGAGTATTTCACTTAAATATTTAAAGTTAATCTATTGTTTGAATGTTATGTATGAAATAATTTAATGAAATGTTAGAAGTTAATTATATATAAATTATAATTAGAGGTTTCAATCTTAAGGGTGCTAATTCAACTTAACTAACAAATTTTTTAGAAATTTAATAACATTTTATAGAACAAAATTGGATAGTAATATAAAATACATTAAAAAACTAAGACAAATTCTCATACTTAAAAGTATTAATTTTTCTTTAACAAAACTTATCATTGAAAAAAATTTTTCTTAAAGTTTCAAAAATGTGTAAACTATCTGTGGACAATTAATGTTTGGTTAGATGTAAATCCTGTTATACTTTAAAAAATTAACAGTTATTCATAACTAAAAAAGTAGAATAATTCAATTGAGTCTTCTAAACCCATTAACCAAATCATTAGACATATAAAAAGATATCAATCAAAATACAATCGTCTTACATAACAGAATACATACTAAGAAAAGTAGCTGAACATTAATTTATTTCTTTTCATCCTGATCCAAGCTACTGTTACACGGACGACAAAATTAATGAATTTATAAAACGTCTTCCCATCCTGGTGAAACATACTCTTGACGCGTGACTATCTGCAATTCAAATAATGTCTTTTTGATTCCAGACTGATTCGGAATCGATGTTTCAGTGTATGTAACCTTACAACTTCGCTTCATGCGGATTAATTCATTATAAACTGACATTAATCAAAGAAAACCGCAAAGTTTGTGTGCTCAATGTAATTTACTTTCCACCGAATAACGTTTTCAAACCTTGAACTTCCAGCTCCACGTGAAGCGAATCAAATTCGCTTAAGCACCAGATGGTTTCTTCTCTAATTTAGTAATGTTTATTCCCCCGATACATTTAATTCCGAGGATTATTGGAAATCTCTTGTTTTATATTTCACGTTAACTATCTTCATACATTTGTTCATTGTTCGTTCTTGTGTTTATCATTTTCATCTTCAGATGTTTCTCGAAAATTATTTTTATTTTTACGTCACATCTGCATTATTAAGCTTTAAGAATAAAAGAAACTTTTAATACCATTTATTTTTTTAAAATCGGAGAAAAGTAACCAGAATGCAAATTAGATTATTCTGCTCCTGGTATTAAAAAGAAATTTTATTCTGTTCTATTTATATTTAAACCAATTTTAAAAACTATTTGAGTATAATTTTATTTAGATTAATCTGTCGAATAAAGAACTTGTTTTTTGAGCTTTTAACTGGAATGTTTAGAAGCCGAATGCATCTTTTTTTTAAACTTTACTTAAAAGAAACTAAATTAATGCAAAAAGTTAAATCTAGACAAGCTGCAATTGCTTTCTCTAAGATTTATAAGTAAAAGTCGAGTATTTCGCTTAAATATTTAAAGTTAATCTATTGTTTGAATGTTATGTATGAAATAATTTAATGAAATGTTAGAAGATAATTATATATAAATTATAATTAGAGGTTTCAATCTTAAGGGTGCTAATTCAACTTAACTAACTAAATTTTTAGAAATTTAATAACATTTTATAGAACAAAGTTGGATAGTAATATAAAATACATTAAAAAACTAAGGCAATTTCTCATACTGAAAAGTATTAATTCGATTTTCTTTAATAAAATTTATCATTGCAAAATATTTTTCTTAAAGTTGCGAAAGTGTGTAATTAATGTTTGGTTAGATGTAGATCATGTTATACTTTAAACAAAAAAAAAACAGTCACTCATATCTAAAAGAGTAAAATCATTCGATGGAGTCTTCTAAACTTATTAATCAAATCTTTAGACAAAGAAAAAAAATCAATCAAATGCAAAAGCCTTTTACAAAATATTTTCCTTAAAATTGCGAAAATCTGTAAATTATCTGTTGAAAATTAATGTTTGGACAGATATAGATCATGGTATACTTGGGGGAACGCTGACGACGAGGTTAAGAAAATGATTGGAGCAGCTCTGGATCCGAGAGAAAACTATAAATACAGCCCTCTTAACTTGCCCGCCACACTGCACGTTTAAATTGCAAAACTCTGTAAATTGTCTGTTGAAAATTAATGTTTGGATAGATGTTGATCATGTTGTACTTTAAAAAAATTACAGTCATTCATATCTAAAAAAGTAAAATCATTCGATGGCGCCTTCTAAACCCATTAACCAAGTCATTAGAAATATAAAAAGATATCAATCAAAATACAATCGTCTAACATAACAGAATTCATAAAAATAAACGTAGCTGAACAAAATCTATTACTTTTCATTCTGATCTACGCTACTGGTACACGGACGACAAAATTAATGAATTTATCAAACGTCTTTACATCCCGGTGAAACATACTCTTGACGCGTGACTGTCTGCAATCGAAAAATGTTTTTTAATTTCCGGACTGATTTATAATCGATGTTTCAGAGTCTGTAACCTTACAGCTTCGCTTCATGCGGATTAATTCATTATAAACTGACATTAATTAAAGAAAACCGCAAAGTTTGTGTGCTCAATGTAATTTACTTTCCACCGCATAACGTTTTCAAACCTTGAACTTCCAGCTCCACGTGAAGCGAATCAAATTCGCTAAAGCACCAGATGGTTTCTTCTCTAATTTAGTAATGTTTATTCCCCCGATACATTTAATTCCGAGGATTATTGGAAATCTCTTGTTTTATATTTCACGTTAACTTACTTCATTTGTTCATTGTTCGTATTTGTGTTTATCATTTTCATTTTCAGATGTTTCCAGAAAATTATTTTTATTTTTACGTTACATCTGCATTATTAAGCTTTAAGAATAAACGGAACTTTTAATATCATTTATTTTTTTAAAATCGGATAAAAATAACCAGAATGCAAATTAGATTTTTACTGCTACTGGTATTAAAAAGAAATTTTATTCTGTTTTATTTATATTTAAACCAATTTTAAAAACCCTTTGAGTATAACTTTATTTAGTATTAATCTGTCGAATAAAGAAATCGTTTTTTGAGCTTTTAACTGGAATGTTTAAAAGCCAAATGCATCTTTATTTTAAACTTTAATCAAAAGAAACTAAATTAATGCAAAAAGTTAAATCTAGACAAGCTGCAATTGCTTTATCTAAGATTTATAAGTAAAAGTCGAGTATTTCACTTAAATATTTAAAGTTAATCTATTGTTTGAATATTATGTTTGAAATAATTTAATGAAATGTTAGAAGATAATTATATAAAAATTATAATTAGAGGTTTCAATCTTAAGGGTGCTAATTCAACTTAACTAACTACATTTTTAGAAATTTAATAACATTTTATAGAACAAAATTGGATAGTAATATAAAATACATTAAAAAACTAAGGCAATTTCTCATACTGAAAAGTATTAATTCGATTTTCTTTAATAAAACTTATTATTGCAAAATATTTTTCTTAAAGTTGCGAAAATGTGTAATTAATGTTTGGTTAGATGTAGATCATGTTATACTTTAAACAAAAAAAAAACAGTCACTCATATCTAAAATAGTAAAATCATTCGATGGAGTCTTCTAAACTTATTAATCAAATCTTTAGACAAAGAAAAAAAATCAATCAAATGCAAAAGCCTTTTACAAAATATTTTCCTTAAAATTGCGAAAATCTGTAAATTATCTGTTGAAAATTAATGTTTGGACAGATATAGATCATGGTATGCTTGGGGGGACGCTGACGACGAGGTTAAGAAAATGATTGGAGGAGCTCTGGATCCGAGAGAAAACTATAAATACAGCCCTCTTAACTTGCCCGCCACACTGCACGTTTAAATTGCGAAACTCTGTAAATTATCTGTTGAAAAATAATGTTTGGATAGATATAGATCATGATTTTACTTGGGGGGACGCTGACGACGAGGTAAAGAAAATGATTGGAGCAGCTCTGGATCCGAGAAAAAACTATAAATACAGCTCTCTTAACGTACCCGCCACACTGCACGTTTAAATTGTAAAAATCTGTAAATTTTCTGTTGAAAAATAATGTTTGGATAGAAGTTGATCATGTTATACTTTAAAAAAATCACAGTCATTCATATCTAAATGAGTAAAATCATTCGAAGGAGACTTCTAAACCCATTAACCAAGTCATTAGAAATATAAAAAGATATCAATCAAAATAAAATCGTCTTACATAACAGAATACATACTAAGAAAGGTAGCTGAACACTAATCTATTACTTTTCATCCTGATCTAAGCTACTGGTACACGGACGACAAAATTAATGAATTTATGAAACGTCTTTACATCCTGGTGAAACATACTCTTGACGCGTGACTATCTGCAATTCGAATAATGTCTTTTTGATTCCAGACTGATTCGGAATCGATGTTTCAGAGTATGTAACCTTACAGCTTCGCTTCATGCGGATTAATTCATTATAAACTGACATTAATTTAAGAAAACCGCAAAGTTTGTGTGCTTAATGTAATTTACTTTCCACCGCATAACGTTTTCAAACCTTGAACTTCCAGCTCCACGTGAAGCGAATCAAATTCGCTAAAGCACCAGATGTTTTCTTCTCTAGTTTAGTAATGTTTATTCCCCCGATACATTTAATTCCGCGGATTATTGGAAATCTCTTGTTTTATATTTCATGTTAACTTACTTCATTCATCCATTGTTCGTACTTGTGTTTATGATTTTCATCTTCAGATGTTTCCCGAAAATTATTTTTATTTTCAAGTCGCATCTGCATTATTAAGCTTTAGGAATAAATAGAATTTTTAATACCATTTACTTTTTGAAATGAGATAAAAATAACTTGAAAGCAAATTAGATTTTTACTGCTCCTAGTAAGAAAAAGAATCTTTATTCTGTTCTATTTATATTTAAACCATTTGAGTATAATTTTATATAGTATTAATGTGTCGAATAAAGAACTTTTTTGAGCTTTTAACTTGAATGCTTAAAAACCAAATGCATCTTTATTTTAAATTTTACATAAAAGAAACTAAATTAATGCAAAAAGTTAAATCTAGACAATCTGCAATTTCTTTATCTAACTTTTATAAATAAAAGTCGAGTATTTCAATTAAATATTTAAATTTAATCTGTTGTTTGACTGCCATGTATGAAATAATTTAATGAAATGTTAGAAGATAATTATATATAAGCTTTAACTAGAGGTTTCAAACTTAAGAGTGCAAATTCAATTTAACTAACTAAATTTTTAAAAATATATTAGCATTTTATAGAACAAAATTGGATAGTGATATAAAATACATTAAAAAAACTAAAACAATTTCTCATTCTCAAAACTATGAATAGTGTTTTGTTTAATAAAACTTATCATTTATATTTCGTGTTTCATAACTTTCTAGATTTTGTATAAATATTTTCATCTTCAAATTTTATAATTTATGCAGACAAAGTTATATAAGCTATAACTGGAACTTCAAATTTAAGGCTGCTAACGTGAATTTAACCCTAATTTTTTTACAAGTTTTAATCATTTAGTAATAATTAGTAATAATTAGTAATCATTTTATATAGAGAGAAAATGAAAGTTGTACATTAAAAAGAATTTCTCAAATATAAGCTATGAATCTACATAGAAGAGAGAAGTTATTTTGATACTTCTCTTATGTAAATCTGGCCTTACATGTTTCATGTTTTATCTAAATAGCATACAAAATAAGAAGAAAAAAATTACAAATATCCTTAAAGGCTTTGAAATATTGAAATCAAACGTTCGGAGACTGTTAGAGGCAAATGGTATAAGTTTAAGTTTAGTTTACACCATTTAGGTCAAAATATTTATCATTCTTGTACGCAAATATATCTTAGTCACTGTGTTCGATATTAATTGTTTTGGACTTTACTTAATCTTCTTCTAATCTTTTAATCATCTAGCAGAAAGTTAGGAATAAAAAGATTTTTAGAGCTTTTTACGAACATTAAATCAATCCAAGTGTAAAATGATGCATTGTGAAAATATCAATCACATACCAACATTCTAAAATTTCTGTACGAGAAACTCATATTAGCAATATAAAAGCAATATCATACGATTTAATTTACCGAAGTAACTGCGATACGTTGCAGTGACTTTATCGGTTTATACATGTTTAAGACTTTCTTTTGGAGCCTGTGGTATTTTTTGTAAAGATATGCTTAAGTTCTGTTAGAAATTAGTGCCTTATTCCTCCTAAATC
Organism: Pardosa pseudoannulata; assembly: GCA_032207245.1. NCBI lineage: Eukaryota > Metazoa > Arthropoda > Arachnida > Araneae > Lycosidae > Pardosa > Pardosa pseudoannulata. The sequence continues at coordinate 49,690,996 of CM063498.1, forward strand.
AGATCTTGAAGTATTTAAATTCTCCTTCCTTTCAAAACAGCATTTTTTCAAGTTTAAATGCCACTATTCTACAAGTGGCATATTCTTCTGTATAAGTGCCCTGTATTAATTTAGTTCAGTTTTGTGTACTACTGTACTCTAATTTGCATCATGGAGCTAATTAGACTGAAATCTACTACTTAAAGCTAATTTCGAACATAAGATAACTAAGATGGGCAGCTATACTTGAAAGACAGGGTTCTATTATCTAAAGACAGTGCTCTGTCATTCGAGAACTTATTGGATAATTTGTAAATATGAAGGAATTAAAAATAGTTTTAAAATGACACCTCATTGGCACAGATTATTGCTACTTTTCTGCGTAGTGTAATTTCAATTGCAGAAAAAAAATTGAAAGTAGACCAGTAGCACTTGGTGAGATTGAAAGTTTGCACCTGTAACGTTTTAACTGATATATTTAACTGATGATGAAGTATTTTTTTATATTTTTTAACAGTTTTTTCCAAGATTGAACCTACGCTAAAACAGTCACCTACTGCTACCGGAATAAATTAAATCTTTAAAGTTATGGATTCTCAATATTTTAAGTTCTTTTTGAACTTCTTCAATCTGTCCGTGATCGTAAAAATCGAATCGTTCCTCATCTTATTCTTGACTTCTTCCAATAGCATGACATTATATTTTTCCTCATTTTTGAGATTCTTTTAATTAATAAATAAATGGTACTTCACAGTTATTTGTTTGCAAAATATCAATAACCTTTTTCCTAGTTTAAGTGTCCATTTAATCCAGACGATGGCCGATTGGTTAGGGTATTGACCTTCTGTACTGGAGTTCGTGGGTTCGAATCCCACTGTAGCATGGATGTTCGTAGCAGTTCGGAATCAGCTTTAAGCTGTAGGTCCCGGTCTCATTTGCCCTCGTGTTGCAAAAATTAGACCGTTGCACTCCAAACCAAGCCTATTCCTAGATAATCAAACAAAGTCAGATCGCCTGCATGAATCCTCAAAACACGAAAAAATGAAATAAAAATTTGGCGAAAACCAAACATTTAAGAATGTGGGAGGAAGATACCTGATCAGATTTACACCAAACGAAATGAAAAATGGATTTTCATTCTTCAACTTGTGAACCTTTTCAACCGTAGCACTCCAAAAAAAACCAATTAGTCCATTTATTTCCTGTTATTCCAACATGACCCGGAATCAACTGCAGCATGCATAACATAACAATATATTTACGAAGTATATCCTGCTAACTTTTCTTGAAAGAAAAATAATTTGAAGCAATTTAGCATGGTTGATCTAAACCTCTTCCAGTACGAAGGTAGACATTCAATTCAATATATTCATTCTATTCTTGTAATAGACATAAATGAATCGAGTAAAATGACAATTAGATTCTACAATGTAAATATTATTCTAATCACTACTTTGCCATCAATAGATAGAAGAGCATAAATTATAATGATAATCGTTTAAATCACTACAATAAATTCATGATCTATAACTGAACAATTTTTCATTAGATTCTACCAATATACACACCACTTGTAAAACAACCATTACATAATCGGTAGCCTTGAACGCAGAGCATAAATATTAAATATTAAAAATCTAACAAAAATAGATTAAAAATGAATAAAAGAGATTAAATTGAATGTCATATACTGTGAAAAATAGTTTATTTATTCTGCAAGGGAAACAACTTTTTGACACTAATAACGTAAACGAAAATTAGAATAAATGATACAACGGCTTTTAAAATTGAACTTTTATATATCGTAATATCGATTCTTCTCATGAAGCGAAATAAAACTTAATTGTTTTGAATCAAGCTACTCTTCAAACTCTTATTCCTTTAATTTTAATAAAGAAATCTGACATTTTGTTGCCAGCAAATGCTCTTAATGAAATTTTCGATATCGATCATGAATTAAGAGGAAATGGGAAGTAAAATTTAAGCTGATGTTGCTGTTTTCTATAATATCGGATAAAGTATTAATGGGTAATTTGGATTATATTTCCAGTTACGCGCGGTCATAAATTCATCTGATTAAGGAAGGCGGAAAGTTTTATTCCATAATCTCCAATATTTAAGTATAATATATACGAAATTTTACGCAATACAGGCAGTATCAAAATTTTTGTATTAAATGCACTTTAAAAGCATTATAATGCTGCTGAAACAGACGCGGATGAACGAAATTTTACTTTAGCTGTCAGTGTAAACATTCACCGGCGAAGAATTATGAACACTAGGTATAAATAGGAAAGAATTATGAAAACTAGGTATATTTATCTGACTTTCGTCAGTGAAAAAAGGGCTGGAATTATAAAATAAATGAATTTTACTTTTTTTTCTTAATTTAGGTATAAGTACTATTCGAACATTCGCATGGAATTAAAAATGTGTAGATTGTCTTTGGAAAATAAATAAGCTATGACATATATAATTTTTCCAATATTTTTAATAGTTAAAAGAAACACTCTTTACACGGAAACTACGAAGACTGCCATCTTGAAAGTTTCCAAAAATTTCCGGCTTAACCCCTTAACGTATTTGCCCGTGTCTGACACGGGCGAAATTCAAATTAAGCATGTAATAAAATCGTTTACACTTTGTTTGTATAACAATTTTTTATATACTTTTTACTCTTTCCAAGCTCCCTAGTTAAATTGTAAAAGAAACACTCTTTACACGGAAATCCCTTTTCGTGAAGACTGTCATATTTTATAATTTTTTCTAAAATAAACTCGTGCTTTAAGGGGTTAAATATATGATAAAATTTATGTGTTGTTCAAGAATATTATGACACGAATTTTACTGAAATATAAAAATAGTTTAAGGATCTTACAACTGTTAAATTAACCAAAGTTCAATTTTTCAGAAAAAAATATAAGAGAAAATAAATTCAGTTCTGAACATTTTAAAATAACCGGCGTACAAAATTTTAAAACTTAAAATGAGTTATTAACAAAAACGAGGCAGCTGTTAATTCTAAACAAATTTAAACTTACAAAATTTAACTTGATTCTTTAAAAATTGTGCTTTTTTTCACGTAACAAGCATGTTATCTTAAAAAGCTTTTTTATATTTTTGTAGTTTTGAAGGTGAATTATAATATACACACACACACACACACACACACATATATATATATATATATATATATATATATATATATATATATATATATATATATATATATATATATATATATATATCTATATATATATATATATATATATATAAAAGTAAGGGAATTTTAAGTATGGATTATAGTTTCCCCTGTAAATTAGAACATAAGTCTCCAACAGTTTTATTCTTTGACAAATAATTGCAGCTTGCTCTATATTTGTGTACGGTTTGTAATTTTAAACAGCATATGATTTCATTAATAAATAGGAAAAGTCCAAGATACTTTATTTTCTATAACATTAAAAATTGAAACATAAAGGGAGTTTTTTTAATGAACATAACTATCCAGCCTATCTAATTTTAAGAATCTGTGCAGAAAGGAATTTTATGAAAATCTGGAAAACAAAAAGTCGAAATTAACTTCAAAATAATAAAAAAATTATAGATCATTTAACTTAAAAACAAACATTTTTCCTATGCGAGGGCACCTGTCTTTATAGAAAAGAAGATTTTAAAACACTATTTTATAACCATCATAAAATAAAGACCATGAATGATTGTCAGATAAGTAATTATTCAGTGTAAAATCGTAATATGCAGTTGATTCAAACAATGATGACAACCGTACAAAATTCCCATTATCTCAACATATTGATAATGGAGAAAATATTCGAAATATAGTAACTTAATCATAATAAAATTTATTATTTAAATCAATAGGTCATTTATCACTTACAGATATCTAATAACAAGTTATTTATATCATTTTATAAAATACGATTTATAAAAAGGTTCTTTTGAAATGAATATCTGAAAATTACATTGTTAAGCATGAATGACCATGTAACGTTCTTATTAAATATATTGAAATCAAGAAGCTGTACGTGTTGCACGTTTTCTTTAGATCAGTTTATATTTTAACTACATGAAGCTGCATTATTGAGTATAAATACAGACATGTAAATGTGACAAGATGGCAATATTTGCATATAATATCATCTTGTTTTTTTTTTTTTTTAATTTTTGATGCCATTTGGACTAACAGAACGATTTGAGCCATACTGTACTAGTATTAATGCAAAGAGATCAACCTTTCATTCTAATGAGCACAACTAGGGCGAAAGTATGACTTCGTTCAAGTTTGTCCTCGAAATTTAGAAGCAAGAACCAAGCAGAAGACTTATTTTTAACCTGCCACCATCACAGGTACCCCAGAGTGCCATTGTATTTCGGGCATATTCACACACACGCACACAAATATATATCTACATATGTAATTTAATAAATTTCAATTCTAACCAAATCGGAGTGCAGTGGCATTGCTTATTATTATGTCTTTTTTATTAATATGATACTTCAAATTTTGTAATGTGTTTTAACTTTCCTGTGTGTTTTCTTTCCACCCGTACTTCGTCATGTCAAATGGGGCAGGGCTGCAGCGGTGTACTCCCCCCCCCATATACGCGCACATGCGTTACCGAAATCTGTAAATGTTTACCAGACCTTTATTGGTCAAAATGTCTTTGCCTATGGGTCTTTAGTGTTCCTTTGAACAGGAAGTGGTTTACGGACTGTGCTCTTCCTTCTAAAATCGATTCTACACCATGTAGAATTTCATGGTCCATCACGATCAAGCTTAGGTGCCTTGGATCACTTGGATTAAGTACAAACATTCATTTAATTGAGTCTTTGTATCGGTGCGGGGATAAAGGACTTGCATCAAACGCTCTACACTTGAATCTTCAAGTGGACTTCAAGGATGTGGTTGTATAGTGGTATTGTATGAGATGTTGGAGTACATTGAAACCAAGAACATGTTTTACATGCCCAGAGACAACTTTAACGAACACGGCTGATCTTAGGCCGGCTTGTTGCTATCGGCGCTGTTGCTAACTGACTTACCGCGGATCATATTGACATTCAAATATATGGACGTTATAATATATACTCCAGACTTCAATATGTACAAGTAAAGAACAGTTTAGTGAAGATATATACTTTTACACATTGACACTGCTGTCTATAAACACAGGTATAAAAACGTAAAAAAAAGGAGATTCTTGTGTTTAATAGCATGAGATAATTAATGTACCATATAATATTTTCTCTATATTTTCAGATTTTCTAGCAAAGGACATCTGGTGAATATATACATTTTTATCCATCAATGCAGTTGAGTTTAATAATAGGTATTTAAATATAACTGAAAGGATTAACCATTAAATATTATCACTAATGTTTGTCACCTTTTTCGAGTCCTATACAAGAAAAGAAAAGAATTTCATGTAATATATTTCCAAAATTATTTCAATGCTGATATTGCATATTCGTAATAAGATTTAGACTGAACATTGTAGTTTAATAATAAATAATTACTTAATTGTAGCATTGTAGCATAAACTTAATAAAGTTATATTATAAGTCATTGCTAAGTAGCTTATCAATACAAATAATAACAGTTAGAAAATAACCTACTTTCACAACACAATGACACAATCAAACGCAAAAAAGTTTGAAATATTATTTTCACCAACATAAAATTCTTTTAATTCGGTTAATCTGCCAGCTCATTTATTAGATAAAATTTATGAACAGGAATTGCAGGTGTAATAACTGAGAAACATGCGAGATAAATCCACGCGTAAATCTGAGTAGTTGACGTTTTAACTGTAGATGAGCGAGCAAAACCTTCCATTATAGATACACTTCCACCGTCATTAGGGTCGAGTGAGGGAAGAGAGGTCGCTACTTCATTAGCGAGGTTGAAACGAGATCCGGTTTCATCCGGGAGCTGTGCCTTCACTGAAGAACGGTGATTTCCGAAACATACATTTTAATATTATTGGCATTGATTTTAGATACCTGAATCATCTATGTAATAGCTTAATAACACTGAACCGGAGCATAATCACGCATGTTTTTCTTGTATATGTATACATAAATATAAGTATATATATAATGCATATATATATATATATATATATATATATATATATATATATATATATATATATATATATATATATATATATATATATATATATATATATGCATATATATACATACATATCCGTAAATGTATATTTATCTCTCTACATATATGGGTGTGTGAATATCTATAAATATGCAATGGTATATTAACCACACATCTAAACTTAATTATAATTAAATTGCAAAATAAAGTTCTGATGACTGTTTATATAAAATTATAAATTTTGGTGATATGCTTTTGTTTCTATTTTAATTCTGGTAATATGTGACGATAAAAGTTTATTTATCCTTAAATTAACTATTAAATTAAACCCTTAAATTAAAATAACGTAACTCTCGAGGCCCTATATAAGCGACTAAAAAAGTTCTCGCAAGTATGAATTTTCTCGATAAACTCAATATTTTAAATGCCATTTTTTTTTCCATGGGCTAAAGACTGCATACAATCTAAAGTGTATATCCTTCGATGTGTGTATCTAATATATATATATATTCGATACAAAAATTTGAAGGTGCTACTGTGTTTATATTAGTTTATAATTTAGTATAAATTGCATGTTTAGAAACATTATTAAATAACTGTATCTAACTTCATAGCATATCGACTTAAATGACTTTAATTTTTTTTTATTATATTTAAATTTTATTGCCTTTTTTACCTGGTGAAAGGTTGCAACTGTAACTGTTAGTTAACAACCGATAAATCCACGCTTTAAATCTGAGTAGTCTACTACTCAGGATGATGTCATATCTGTGAATGAGCAAGCAATTCCTCACATTAACGGAGAAGTGACCATTGTCATTAGCGTAGATTGACAGAAGAGAGAGATCGTTACTTTATTACCGAGGTTGAAACGAGATCCGCTTTATCCAGAATAGGTATATTACTGGATAATGGCAAAGTTCAGGGAACGACCTTTAAATATCATCAGCACTACATGAAATAAGCATATAGAAATGCGCATAGAAATATATTAGTGAGTATTTGTATGCATCTATAATTATGTATGATGTATCATAATCCACGATTGCTCAGTCGGCAGAGACAATGTGCGATCTCATAACAGAAAGTTTGTGCTTTGGAGATCAAGCTGCCTTGTTCGTCCAGGGTGATAGGGGTGGATAAAATATGTTAGTGGTAATAACATCCTATGTGTTTGTAACATAAGTTACAGTGTTGACCGAGGAACAAGGGCAATTTCAGTTACCCCCCTTCGACCCCATTGGACAGGAGAGTTGGTCGATCTATAGCTGCTCTTCAATTTGTAGCCTAAAATATTACCAATGACTTATACCAAGCCATGTTGATATAATACAATGAGTTAAGACACCAGATACAAATGAGACTTTTTGCAGACATTTTTTAATTTATACTTTCATTCCTTTTTCTTCAATCTGGTGACGTTATTAAAATATTTAATCTCAATATAGAGCTAACGGAGTATAGATGTCAATATATCCAATCTCAATATGGAGTAGTTATAGAGCTGACGGAGTATAGATGTCAATATATCCAATCTCAATATGGAGTAGTTGGACTGTGGAAGAAACTCCCGCTGATGCCTCTGAGATGAAGAAAGAACTCAGAATTTTCTGCGTCTGCTAAAGTAGACTGCCGAAGAAAAAAACGAAGGGGCCTCCAAATTCGCTGCGTGAAATATCCGAAAAAAATATTGTTGTCAAGGCCAAAGACGACTGGCTGACACACTTCAGGCACCCCTCCTGTCCAATGGGGTCGAAGGGGGGGGGGTCACTAACATCACCCTTATCGATAGGTCAACAGTGTAACTCACATTACAGTGTTATCAAACAAAACATCTTGAAGTGGGAAGCTGGGCCTGGGGGTCATCGGCTTGGTCCCAGCTTCTACATTACGAATACTTATTTTCGGCAAAGTCGATCTTTAATCGAAGCATTACTCTTCATAAAAAACGAAAGGCCGAAAGCTTGCCTTAATGCGAGATTCATATGGTTACAATCAGTTTCCTTAAGCAAGGGGCATAAGTAACAACAACAACTAGGGGAATCATACGGCTCATCAAGTAAATGCTCTAAAGACTTTATACGGAAACTAAACATTATCATCCACACCATCACAATGTGACACTCTTCATACCATAGAAGAATTCTGTATCGTCAAGTGTCACACATATCTTCCTGAAAATGAAACCAGAGTTGTCACAGATATCTGCAGGTCTTCGTCGATAATTTCTGTACAAGAACTAAAATGCTACTCATAAAACATCCTCTTATCTGGTCCATACACTAAGTCCTTTAACTGTGACTTGAATAGGGAAGAAATCATGGGGAATCTGGAAAGTGATTATGTTCCTTAAGATTAGATTTGAAGAGAATACTCTAAGTTTCCCCTTCCCCAGAACGCAACTCTGCTACTAGAACGCAATATATTATTTATCCTTAAGACCTAACTGCAATTTTTATTCTTTTTTTCCTTTACAAGTCCACTAATTCCACATGACACAACAGAACCTGCAAATTTTACCATTTTGAATCACTAACATGGCCGTTATCAAAACACACGAATTCTTAATTAATGAATTATCCTAGGAAATTTCGTTTGTCTTACTTCCATGTAAAATCAACACAATTTTAGAACAAATTCTACCTGACCCCCTTAAATTTTGATTAAATTTGGTATAGTAAGTGCATTCTTGGTAATAAAGAAAATAACCAAATCTTATGTTCAAATAATAATTGGTTTGTTAGTTATAAGGCTTTAATGTTGCCAGATTTGTATAAAAAATACACTATCGGCATATTTTTAAATTACACTTGCTACTCACCTAATTAAGCTAGAGATATGTTCAAGGTGTTATTTTAAACCTTTTTTAATGGGCTTTCATATGATATACAACACATAATGACTTGAAAATTTTTTAAAAAATTTAAATTTAAATTTAAAATTTAAATTTCTCAAAAAGCCAAGTTTTTAAAATTTTGAAAAAAATCTCAAAAATTGCTCATATTATTGTTAATTAATCCTCAAAGTTTCATGTTGGGATCATAATGGGATCACAAGCAAGAAAAGTTTTTTGTTTGATATATTTACTATTGCAATAACGAAAATGAGAGCATGCATTCATTACTTTTAATCTAACTCATCTGTATAGGATGG
>CM063498.1:49705263-49742763 GCA_032207245.1 Pardosa pseudoannulata
ATGTAATGGAAATCATTTATAATATTATCTATAAACCTTATGAATGCGAAATTAGTGAAAACAAATTCTTTCATAGGTTGTAAATATGAGAAGTGTAAAACTCTCCCCTTGTACTGCATGAAAACAATAATTCCTAAAATTTAAATTATATTGCAAGAATAATAAGTATTTATCATTAATATGATGCAATAAATATATACATGAACAATTTAGAAGTGTTGTTCCGTGTAAGTACTTTTATTTGGAATGGTAAAACATAGAAAATAGAATTCCTTATTCCTTCAAGTAAAACATATTTAAAAATGTGTATTTAAAATTTTTTAATAAATTATGTAAAGTGCTGCCATCTATTGATAGTTTAAACTGTCAAAAACGTAGGAAATCAAAAAAGTCATTCATATATCTTTAAACAGAAGAGGAAAACAAAACACCTGGTTTCACTGCGAAACATTTGTTCTTTAAAGGGTTAATAGCTGATAGAAACATTAACGTAGTCACTTTATATTATACAACAACTCTTTTTCCCCTATTGCCTGAATCTACTGAAAAATAAATCTTTAAAACTTTCTTATACTAACTTGATACATTTCACCGAACCGTTCTCTTCATTTGAATCATTTCATGTACTAACTAATGTGGTAACATTTTTAACCAGCAACTGCGTATGCAATAACGAAAAAGACAAGCGAATTTAATCAGAGCATAAAACTGAATATTCTTCTCTGATACATTTTGAGGCGGATAAGCGAGAAAATCTCCCATTTCTGATATAGTAAACTGTCATTAGGGTCGAGGGAGAGAGAAGTCGTTGCATCATTAGTGAAGCTAAAACAAGAACTGATTCATATGGGAAGTATCTCTTCATTGTAGAGCGTTAGAAATTAGTACATACCTTTCAAGAGTATAATAAGGGTTTTTATATCTTGGAATTCCATAGAGTGTAAATTAGTTATGCTTAATATAAACTTACATGTATCTGTGTATGTGCACTTAGCAGGTAAAATGCACGTAAAATTTTGTAAAGATATATATATATATATATAATATAAATATATATATATATATATATATATATATATATTATATATATATATACAGAGAGATGTGTATGCGTGTGTGTTATATAGTGGGAAAGTATTTCATTGGATACTAAGTTAAATACTATTTTACTATTGCGGAACGTTAGTTTAACTGTCAATTGTTTTGGTTATAATAGTCAACTATAACTAATATTTTGTTACAAGATTACTATTGGGACTTGCACTAACATTTAAAATGGAATTCGAACTACTACAAACATATCTGTGATATTCAAATATACAACCAACAATACTGAAACTTTATTTTCTCGGTCTTAACTTCAAACCAGATCATCGTATTCAAATCGTATTTTAAATTATTTTTATTTCCCATTTCAATACCAATTTAACAAGAAACATTTATTACTAAAATATTGTTTTACATCCCAAATTAAAACTGATATTAAAGTTTCTAATAAATTTATATCTCAATTTAATAAAAAAGTAATGAAAATCACGAAATATTTAAAAGAAATACATACGAAGAATTCAATCTGACGTTTAAATTTTCAAGTGCAATTCCAACAAAAGTTATTCGATCTCTCCCAGAATGACGTAGTTTTCAACATACTCAAATAACGACCTGCTTTACTGGTAATCTCTAATCGATAAGAAAGTATTCGTCGAATTGGAGCAGTATCCGGAAAATTTTGTATAATGGACTGAAATTGGAGAACCTGATTGAAGGTTAATCCTCCATTAATCTGAAACGCTTATAATCAGGCACAGGCCGGGTGCAAATTTTCACGTCATTGATCCTATTTCAGAGAGGAACTTATGTATCGCTCGCTGATGAATCAGTGCCTTCTCATATTCGCAGAGATATAGATGCGCACTAATGCGATTCCCAAGGGGGAATTTAGTCTACGGTGGAAGCAGAAACACAGCGATGCTTCGGAATTTATTGCGATAGATTGTTGAGTATCATAACTTAAATGGTGGTGTTTACGTGAAATATACCCTAAAGTGATAAGGACTTTAATTTCTAAAATTGGAGATATGGGAAAGAAGCATAACCAGTAATGGTCTGTATATGGACGTAGGTTTATACTAATGTGTGTTAATATACACAGCATATGTGTATGATTTTGCCGATATATATATATATATATATATATATATATATAAATATATATATATATATTATATATATATATATATGTATATATATATGTATATATATATATATATATATATATATATATATGTATATATATATATGTATATATATATATATATATATAAATATATATATATATATATATATGTATATATATATATATATATAAATATATATATATATATATGTATATTATATTTATATATATATAATATATATATATATATATATATATATATAAATATATATATATATATATATATAATATATATATTTATATATATATATATATATATATATGTATATATATATATATATATGTATATATATATATATATATATATATATATATATATATAGTATATATATTATATATATATATATATATATTATATATATATATATATATATATATATATATATATATATATATATATATATATATAAATATATATATATATATAAAATATATGTATATGTATATGTATATATATAATATATGTATATGTATATGTATATATATTTATATTTATATATATATATAAATATATATATAAATATATATATATATATATATATATATTTTTATATATATATATATATATATATATATATATATATAATATTTATAATATATTTATATATTATATATATATATATAAGTGTGTGTGTGCCTGAACTTTTATATATGTATACATATATGTGTCTTAAAGAATACACATATAACTATGTGTTAATAGAAATGTGGAAATATGGCATATTTGAATGTAGGAATAAGCATAGTCATCTTTTCACATATATATTACGAATTTGCAATAATACCCATGTATATTTTTGTAAGCGTACAATCTCACTTAGTAATTATTTCTTTTATATTATATTTTTACGATTTATCTAATGTTCAGTTTTATTTCTCGCTTTTCAGTTGTGTTTTTTATACTTGTTGTGAATAATTTTACAAATCTCCAATGGAGTTAAATCAGAAAAGTTTAAATTATCTCGGGATACAATAAATGGAACAGTTAAAATCAGTATTAAATTCTCAAGTGGAAGAATTCAAATTCATTTTTCATTTCGTTTGGTGTAAATCTTATCAGGTATCTCCCTCCCACATTCTCAATTGTTTGGTTTTGGGCAAATTTTTTATTTCACTTTTTCGATTTTTGAGGATTTATGCAGGCGTTCTGACTTTGTTAGATTACCTAGGATTAGGCATGTTTTGGAGTGCTAGTGTCTAATTTATTTCGTGTTATTAGGTGTTTATTTTTTTGGAATAATTCAAAAGAAAAGAATAACAATAATTTATATAATTTATTCATTGTTGAAACATTTTTCATTAATGTATGAAACACAGCGTGGCCTGCTATACTTCGAGGATGTAGCGTGGTCGTAAAATAATACGAATTTTCAGGATAAGTTTCACATACTTTATTTGACAATGTCCAAAGCAAAAATCCAACCAAGGATGGTTACACTTTCTTTTATAACCTTGGGGATGCCACAGTGGGAGAAAAGAATTTGTTAACTCAACAAAATAGGAATGCTCTTATTCGGCAAAATAGGTTGGCGAGTTAAGCTCGCCAGGACAGGAAGTTGACAAAAGAGTTTAATGCCGAAAGGCCACTAAACAGATGACGAAATTTCGGAGTTAGTGGTTTATTTTAATAGGAGTTAATAATTTTAGTTTAGGTTTAAAGCATTAAATTTTTACTTTACATGTATACATACTTGATACATGGATACTTAACGTTACATACGTGGACTAAATACGAACAAAAGAGTTAGGTTAATTTAACAACCAACGGATGTATGGGACAATTTTGACCATCAGACATCTTTTGGTTCTCAGACGTATCGAGAAAAAATCAAACCTCACTGCAATATCTCTGTTGTTGGGTGGATATACTAAAATATTCAAAACAATATAAAGTATTTGGGAAGTTTATAAAATTGTAGTTTTAAGAGAAGAAAAATTGATATTTCAAGAATTCTTACCTTTTGTTTTCTGCATCCTAAGCGTTTTATCCCAGTAGATTATTTTAACGAGACGTTTCCTCATACCGCATATAAATAACGTGCAAATTTACTTTGATTATTAATTAAAAAGGTAAAGGGAAGTATTCGGAAAAAATTGTAGGAATTACATTTTAGAATAATTTTAGGTAGATTAGTAATTGTTCATTAAAATATATCTACCCATCCGTCTTGTAGAATACAGTAACATCTTATACAGTTATAAACATTCTTAATTTATCTTATATGTTGAACTAAAAGTTTAAAGTGAATGAATGTATTTACAAAATTAAAAATGTATCACACAAATATAAAATTTTACATAAGCAAACATAATTCTGTACACCCACCTGTTAAGTTGTATACAGTAATGAAACTTACATTTATATGTATAATTAAGTTTTTTTCTATATTAAACTGTAAAACTATAAATTTGTGAATGAAGGTGTTTACATAATTTTTAATAAATGTACATCACAAATATACAATATTCACACAACACATACATAAATATGTACACTCACCTGTCTAGTTGTTTGAAGTAATGAAATGTACAGTTATGTGTTTACTTAATTTTTTATAGATAGAACTATAATTTTTTTGAAAGTGTTTATATAAATCTAAAATATGTATCAATACACATATAAATAAGCTTAAATCTGTACAGTCACCTGTCAAATTGTATAAAATGATAACACACACAATTAAAAGTATACTTAACCTATATTATACATTGAACTATCATATTATGAATGAATGTGTTTTAATAATTGTGAAAATTGTACCACATAAATATGCATATGCATTATGAAGTAATGGTGTGGTTTGTGGGGCTACGGTCTCTTATGCAGTAAAATACAGTTATATGTACACTTAACTTCTTTCATATAGTGAACGGTAAATTTCTGATTAAAAGAAAGCATTTACATTATTTTTAAAATATGTATTAACAAATATATGACACACATGTAATACATTGGAATGTATACAAGCATACATAATTCCAAACACCCGCCTGTTTAGTTGTATACAGTAATGAACTTGGATTTATATGCATACTTAAGCTTTTTTACATTATACTTTACAACTACAAACTAATAAATGAAAGTGTTTACATGATTTCAAATACATGTAAATCATAAATATAGAATACGAGAACAACACACACATAATTATGTACACCCACCAGTCTAGTTTTTGAAGTAATGAATTGTACAGTTATGTGATTACTTACCTTTTCTACACAGTAAACTATAAATTTCTTGACTGAAGGTATTTACGTAACTCTAAAAAATGTATCACTTAAATATATAATACGCATATAAATACGCTTAAATCTATACATCCACCAGTCTAGTAGTATATAATAGTGACACATATAGTTACAACTATACTTAACCTAATTTATAGATTGAACTATCATATTGTGAATGAATGTGTTTGAATAATTTTTAAAAATGTACCATATAAATATGCTTAGAAACCCACATAAATATGTACACCCATCTTTCTACTTTTATTCAGTAATGGTGTGGTTTGGAGGGCTACTGTCTCTTATGCAGTAATGAATTATACAGTTATATGTACACTTAACTTCTTTCATACATTTAACAATAATATTGGACTTTCATGCACTGAACTTCCTTCATACATTGAAGTTCTGAATGAACGAAAGTAATTTAATTATTTTAAAAATTAGTTTTAGCAAATATATGATAAACATATAACATACTGAAATGTATACCAGCATACACATATAAACCCAATAATTCCCAAGTAATATCTGATGAATATACATTGATGACGATCTTAAATTGAAGCTATTACGGAACAAAGTTTATAAAATATGAAATTTAAATAGAATTATATTTGTAAAAAAATAAAATTCCAGTCATAAGAGATTTTATTGGTATATTTATTGGTATTTTATTGGTGTTTACTTAACTATATTGTAAACACAATATAGTTAAGTAAACAGTTCAGTTGTATAAAACTAGTCCGAATTTCAATAGATGAACCTACCGGAGAATTAAATTCTTATAAATCTCTAAATGAACAAATAGCAGATAATCAATAAATAGATGCCATTTACTTTCTCTTGAAAGGAAATAGTGTTTGTAGAAAACTTAAAAATTCAATGACCTTTTTATAGCTATTCGTTAAAAGTAATGATACACATCAATAGTATAAAAACAAATTTTAATTACACTCAAGAGCAAAAAAACATTATAACCACCTGTCAATAACATTTGCTGCGTTGCCCCATATTCAATACTGTCCGCTGCACAGTGTGCTCCAATGCTATTCTACTTGGCCCTGCAGTGTATTAGGTTGTCAGCTGAGCCACTGTCTGGCTCCTGTTTTGCTTCATCATGCGAGACAGTCTCCGATGATCTTTTTCTTTGATAGCGTGTGGACGTCCAACACCATGTCGTCTACTGCTGGTTTCATCATAATTCATCCACTTTGCATAAGTACTAACAACTGTTGAACAAGGACAACACTCGAGTCGTGCAGTTTCGAAAATACTTGTTCCGAGCCTTCGAGTCTTTAAAATATGCCCTCTGTAAAAATCGCTTAGATCCACAGCCTTTCCCATCACACACAGATGTAAGTTAAAAAATGATTCTTCAGACTCTCCAGCAGCAGTTAAATACCACTTCCACCTGCCTTCCACGTCATTCAGACGAGTTCATTACAAAATGTAGGGGCGGTCATAATGTTTTGGCTCTTGAGTGTAAATAATTCTACTTATGCTAGCGATTAACATATATCTAAACATATATAATATTATAAGTTCTGTACGTCTTTAATTTATAAGCGGTTACAATGGAAGGCATCATTCAAAAACGAATAAAGTTTATTTACTCCTAAATATCATGATTCTAAAATAAATTGTATAAATATGTCATTCCAGAAAAAATACTGTCGTCTTTAAAACGTTCGAAATCCAATTCTCCTTTTCGAGAGTTTAATGGTTATTTCAAGCCTATTTCTTAATAGCACGATTAATTTATTCATTTATCACTTATTATGTAAAAAAATCAATTTTTTCTAGCATTGTGAGTTCATTTCTTTCAAATTCATTTAATATTTCATATTTTAAACTATTTAAATATTGTCTAATATATGTTTTAAACTATTAATATTACGTAATGATTTTCTTTAATATTTGGCTTAAATAGATTAGGTACATACGTGATATTTTAAATTTAACTGATTATTTTTTGTTATAACTTTTACACGATAACAATAAAATTATTTTCATATGATAGGAGTCTATTTCAGGACTAAAAATATCTAATTTTTAATTTATATATATTTGGAAATTAAGACGTTTGTTCTTTTGTGTGTTTGTTTATTATACATAACCACACGGTTTGAGTAAATGAATTCAATGTGATTCTAAACTGCATTACAGGATCGGGAGACTCTAGAGGAGTATGACGATAAATAAATTATTGAGAAATAGTTCTCATTAAAAAACAAAATTTTTTTTATCTGCCTCATTGGGTACTTAACAGTTCTGGAATATTAAAAATTTTACTAATCCCCGTCATATGATGGGTTATATGCTAGTACTTTAATATAATTAAAAGTTAAATAGCTGTTAAAAAACTAAGATTCTTTTCAATTTCAATTATCCATTACAAAAGTAATGTAACTATTATTTTAAACTTCAGTAATATCCATAGATAGTTATGTAATTACAAGGTTAAACAGGCATTACACTGTTATTACCAAAGAAAAAAAAACATTTCATTTTTAAAAGTCGAACATAATCCATCCTTTCATTTTCCGCCAAAGAGAAAAAATACGAAATTTATTTCAATGTAGCAGTTTGTTGTCCGCATCATTTGTTCATATTATTCTCCTGTTTTATGCAAAGAAATGCTTTCTTTGTTGCTGCGAGTGTGTATTCTCGGTAATTACAAGAGAAATCGGCTATCACACGGGACTCTTAATGGTGCAATATCCTTGCATTCATTCTTTGTTCCTCAATCACTCTCTGTCCAAGTTAGTAAGGTAAGACAAATGATGCTTTCTTTCGTTCACGTTATTTACTTAACTGGTTTCTGTTTTCTTCTTAAGAGCGAGATCGGTATCTCATACAACCGAGGCGGAAATTAAATTTTAATATTAAATACATTAGGGCTGAAATTTATGGGTAACTGGAGTTTTTTTTAACTGATTCTGGATCTTTTCCTCCGTTTTTAATTTAAAGGACTGGGGTAATTTTTATTCTAAACGCCTTTCCAGATTCACGGGCTATCAAAAGGGAATAAAATAGGTGTGAATTATATCTCTTAAATTTCTAAAAGACAATAGCGTTTTTTTCAGTTAAAAAGTATCATGCAAAAGTAATTATAGTTTATTTCACCTTTATGAAACTTACTTTCATTTTTACTGGTATCAAGTAGATTGGCAAGTTTTCATGTTGGATTCCGTAGGTTCGAACCAAACGAAACTGTCAACTTACTATTGTCGAAAATAGATATTATAAAGTTCATTATAATTTAAATAATAATTAACTTAGAAAAGTTTAATATAGAACAGAGTTTAATATTGACCAGTTATTTTCTATGTTTTTTTCCTATCTGTTATTGATTCTATAGAAAACTGATTTAAAAATTTTGAAAATAAAAAAATTAAATTAACAAATATTTTTATAATTGATCTTATTATGTACAAAATAAGAGTATTTTTACATAATGTACATAATAAGAGTAGTTATATATTGTGTATAGACATAATCTTAAACTTTATACTCTTTTTGTTGAACGATGTTACTTTTGTCTTAAATATAACTTATTTAAAATTCATGTTTAAATAAGTAAAGACAAACGATACATGTGCCTTTACTTAAAAATGATTTATTGAACTTACAATTTATTTTCAGTGACCTGGTATCAAGTAGATTAGCAAGTTCCGTGTAGGACTCAGTGGGTACGAACCCTTGCTGTTGTCAACTTACTGCTGTCGGCAATGTATATTATAAAGTTCATTAAATTTTACGTATTAATTAACTTACAAGAGTTATATATAGAAGTGATGTAAATTTTAGGGGAAACTTTCTATTGAAACTCTGTTATTGATTTTATAGAAAACTGATTTAAATAATTCATATAATCGGAAGTTTATATAATTAAGTTTTGTTTACATAGATAATAATAAACGCTATACTGTTTTTACTGAAAGATGTTACTTTTGTAACTTCTTAAAGATAACTTACTTAAAATTCATTTTTAAATAAGTAAAGACAAACAATATATGTGCCTTTATTTAAAAATTGTTTATTGAACTTAAAATTTATTTTCAGTTTACTCGTATCAAGTAGTTTGTCGACTTTTTATGTTGGAATCCGTGGGTTCGAACCAGTGCTATTTGTCAACTCACTGTTATCGGGAATAGATTAAAGTTTATTACATTTTAAGTATTAGTTAACTTAGTAATGTAGAACTAATGTAAATTTTACAGGAATTTTTTTATATTTTTCTATATGTTATTGTTTTTATAGAAAACTGATTTAAATAATTCAGATAATAAAAAGTTTACATAATTGCTCTTCTTATGTTCATAATAAGAGTATTTTTACACAATGTACATAATAAGAGTAATTATATATTATTTATATACATAATCTTAAACACTATACTCTTTTTGTTGAATGAGGGTACTTTTGTTACTTCTCAAAAATAACTTGTTCAAAATTCATTTTTACATAAGTAAAGACAAACAATGCAAGTGCTTTTACTTAAAACTGATTTATTGAACTTTAAATTTATTTTTAGTTTACTCGTATCAAGTAGTTTGTCGACTTTTTATGTTGGAATCCGTGGGTTCGAACCAGTGCTGTTTGTCAACTCACTGTTATCGGGAATAGATTAAAGTTTATTACATTTTAAGTATTAGTTAACTTAGAAGAGTAATGTAGAACTAATGTAAATTTGACAGGAAATTTTCTATATTTTTCTATCTGTTATTGTTTTTATAGAAAACTGATTTAAATAATTCAGATAATCAAATGTTTACATAATTGCTCTTCTTATGTTCATAATAAGAGTAATTATATATTATTTATATACGTAATCTTAAACACTATACTCTTTTTGTTGAATGATGTTACTTTTGTTACGTCTCAAAGATAACTTGTTCGAAATTTATTTTTACATAAGTAAAGACAAACAATGCATGTTACTTAAATGATATTTTTAAATTTATTTAGTATATCAGTAGATAGGATTTCTAGACATAGTTCCTTTATTGTCAACTTACTGTTAATTGATATTATACAGTTAAATATTTTAAGTATTAATCAACTTAGGTTAAATGTACTAATGTAAATTTGACATGAATTTTATATGTTTTTTTTTGGAACGTCCGAATGGGTTTTCGAATTCGTGGGTTTGAATCCACTATGGCATGGATGTTCGTAGCCGTTCGGAATCGGCGTTTTAGCAGTAGTTATTATCGTGTTAAAAAATGTAGAACTAATGTAAACCAAACCAAACTTTATATGTTTTCTTTCTGCTATCTATTTTATAGAAAACTGATTTACAAATTGAGATGAACGAAAATTTGTATAATTGTTCTTGTTATGTACATAATAAGAGTATTTTTACAAAATGCTCATAATAAAAGTAAATATGTGTTGTTTATATACATCATCATAAACGCTGTACTGTGTTTACTGAACTATATTTGTTTTGTTGCGTCTGAAAGATAACTTAAAGTTCATTTTTAAAATAAGTTAAGACAAACAATACATATGTATGAACTTAAAAAGGATTTACTATATTTTAAATTCATTTTCAGTTTTCTGGTTTGAGATAGGTTGACAATTTTCCGTGTCGGACTTCGTGGGTTCAAACCCCTCCTGTTGTCAATTTACTATTGTAGGGAATCGATATTATATAGTTCATTACATTTTCAGTATTAACTTAGAAAATTTGAATATAGGACGAACTTAAATTTCACAGGAGATTTTCTATTTTTTTCCTATATGGTATTGATTCTATAGAAAACTGATTAAGCAATTTTGATAATCGAAAATTTATATAATTGATCTTAATATGTACATAAGAATATTTTTACATAATGTACATAATAAGAGTATATTATGTTTAGCTTATATACATATTCTTAAACGCTATAATATTTTTCTTGAACGATGTTACTTTCGTTACGTCTCAAAGATAACTTGTTTAAAATTCAATTTTAAATAAGTAAAGACAAACAATACATATGCCAAAATGATTTATTGAACTTAAAATTTATTTTCAGTTTACTGGTATCAAATAGATTAGCAAGTTTCCGTGTAGGACTCCGTGGGTTCGAACCCCTCCTGTTGTCCACTTACTGCTGTCGGGAATCGATATTATGAAGTACATTATATTTTAACTATCAATTAACTTCCATGAGTTAAATGTAGAAGTAATGTAAATTTGACAAAAAATTTCTACATTTTTCTGTTCTTTATTCATTTTATAGAAAACTGATTTAAATATTTTAGATAATCGAAAATTTATATAATTCCTCTTATTATGTACATAATAAGAGTAATTTTGTATTGTTCATATAAGCTTAGAACGCTAAATTTTTTTCTTAAACGATGTTTTATTTGATACGTCTCAGAGATAACTTGCTTAAAATTTATTTTTTAATAAGTAAAGACAAACAATACATGGGATTTTACTTTAAAATGATTTATTGAACTTAAAATTTATTTTCAGTTTACTGGTATCAAATAGATTAGCAAGTTTCCGTGTAGGACTCCGTGGGTTCGAACCCCTCCTGTTGTCCACTTACTGCTGTCGGGAATCGATATTATGAAGTACATTATATTTTAACTATCAATTAACTTCCATGAGTTAAATGTAGAACTAATGTAAATTTGACAAAAAATTTCTACATTTTTCTGTACTTTATTCATTTTATAGAAAACTGATTTAAATAATTTAGATAATCGAAAATTTATATAATTGCTCTTATTATGTACATAATAAGAGTAATTATGTATTATTCATATGCATAAGCTTAGAACGCTACACTTTTTTTGTTAAACGATGTTATATTTGATACGTCTCAGAGATAACTTGCTTAAAATTTATTTTTTAATAAGTAAAGACAAACAATACATGGGATTTTACTTTAAAATGATTTATTGAACTTAAAATTTATTTTTACTTTACTGTTATCAAGTAGATTGGCAAGTTTCCGTGTAGGACTCTATAGGTTCGAACCCCTCCTGTTGTCAACTTACTGCTGTCGGGAATTTATATTATAAAGTTCATTAAATTTTAAGTATTAATTAACTTGCATGAGTTAAATGTAGAACTAATGTAAATTTGGCAGGAAATTTTATATATTTTTCTATATCTTTCCTATTAATTATGTATTATTTATATACATAATCATAAACACTGTACTGTTTTTGCTGAACGATATTAGTTTTGTTGCGTCTCAAAGATAGCTTAAAATTCATTTTTAAATAAGATAAGACAAACAATACATGGATTACCTTTACTTAAAAATGATTTATTGAACTTAAAATTTATTTTCAGTTTTCTGGTATGAAGTAGGTTTGACAATTTTCCGTGTCGGACTTCGTGGGTTCGAACTCCTGCTGTTGTCAATTTACTGCTGTAGGAAATCGATATTATAAAGTTCATTACATTTTAAGTATTGATTAACTGAAAAGAGTTAGGTGTAGAACTAATGCAAATTGGACAGGAAATTTTTGATTTTTTGCTTCATATCTGTTATTGATTCTATTGAAATAGATTAAACAATTTAGATAATCGAAAATTTATATAATTTCTCTTTTTATGTACATAATCAAAATATTTTTACATAATACACATAATAAGAGTAATTAGGTTTTGTTCATATACATATTCTTAAACGCTATACTGTTTCTGTTGCACGATGTTACTTTTCTTACGTCTCAAAGATAACTTGTTTAAAATTCATTTTTAAATAAATAAAGACAAACATTATATGTGCCTTTACTTAATGATTTATTGAGCTTACAATTTATTTTCAGTTTACTCGTATCAAGTAGATTAGCAAGTTTTCGAGTAGGATTCTGTGGATAAGAACTCCTCTTGTTGCCAACTTACTGCTGTCGGGAATCTATATCATGAAGTATATTACATTTTAAGTATCAATTAACTTACTAGAGTTAAATGTAGAACTAATATAAATTTAACAGGAAATTTTCTATATTTTTCTATCTTTTATTGATTTTATGGAAAACTTTTTAAAATAATTTAGATAATCAAAAATTTATATACTTGTTGTTATTATGTACATAATAAGTGTAATTATGTATTTTTTTATACTTTTTTCATATGCTACACTGTTTTTGTTGAAAGATGTGACTTTTGTTAAGTCTCAAAAATAACTCGATTAAAATAAATAATTTTGATAAAATATCTGTTATCGATTTTTATAAAACTGATTCAAAATTTTTAGATAAACGAAAATTTAAATAATTTCCATTATTATATACATAATAAGAGTATTTTTACATAATGTACATAATAAGAGTAATTATGTATTGTTTACATACATAATCTTATACGATATATTGTTTTTGTTTAATCATGTTACTTCAGTTGCGTGGGAAATATAACTTGTTTAAAATAAATGATCTTGATAAATGATATTAAACTCTATATTGTTTTTGTTAAACGATTTTACTTTTTACGTCTTAAAGGTAATTTGCCTAAAACTCATTTTAAAAAAAGTACAGTCAAGCGATAAATGTGCTTTTACTTAAAACTTGTTTATTGTGCTTTAAATTTAATTTTAGTGTTTAACAGTTTACTATTTATTTATAAGACGACTCCGACGGGTAAAGTCATTTATTTTATAAAAAGCCTTTAATTAAAAGTAAATAAAAAGGAACATAAAATAAATATTTCTAAAATATAAATCCCCTAGAAAATACGGTATCGCTAAATAAGCTTTTCTTTAAAAGAAGAAAATATATTTGATTCATTCTACGATATTTTCATTTACAATAAATTATGCGTTCTTCTTACAAATAATCTTACTGATCTTTAATTCTCTGTTTCAATGAAATTGCATTCCAAACTAATGCATTATTATTAAAATGTTAAATTTTTATGCCTAATTTAGATTCTCAGTAAACTGGTAAAAATATTATATAAAAATATAACATTATCGCACGAAATGTACAGGTTTCGAATTCCTTGCCTGTAACAGAATTGTCTAAAAATAACTAACATTAAGTAAAATTTGTTTGAAGGAAGTATTTAAATAGAAAAGCAATTTATATAGCGTAAAATAAAATAACCGTTTTAGGAAGCAGGACTTTTTAATACGAGTAGTCTTGGATTTTTAAGGAGTAAAAAATAAAAACCATTTACGTAATCTCCCACTTTCAAATTGCGATTAAAAAAGATTTAGAAATAAAACTTAAAAGTTCTTAAAAATCTCATACTGAATAGAATTATATATATATAAGATTTAAAGCGAATGAACTTTAAATAATTGTTAGGCTGTGATAGTAGTTTGAAATCTTGAAATTGAGTTTCAGAAAGCCCTTTTTTAAAAAATTCGTAATACTATAGTAAACATTATAAAATCCATGGTAATTATTTTCAAACTTTTGTGAAAATTTAACTACATATTCATTAATGTTACTTATGAGTTGAGCAATATTATTTAAAATACATTCATTTTTATAACAAGTTGTTGGCATTCTTTTAGTACAGTATTTAAGTTTTTTTTATATTTGTAGATATAAAATTTATTTTTCTTTTTTATATTCCTCCCAGATAGTATTGTGGTTAGCTAATTGTGCTTCCACCTCATTCTCGAGTAAGACTGGAATGCATTGGGCCTGTCTTTTCATAAGGAGTAACAATGGTTTTTGTGTATGGAAGTTTCATAAAAAATTGTCAACAAAACCTGCGACTTTGTACAGCCCAAATCTAATCTAGGAAAATTTTTAGCATTGGATAGTTTACCTTACATTTAAATCATATTTTACTTTAAAATATTATCTTACTATTTTTACTTCGTATGTAAAGCAGTTATAATTTATACATTTTTACAGACTTATTCTAATCAATGATGACTCATTTTCATCACATTTATTATCATAAAAAATTTTCAACAAAAACTGCGACATTCTACATCCCAAATCTAATCTGAGAAACTCTTTAGCATTGGATAATTTACATTAAATTTACTGCATATTTTACTTTAAATTATTATCATAGAAGCAACTCTACTATAAAGGCGAATTCATTTACATCTTATGTAACCGAGTTATAACTTATACATTTTTACAGACTTATTCTAATTAATGATCACTTCTTTTCATAACATTTATATTCATAAATGTCATGTGTTACTTATTTTTTGGGTTTTATACAAAAAGCTATTTATCCATTTTGAGAAGTTCTAGTAGAAACTGTTCATTCATATCTTCCGATTTATGAACTATATAAACTTATATTACAAAAAAGGTAAAAATAAATAAATAAGTAAATTACATCCCATATAAAAATTTCAATCCGAGTTTAGTGAGTTCCATAATTGTGATTGCAAAAGGAACATTTTAAAAGAGTTTTTTTTATCTCTATTACGTACGCTTTGGGAATTGGGATGAACAAAAATATTTTATTCTTTAGAAGCATTGAACTAGGCTACAATATAAGACATATTTTCTCAAAATAACTTATATTTTGAACTTTATTAGCTTACATAAACATATATTAAACATACACATAACATTACACATAAATATATATTAAAACAAAGCTATAAACTACTTGTAAATCTATACAATAGTATAACATATTGAAATTAACTTTGGAATACCATAATTTTGCAAAAGGAGTATATGAATATGTACGCAGACTTTAAATTATCTGTAAAAAAAACTAACTTTGAATCTTAATACAAGTTTTATTTTAGTAAAAGATTATGGTCCTAATGAAATTTATCAAGGCATGAGAAATTCATGCGTTGACTAGGCGTAAATGATACTAAACACATCCCATATTTACAACTGCAAAATTAGTAGCTTCAATATTATTGAAAAATCCCGATTAAATGAAATTATGGAAGTTTCTCCTGAGAGTAAGAACATTAAAAAAATTAAGAATAATTTTTAGTTTAGAAATTGCAACCAATCCTTATTTGTTGACAAGATAAAAAATTTTAAACAGTAAACCTGGGTTACTTTTCGTAAATAAATTTAAATACAAATTTAGTTTTTACGTTCTGCCATGTAATTTAGTAATAGATAAAATTACTTACCTTGAATTGACACTATGTGAACCGAAAGAGAAAATTTGTATTCTATATTTAAAAAATCTGCTGATCCAAACTTGTAATATTTATAAATACCAATACATATTATACATTTTCAGGATTGCTTAACACATTAATATGTAATTTCCTTAAAATATTTTTTTCAAGAAACTATATAATTTATGCACACTAAATTATACATGGGATTTCTATCCTTGATAAAAAATCTAGGTGTTAATGTTTTAAAACTAAATGATAAAAAAATGTCTAAATTTTTATTAAATCTTAAAAAGAAATATTGTTGTTAATGTACCTAGATACTGAAAATTCTCGGTTAATCTGCAACAACTTAATTCGAGAATTATTTACAAACGAGACTAAAATTATTCCTAACAAAAGCTTGTTAATATAATATTTTAAATCATTAAAGTTGAGCATTGTAATCTCGCCGAGCGGTCTGCGAACGTTCTATTTTCAATTGTAAGTCATTTGGGTATGACTTCACGTGGGTTTCTTATAGGGAGCAGGTATGGAGACGAAATGATCAGCCGTAGAGAAGTTCAAACTTAACAACGTTGATTTATTACAACCAAAAACATTTAAAGGAAGCTATAGCCCCGTTTACATGTGCCAAAAGCAGCGTAGAATGCAGGGTAGATACGCGAATTGTACTCCCCTTTCAAGAATTATCCCTAGCTAGGGAAAAAATTGAGGGGTAGAAAGAATCCACCTTTCTACCCGGGTAATAGCAGAGTTTACTCTCCTTTCCCATCATCCTTTGCGCTTACAGATGATTGCCGTCCCGTATGATCACGTGACTTCTAGCGACGATCCCGGTGAAATGGAGAGTAGAAATAATTGACCATGTAAATGGGTTTCTCTGACCCTCCAAGCAAAATCCCTTTACCCGAGTAAAAAGAAGGGTACATGACTGGCACATGTAAACGGGGCTTAAAGGTAAAATCGTCGAGAGAGGAGCTCATTCTCAGCAACCTTTTCATTTGCAAGTTCAGCCGGGAGTTCCTCCCGTTTTTCCTTTGTCAAACAGGAAACCTCGGTTTTGGGGGAGATCGACACCCCCCCAGTTGACCTTCGTCCTTGGAGTAGCTGATGCGGTAGAATAAAGAACAATTTCTTCTTTCTGTCGGTGCCTTGACAAAACGGCAGATTTGACACTAATCTTCCGTGCATCCAAAAAAGACCATTACAGCCGTTTTCCAATTGTTTGGCGTTTTGAACTGTTCGGCGCCTTACAATAAACCAAAAGTTCGCTTTAGCCGACACATTTTTTTCTTTGATCCCCGACAGAGACGGACGCGATACTTACAAGCGTTTTTATTGGGGAATAGATAATTAAATATTTGGTTAAATTTTCTAGTTTTTATATTTAAGAGTTTAAAATTAAGTCTGTTTTGATAAGTACTTTTAAATACGTTTCTAAACATTTTTACATTTGTACGTTTTTATGTATTTTACGAAAATCCCTAAATGTTAACCTTTTACAGGCCGAATTCTGATCCAGATATATTTTAAATTATTTTTTGAATATCTCGCTTTCTAATGCTTTAGTTAAGGTGTGTTAGTCATTTAATTGCGGAAAAAAAGTTTTTCTTTTATTATTTTCATGATGTTCTCAATTGAGAACGTTGGCCACTTTTGACTATACACTGGATTCACAAATTGAGTAGACTGATGTATATAATAAATATTAAATAATAAGAAAAATAATTAGAAGGAATTTAAAATTTATTTTTAAATACAAGCACAGGTATAAATAAAGCTTGAAACTAATAAATTTAAATGAAAACAACATTTTCCTAAACAAATATCCAAAACATGAGTTTACATTTTTATGCCATGATATATTATAAAAAAAAATGGAGATGCAATTTTTTCTTTCAGTCATTGTAAGCTAATCTTGCATTTAATGTAAACTGTGCATATTTACCTTGTGTTGTTTGTACAAGAAAATGGCCATCACTTTTTCTTTGTGATATAGGGCGGTGAACTTTGGGTCCTGGTTGAGGCCCAACTTTCCTTGGTGCAACTCTTAGAAAAGAGGTTGTAACTTGTTGGCGAAACTCCAGATTGGTCAGCTTGTTATATTTTTCATGCGTTTCTAAATGTAAAATCCAACCAGCAACAACAGCCATGTTTAAAGAATTAACAAATAAATTCCACCATCATTTCATACTATGAAGCATTGGGTGGTAGCTGTCTAACATTCTATCTAGAAGTTCAACTCCTCCCATTCAAATATTATATTTAAGTACTAAATTTGGCTGTTGTATCTCCACTTTTTTCTCTTCTTTTTTGAATATCTTTTCGTTAACTGCGTGGAGAGATGATTACAAAAATTTGAAGAAACCGTTACTACAGAATTGTTATTCCAGTGTCATAAAAATAATGATCCATCACAGTGGTTATCAAATTAACCTCTTTCTACATTTTTCATCTGTTTTGAGAGCTCCAATGGGAATTGTTTATGCTATGTTCAAGGATAGTTCCAATAGCTTTTATATTTCTATCATCAAGGTACTTCATCAAATCATAAGTAGTAAAAAAGTTATCAAAAATATTTCTACTTGCAAAGGGTTTCAAACAACAGTCAGAAGGTTATTCACAACTCGAGTACCAAGAGGGGCTATTTCATTTGACTGATTTCCTACTTAAATTTCCATTTTATATGGATAACTATTATTAGAGCAAATCATCCAGATTTTGAACCCAAAGAGAATTGGTTTTCCCCGAAGAAACATTTTAGAGGAATGATAGCCATAATATGGAACCATTGATTCCTCAAGAAATGCTCTCCGTAGAGGAAATATTTCATCTCAGTATAGCGGCAACAATCCATTGTTCCCAATTGGGAACATCAATAATTAATAAGTTATTCCAGGTATCATTCTGATTATTAATGACTATCTTCATATTTCTTTAATAAATTAAAGTTGTTTTAAGTATACCAATTGGATTTTAGAAACATTAAATGGTTTTTTTTTTTACATTTATGTGAATTTTTAATTTGTGCTCCATGGGAAATGATGAAAAGGGTCATTTTTATGATTTTTTATACATTTTTCTATTAATCATAGAAATATAACATCCATTTTAAAAAATCAAGCAGACCTTTTACTGCATTTGCTAAATTTTGTTTTAATCAATATTGATGAAATTTAATTTTAAATAATTTTATTAATATTATGTTCCCTATTGGGAACAATGGACTGTAAAAGGTTAATTATGTTAGATACAAACGCTGTAGGTGAAATATTCCATTACTCTAGTAATATAGTTAATTTAACACAATTTCTTAAAAAAATTCAAGAGATACCTCAAAAACGGCACTAAAATACACTAAAATAAACTGTTTGTTACTATTTACATCATTAAACCATTAACGTATAATAAAATAACATATGATATTTCTAATTTTTTGAAAGATTTTTCAAAATTAGCATTTTTTTTTTATTCAAATTCAGCTATGATCTTTGGTATATTTAGAGATCTTGTAAATCACCATTACACATAAATCAAGAAATTTTATACATTTTTATTCAACCTAATTAAAACTGCTGGAGGCAAAACAATTTTGATACTCCCGAAACTTAAAAATTTGGTTCCACGTCAGGTATGTCCATACTAACTAAGTAGATTCGGTTGAAGCGCGCACGATAATTATCCCGATGTCCTATATAATTATCTTATTAGTACTCCCACTTTCTGAACTAATTCGCCTTAAGCTACACAGAACCACCAATTATCTATTCGTATTTAATATGTCTCACAAACAAGTTACTGCTACATACACAACCATAACGTAATATTGTTCGGTTTTACGTGATTAAAATGATATTAAATGGCACCACATTGTATGCATTATAAATTTCGGGGGGAATGACGAGCAGGGAAGGGTATTTGCACGGAGTACTGAGCCACAATTACTGTTCTTTGAAATTAGCCTACGCGTGTACTTCATTATCTGTTTAAAGAGGTAGTATAGTACCTAGAAACTTTCAGCATAACTATGATTTATATGACATCTAAACATATACACTCAAACTTTGATTTAAAAAATATGCCTATGATACATATTTACACATTTTAAAACTTAAACTTTTCTTAATTAGGGAATGTTGGGAGACTTAAATGTTTCCTTAAGGATGATTAACTACTAAAGTTTATATTTTCTACCGTGTTGTGCCCCAAAATTTACACATTTATAGTCCTTATTATGATTTTTCTTAATAAATTGTAATCTATTATATGCATTCGGATAATCATCCAAAATTGAATTTATTATGTATGCTTGCTTTTCATTACATCTTAAGGCGATGGTAGACTTTCAAATTGGCTAAAATCGACCGAAAATTCGAATTTTCGTTTTAGAAATAGTGACACTATATCATTAGGAATAGATAAAATAATTTTTTCATTCCTATCATTTTATCATTATTTTGTATCATAATAACTTCAAATGCTTTTATCAGATATGCTGTTTATTACAATATCAATGTTTCATTAAGATGATTTTAAAACATCATGGTTACATGTCTACTTTCGTTATTATGGCATATGTTGGGTTAACTTTAATTATGTCTCTATTTAAAGTAGCCTTAAGCTAACAAACTACTAAAGTTTTATTTTCTATGTTGTGCACAAAATATACATTTATATTCCTTATTTGATTATCAAAAATTCTAATCTATTATATGCATTATAATATCCAAATTTAATTTATTATGTATGCTTGTTTTTCATTACATCTTAAGGCGATGTGGACTTTCAAATTGGCTAAAATTGACCGAAAATTCGAATTTTTATTTTAGTAATAGTGAAGAATATCATTAGGAATAGAAACAAAAGAATTTTTTCATTTTATCATTATTTATGGGTATAATAAGCTTATCATTACTTATGGGTATAGCAATAATATCTTCAAATGATGTTCACTCAGATAATGCTGTTTATTAGGCAATGTTGGGAAAGTTAAGTGTTTCATTAGAGATGATTAACTACTAAAGTTTTATATTTTCTACCATATTGTGCCCCAAAATTTACACATTTATAGTCCTTACTATAATTATTCATAATAAATTCTAATCTATTATATACATTCATATAATTATCCAAAAATGAATGTATTATGCATGCTTGCTTTTCATTACATCTTAAGGCGATGGCTAATATTTTTTTTTCAAAAAGTATTTCATAAATAGACGTAATTACCTATCATACTAAGTTTTTAATTTATACTTTTAAATTATTTTCCTAATAAAGTGTTCTTAAAAATGTTTTCTTTCATTTATTATGTTTATATTATTTTTTCCTCAAAATTATACAATTATACAATTCAAATAATAAATGTTTTTCAATAAATGCTTAACATGCTTGCTTTTCATTACATCTTAAGGCGATGGTAGACTTTCAAATTGGCTAAAATTGACTGAAAACTCGAATTCTCGATTTTAGTAAGTTGTGAAAGAATATATCATTAGGAATACGGAACAAAAAGAATTTTTTCATTCTCATCATTTTACCATTACTTATGGGTATAATAAGCTTCTCATTACTTCTGGGTATAGCAATAATAACTTCAAATGCTGCTTACTCAGAAATAAAATTTTAATGTGTTACAAATATTTAAAGTACTGCAGGAGTATTGAAAATAGATCATTGTCAGAGAAATTCCAGTATTATTTACGTTAGAATTTATAAAATAAAGTCTAGTTCAAACGGGTATGTTTTGAAGCATATAATATGTTAGTTATGCATTTTAATTAAACGCTATAGCTGTTTATTCTGCAAAATATGGGTATCATCATCATAATTATTTTTTTCTCTTTATATTTTTTATGAATGTTTATGGAAACAACTACATTTTTTTGTAAAGTCTATAAGGTATATTTAAATCTTTTTAATAATATTTTATGCAAAATTGATGCGCCTGGAGCATTTCCAATTAAGCTAATTATGAAACAATTAATAATCAATAACTCAAACTAATGTACCTCCAAATTTTTAAAATATTTATATATCAATAGTACTAATAACTTAGTCAATCTTCAGGGAAATGCATTTCAAAGAAAAAAGTTTGCTCTAAAGTTCCACTGTCGTCTTAAAGAAAATTACGTTATTACTCAAATTGGATTTCTTAGCAGAAACATATTCTTAAAGAAACAATCAATTTGCAAATAGAATGTTATAAAGATCATGAATTATTTTTGAATTTAAATAAGCACGCTATTAAAAAACAAAGTACACGTGATACATTGAGATAAGAAAAAAATAACACTTCTTGAGCTTATAAAAATAATAATAAAACCTGACTTAAAAGGATTTTAACAGAAATTTTGTATTCCACACCTACCACTCAAAGTGATGGTAGAAGTTTAGGACGCTGTTCTTCGTTACTGGAGTTCGTAAGATTGAATCGTATTGCTGACTTGGATGTTTGTAGCTGTTCGGAATCGGCTTTAAGCAGTAGGTCCCAGGTTTTTAACCTCGTGTAGCAAAACACTAGGCTGAAGGACTCTACATAAATCAAACTAAACCTACCCCATAGCTGTGAAAGAAACAATAAAATCGGAAATTAAATTGAAATAAAAGATGGTCAGTACATTTATATGCTGAAAGAATGTGCGTGTGTGGCATAAGAGATTATTGATACACGATATACTGAATGATATGCTAAAAGGAATGTTGAAAATATATTGCAAATTTAATCTCAGTTTGTTTACTGAATGGTAAAACACGGGCTTTATAGAAATACGATTTAAATATACTATTTCACCAACATGCTATATATATGCTACAAGACCATTATTTGAATTTAATGGAATAATGTATACGATTGTCTGAGGTAGCAAAATATAATAAATTATTAAACATTTACAGCTTTAAAATTATTGAATTAAGGAAGATTGCTTTATAATTTTTAAGTGAATCTATTATTTTCATATATTTACACTTTTCTGAAGTAAAAAGTAAAATAAATATAGTGTTTCATTCTAAACAGTACATTCAATTATATCGTTATTTCACAACTGAATTTCACTATCGAAATATATTCAATATTGTATCATTATCTAACACAGAGAATGGCTTTCATAACTTAGACACCCCTCTACACTATGATCATTCATGCGAAAATATCTTTTAGTTAAGCACTTATACATGCATAAAATTAGGTACAGTATAATAACCGAAAGTTTTTCTATTCTAAGATGTTTAACGACTAAAATTGTATACAAATATATAATTTAAAAAGACACACGGAAGTATAATTATATAGTAAACAGCTATTTTATAGAACTAACGAGACACTTTTTTAACGTGGAGTTAGACACAATTATGCTGCACAAAGTAGAACATTAACCATATAAACATTTATTTATTCACTTTGACTGGGGATATTCTGTGGCTATTAAATAGCCATTTACAATAAATTTATATTAGATTTTGTGCTTTCACGATGAGACCTTATTATACCATACCTTTCCTAATAGTCAAGGCCTCTTTAAACATATACACATACACAATTTTCAAATTTCATCTAGTGGACTTTTAGTAGATCAACTTTGGGATAGAGGTTTAGTAAATCAACAAGCATTGGAATTGTTTCTTTTAATTATGCATGAAAAAATTTGGGAGCTTATACGGCATAAATAAAACTCTTATAATCAGGTTCAAATCGGTGAATTTCGAAAACCAATAAATGCTACAAGGTACACAAGTTTGAAACTCGAAACGTAACTTATTCCTCTATACAATAACTGAACAAACAACGTGATATTAAAACAACAACCACCAGAGACTACCTACCGGCTACTAATCTAAGCTAGGTCTTCCATGATTCTAGTTATCAATGCATACTAACCCAAAAAGGTTAATTGACTGGTATAAATGCTATGGTCTCCCTTTTTTTCTGCAAGTAGGGTTAAGATACCGGATCTATCAATCAAAGTTGATTCCGAAATGCTACAAATATCTATCCGCAGCAGTGGAATTTGAATTTACTTACGCCTTTACCGGATATCATTGCCCTACCCATTTGGTTATTCATCGCCTATTGAGGGATGGAAAATCAAACACTAAAGTGTTGATCTCGAGACTCCCAGGCAAAATTTAAAGATGATTAATCAGGTACTTGGGGTGCGTGAATCAATTTATAGACCTAAA
Source organism: Pardosa pseudoannulata (assembly GCA_032207245.1). Lineage (NCBI taxonomy): Eukaryota > Metazoa > Arthropoda > Arachnida > Araneae > Lycosidae > Pardosa > Pardosa pseudoannulata. Next base: position 49,729,951 of record CM063498.1, read on the forward strand.
GAATGTGGGCTGCAGAGGATTGTTTTGTATTGTAAGTGAAAGATAACTGAACAAACAACTTAACATTAAGACAACAACCCCCATAGGGTACCTACCTGCTACTAATCTACTCTAGGCCTTCTATGATTCGATTTATCAATACAGATTAACACAAAAAGGTTAATTGACTGGTATAAATGGCGTGGTCTCCCTTTTTTTCTCCACCAGGGGTGAAGATACCGGATCTATGAATCCAAGTTCATTCCGGAAGGCTACAAATATCTATCCCAGTAGTGGGACTTGAATTTACGAACGCCTTTACCGGATATCATAGCCCTAACCATTTGGCCATTCTTCGGCTACCGAAGGAAAAACAAAAACTAAAGAGTTGAGCTCGTGACTCCCAGGCAAAATATAAAGATGATCAATCGCTACTTGGGGTGTGTGAAACTCTTTACAGCCCTAAAGAATGTGCAGCAGAGGGTTGTGTTGTATTGTAAGTGAAAGAGAATTACACAAACAACATAATGTTAAGACAACAACTCCCAGAGGCTACCTACCTGCTACTAATCTACACAAGGCCTTCCATAATTCGAGATATCAATACAGATTAACTCCAAAAGGTTAATTGACTGGTATAAATACAATGGTCTCCCTTTTTTCTGCACGAGGGGTGAATATACCGGATATACTGATCAAAATTTATTCCAAACGGCTACAAGTATCTATCCCAGCTGTGGAATTTGAATTTACGAATGCCTTTTCCGGATATCATTGCCCTACCCATTTGGCCATTCTTCGGCTACCGAGGAAAAAACAAACACTAAAGAGTTGAGCTCGAGACTCTGAGGGAAAACTTAACACTTTCATGGGCCATATATTTCTCACTCTACGTTTCCAAGCTTTCAAAACAGAGCTGATAATTTTATTAAATCGATCGAATAATTGATGACAGCACAAAGCCGAAGAGGGAATAAGTCTTCCCGTCGTTTCAATAACAAGACCAATATATTATAATGCGTTTTGCGCTTCCCACATGTGTATTTTGTAAGACTGTGTAGGTGGGAAGTAATCTTTACAAGGCCCACAAAAGGGTTAAAGATGATCAATCAGGTACTTGGGGTGCGTGAATTCCTTTACAGACCTAAAGAATGTGTGTTGGCAGAGGGTTGTGTTGTATTGTAAGTGAACACATTTATGGTAGTATTATTAATAATAATTAAAGATAAGTTACAAGAAAATATTGATTTTTAATTTTTTTTATTTTATCTTTTAAAAAATATAATTACGGAATTCCTATGTAATAAAATTGTAACGCTGGAAATGTTTCAGACTGCAAAAATAAGAGTCATTAAAAATTTAAAATAGGTTTTATTCTATAAGTATCCTTAGTCATTTATATTTACTTTATCCTCACCGTTTATCTTGAGTCATTTGCAATAATACATAATTACCAATTGAACAAATACGATAACAAAACAAAATTGAAAGCGGAGGAGAAAGAGAAAAAAGACAGTATTCTTGGATTACTCGGCGAAATTTTCAATTTAATTCGACATTATTCCCTCTTTAATTCTAACCACAGTAACAACTTGAGACCACCACTTACATAAATGATTAGGAATTGTTCTTTTATCTCGAAAGGTTTATTTTGGCACTAAAACAATTATGAGAGAAACATACAATTTCCTAACTTATGGTTGAACAGAAATAAACAGGAAGAAATAAAGAAAACTAAATAACTTAAATAATTCTAATATGTGTCTTAAATACGACTAAAAGCTGAATTTTGATTTATAAGCAGTATTTGTATCCATCAGTATTAAGTAAACAAAACATATTCTTTTATTTATAAACTATTTTTTATTTAATACAAATATTAATATTTTTTTAATTTTAAAATACAAAAAATAATTTACTGTATTTTTTTCTATTTTATATAATATTTAAATTTATATAAATTGTATAAATTATATTAATAATATCATAATGGGAAATAGAAATTTGTATAAATTCCGTATTGTATGTGGAAATCTATTCTAACAGACATGTTTATAAAAATAGTAAAATAATAATATGCAAATACTTAAAATAACTACAGAAGATTACTACTAAAATTTATTAACTAGTACTTTAATTAGCTGTATTTAAGTATAACACATATATCGAATATTCTTTCCTTGTACTTCATATATTCTGAATAAATTATTATTTACTATATTATTTTTATAATATTTTTTATTATATTTTTTATATGTATTGTAAGTAAATTTATAAAAATAGTAAAATAATAATATGAAAATACTTAAAATAACTACAGAAGATTACTACTGAAATTTATTAAATATACTTTAATTAGCTGTATTTAAGTATAAAAACTATATCGAGTATTCTTGTACTTCATATATTCTGAATTTAAATTAACATTTACTAATATGTATTTCGTATACAGAAATTTAAGGAAAAAATTATCATACTGTGAAATAAAAATTTGTATTAAATTCCGTATTGTATGTGGAATTCTATTCAAACAGAGATGTTTATAAAAAATAGTAAAATAATAATATTAAAATACTTAAAATAACTACTACTACTAAAATTTATTAAAGTACTTTAATTAGCTGCATTTAAGTATAAAAACTACATCGAGTATTATTGTACTTCATATATCCTAAATAGAATTTAAAATTTTCTAACATTTTTTATTACTAATATTTATATGTACAAATATTTTTATTTTTATTTACTAATATTTTTATGTATTTCGTAAATGGAAATTTAAAGTAAAAAATTATTGTAACGTGAAACAGAAATTTGTATAAATTCCGCATTGTATATGGAATTCTATTCTAACATTCATGTTTATAAAAGAAAGAAATCGTAGAATAATAATATGAAAACACTTAAAATAACTACAGAAAATTACTACTGAAATTTATTAACTGTGGTTCAATTAGCTCTATTTAACTATGAAAACTACATCGAGTATTTTTGTACTTCATATATCGTGCATTTAAATTAACATTCCAATTGTATCTCATTTCCACCAATAAAACGTATTGTATAGAGACCTCAAAGTGGGGCACTTATTTCTTACTAACTCTGTCCTTGCTTATAATACAAATGTTGCACTAGCTCTTTTCCTTACAACTGAGGCATGATGTGCATACAAGAAACTAATGATCGACTTAGCTAACTAAATATTATGTGTTACAGCTCTACCTATCGGAAAATTTAGGTACAATGTATTTTTATGTAATAAATGTCTAGCACATTGTTTGACTTATCTGTAAATCTAATTATATCTCATTTGGAGCAATGGAATGTTTCTAGAGTCCTCAGAAGTGGGATACCTTATTTCTTACTAAATCTGTACCTTGCTTAAAATACAATTGTACCTTGTAGAAAAATAGGAGGGATCAGTTTTACAATAGAAAATCTCTGTCTTTTGTTGTAATCTAAGATGTTCAGCTGCGAAATTCTAATCTAACTATTTACACTTGAAACGGAGGCATGATGTACAGGCAAGAAACTAATGGTTCGTCTTAACTGTCTAAATAAATATATGTGATTCAGCGGCAACTATAGGCAGATTTTTGTACCAAATATTTTTATCTAATAAAGGTCTAACGCATTATTTGAATTATATGTTGTTCCAACTGTATCTCATTTCGACCAATAGAAGGTATTGTATAGAGACCTCAAAAGTGGGGCACTTATTTCTTACTAACTCTGTACCTTGCTTATAATACAAATGTTCCACTAGTACTTTTTCTTACAACTGAGGCATGATGTGCAGACAAGAAACTAATGATCGACTTAGCTAAATAAATACTATATGTGTTACAGCGCTACCTATCGGAAATTTAGGTACAATGTATTTTTATGTAATAAATGTCTAGCACATTGTTTGACTTATCTGTAGTTCTAATTATATCTCATTTGGAGCAATGGAATGTTGTTAGAGTCCTCAGAAGTGGAATACCTTATTTCTTACTAAATCTGTACCTTGCTTATAATACAAATGCTCCAGTATCTCTTTTTCTTGCTACGGAAGCACGATGTGCAGACAAGAAACTAATGATCGGCTTAGCTAACTAAGTATGTACTCTATGTGTTACAGCTCCACCTATCGGCAGATGTATGTACTACATATCTTCATGTAATAAATGTCTAGCACATTATTTAAATTATCTGTAATTCTAATTATATCTCATTTGGAGCAATTTAATGTTTCTAGAGACCTCAGAAGTGGAATACCTTATTTCTTACTAAATCTGTACCTTGCTTATAATACAAATGCTCCAGTATCTCTTTTTCTTGCTACGGAAGCACGATGTGCAGACAAGAAACTAGTGATCGACTTAGCTAAGTAAATACTATATGTGTTACAGCGCCACCTATCGGCAAATGTATGTACAATGTATTTTTATGTAATAAATATCTAGCACATTGTTTGACTTATCTGTAGTTCTAAATATATCTCATTTGGAGCAATTTAATGTTTCTAGAGACCTCAGAAGTGGGATACCTTATTTTTTACTAAATCTGTACCTTGCTTATAATACAAATGCTCCAGTGTCTCTTTTTCTTGCTACGGAAGCACGATGTGCAAACAAGAAACTAATGATCGACTTAGCTAACTAAGTAAGTACTATATGTGTTACAGCTCCGCCTATCGGCAGATGTATGTACTACATATCTTCATGTAATAAATGTCTAGCACATTATTTAAATTATCTGTAACTCTAATTATATCTCATTTGGAGCAATTTAATGTTTCTAGAGACCTCAGAAGTGGGATACCTTATTTTTTACTAAATCTGTACCTTGCTTATAATACAAATGCTCCAGTATCTCTTTTTCTTGCTACGGAAGCACGATGTGCAGACAAGAAACTAATGATCGACTTAGCTAACTAAGTAAGTACTATATGTGTTACAGCTCCGCCTATCGGCAGATGTATGTACTACATATCTTCATGTAATAAATGTCTAGCACATTATTTAAATTATCTGTAATTCTAATTATATCTCATTTGGAGCAATTTAATGTTTCTAGAGACCTCAGAAGTGGGATACCTTATTTTTTACTAAATCTGTACCTTGCTTATAATACAAATGCTCCAGTATCTCTTTTTCTTGCTACGGAAGCACGATGTGCAGACAAGAAACTAATGATCGACTTAGCTAACTAAGTAAGTACTCTATGTGTTACAGCTCCGCCTATCGGCAGATGTATGTACTACATATCTTCATGTAATAAATGTCTAGCACATTATTTAAATTATCTGTAATTCTAATTATATCTCATTTGGAGCAATGGAACGTATTTTGGAGTCCTCAGAAATGGGGGAACTCATTTCTTGCTAACACTGTACCTTGCTTAAAATACAAATGTACCTTGTAGAAAAATAATAGAAATCAGTTTTAATACATTAAATCTCTGTCTTTCATTGTAATCCGAGATGTTCAGCTACGAAATTCTAAAATAATCATTACCCTTTGAAACGGATGCATTGTATACAGGTAAAAAACTAATGGTTCGTCTTAACTAATTAAATATCATATGTGATACAGCTCCAACTATAGGCAGATTTTTGTACGAAATATTTTTATGTAATAAAGGTCTAACTCATTATTTGAATTATCTGTATCTCCAATTGTATCTTATTTAGTCCAATAGAACGTATATTATTGTCCTCAACAGTGGGGAACTTATTTTTTACTAATTCTGTACCTTGCTTATAATACGGACGTTCCATTAGCTCTTTTTCCTGCAACTGAGGCATGATGTGCAGACAAGAAACTATATTTCGACTTAGCTAACTAATTAAATACTATATGTTTTACAGCGCCACCTATTGGCAGATTTATGTACTATATATTTTTATGTAATAAATATCTAGCACATTATTTGACTTATCTGCAGTTCTAATTGCGTCTCATTTTTATCAATAGAACGTATTCTAGAGTCCTCAGAAGTGGGGTAACTTATTTCATATTAAGTGTATACCTTGCTTAAAATACAAATGTACCTTGTAGAAAAAATAGTAAGGATCAGTTTTACAACAGGAAATCTCTGTGTTTCATTGTATTCTAAGATGTTCATCAACGAGATTCTAATATAACCATTTCCCCATGTGCGAAACGCATTTTATTTTATTTATATTACCCACATGCATTTAAAATATCCTGGTGGCAATTTTGTTACATAATCACGCACCCTAGCTGTCATACAACAAGGTATAATTATTTTAATATCTTCCTTCCGCATGAAATCATCTAAATATTAGCAGGGAGCGATGTATATTCATCACATTCTCCTCTCCGCTCGTAATTATTTTCAGCCCGGGCAGCAACAAACACTTTTGGGCCGCCCATTTAAACGTGATCAGAACATCCTATATTTAATGACCATACATCTAGCGAAAATTTAAAACTATGTGTTGGATGTCGTTAGCGCGATGACATGAATGCGAATTTTTGTAAATTGCGTTCTTAAATATCTTTTGCTTTTAAATATTTATGCCTCTTAGGATAAGTAAAGAATTTTGTTTCATTTAGTTTTGTTTTTTCGTAGGAAAGGACATGAATAAAGGTTGAAAATCATTAGTATCCATTATGTTGAATCGTCGTTTTTACTTTTTTCTTCCTACTGTTTATGGTTTGGCTAAATGCGAGATGGATAATAGATTCGGAAAAGAGGATATTTGTTTTGATACATGATACATTAAAATACTTTGTTTAAATGGTATTTTCGATACAAAATTTTGGAAATAAAAGTAGCACTAACTGACATAATCACAAACAAACAAATATATATATTAAATTTATTGATATGAATATATATATATATATGTATGCATATATATATATATATATATATATATATATATATATATATATATATATATATGTGTGTGTGTGTGTGTGTGTGTGTGTGTGTGTGTGTGTGTGTGTGCGCGTGTGTGTGTGTGTGTTTGCCTTCATAAAACTTCATAAATCACTAAACACAACATTTTATATTTTAAAGATATGTTGAAAAAATGTGATTACACATACACTTGTTTTTAGTCCAAAAATGTCCCATGGGTAATTTTGAAAATTTAATGAATTTTATTCCTAACATATAAACATTCCCAACATAATCATTTAATTTTATTTTTATATAATCATTTGCGTATTTGTGAATTATTTATATTCTCTTACAGTCAATTTTTGTAAACATAATATACGAATTTAGCAAGCTACTGCGCTTATGAAAGTCAGCAATTTACCTCAAAATTAAACTTTCAAATACAATATATCACGTTTACAAATACACTGTAAGCTTTCAAATACAAAAAAAAAACACATATGTTGTATATGTAATATTTTATTTATTGTGCACTATTCATTACTTGTCTAAACAATACCCCCATAAAGACCAAATAGGTAAAATATTTGTCTTATATCTAAGACTAGAATTATTAAAATTTAAATGCAATTTTGTGCAAGCAAAAAATAATTCAGTTTTGAAAAAGAAACTATATTTACATACTCTTATGAAGTCAAGTACAACCGTTATAGTAACTTTTGCTTTTGAAATCGATATTATAAATACTTGTCAAATTATCTATTTTTTTTATACAAAAGATAGAACCTTTGTATCGATAATGAATAAGTTGTTATTTATGCAGTGATTTTTATTAAAAGGCACGAGAAACATAAATTAAATGAGAAAGGAAATTATATAACTTTAAACAACTTATTAAACATATATATTAGAAATTAAATTATTATACCAGTTTGATTATAAAAATGTATATAATATATATATATATATATATATATATATATATATATATATATATATATATATATATATATATATATATATATATATATATATATATATATATATATATATATTATATATATATATATATATATATATATATATATATATATATATTTCATTCTTAGAATCACCTGTGTATAACCACAACTTCATATATTCATAGTTTGCTCTCTCTTTTTTTAAATCTATTAAGGAAATAATTAAAATATCTTTTGAGACTACACTTAAAATGACCATACGTGTTATGTAACTACAATTACAAAATGCCATTTTGTTGTAAAATGGTGTATACAAGGTAAAATGGTGCATTGTAAAGTGGTAAAGCATGCCATATCGCTTATAGTTTCAAAAAAATTTTAAGAGAATGGCATGCAAATATCAATGTTCATTTGAAATATTTTGGTTTCTACTAAATAAATTATATTAAAATTTATTTTAAAGTAAATAATTAATACACGTTCATTTAATATAATTATAAATTTAATTGAAATTTATACATTGTGTGTTTAATAACTGATTTAAAGTTAAAATCCTTGAATTCACTAGGGGAATATACATTTCTCCTTACACTAAAATTTATTTCAAATGTGTCTGTCTCGGATATTGATATATGCATATACTTGACATACCTATTATAACTCAACTAGCCGATGATGGCTGGATTGTGTCTTTGTTCATGATTATTTTACAGTTTAACAGTCAACTCACTAACATGGTGACGAGTGGCTAGCATCCACACTGTAACAAAGAAGCTACATTTGGACAAGGTTAATATAGAAACTTTTTCTGAAGACATTCTTTTTCAAATATTACACTTAAAGCACTTTTCTACGGAGTTGTTAGTGATCCATGTGCCTACATTAAAGAGTGCACTGTGTTTTCTGCCTTTAAACCTCTAAATTATTAATTTTACGTTTTCAAACTTGACACACATATTTTCTTTTGTACATTACATCAGTATTAAAATAATATAATCTTTTTAGTGTATGTTAAGATGCGCTTTCAATGTTTTAAATATGACTATGATAAATAAACTTTTACTTTATAAATGTAAAACTTTTGTTAAATTTTTTCCATCAAAATACTTAAGTGCAATGGCTAGCTTACTGCAATTAACCTTCTCGTTAATAAATTATCTAAACAACCATATATTGATTATTTATCTGAATAACAAATTAACCCTCTCAGTCGAACACACCGATCCAAAAAGTGTCCAAAAATTACGCTATTGTGCGTTAAGTGTTATTGTGTCAGTGGCCAAAGCGTTCTATGATTTTTTACTTCACCCTTTGTCGACTAGAATGGAATACGGGAAACCCACCTTCGTTGCTGTCCCTTTACTTCTGGTTATAAATAGATATATAAATAGATATTATAGATTGTTAATTTTTAATACACATAAAGCTCGTCAAGTCTCGAAGATCATCAAATAAGAAATAATGGATTCTAAAAGTGCAAATAAAAATATTCTTTAAGAGAATTATTTATATTTTTTACGAAAGGTATCCAAGCTATTTAAGCGGTGCAATTAGTGATACATCTGTTACCGCAATCGAAATACTTCGAAATAGAGATTTACAAATCCATGAAAAGCTACCAGCGTCTTTGTACCTCAGGGAGTAGGGGTGCATCCCCCAATAAATGTCAGTCAAAGAGGGATTCAGTTTCTAAACAATGGACCTGACCCTCCTACTTCAAACACTGGCAGAAATGTACATTACATCCATTTTCGGAACGTTTTTGGAGTTCGAAAATTGTACGTGACAACAGCTTTGAAGACATCATCGGTTTGGCGGAATTGTACGTGCTAACCGCTTATTGGGTTTATGGTTTATATCAATGGGTTTAATGTGAATAGAAATCGATCCTGAGGTATAACTTGCATGGAAAAGAGTGGATTCAATTAAATGAACAAAGACAATTTTCTAGCTTCCTTGTAATCAACACAAAACTTTGTATAATTCATCACTATCTTTCTTGAACTATAAATATTTGTCTATAATAAGATAATATAATGATGTAAAATTTAAATTTAAGTATTTTACATTCATTCGATAATAATATTTCATCTTTCATTCCGGTAAGATTCATCTAAGAAATCATAATTTTAATGAAGTCTGGTGATAAAAATAAAATTGTATACAACATCATTTGTACTTGAATTTGAACATAATTTACACGCTTAAATATGCTGGCATAAGAGTCTAATATCTTAATTGCTTGCGATATTACAAGGTTCTTCTTAAGCCTTATTATGATCCGAATGATAGCTAATGTTTCTTATTATAAGGATATTTGTTTATCATAATTACAATTTTAATCGAAATACACTGTCAACACAATTAGCCTTAAGAGTATTAATCTAATTATTACATTGTATAAATAATCGATTAAAAATTCCGCCCAACTCAAACAATGAGGAGCAATATAATTATTCTTTAAAATCGCTCCTATTAAATAGGAATTTTAATTTCACTAACCATTAGCAGAAACTATTAATCTTTTATCTCGAATATTTTATAGTATATTATATTTCTTAGTTTATTAGTTAGCCAACCGGGAGGTTGTTTGGTACTTTGTAAAACAATAAAGGCTTACTTAAAAAGAAATTGAGAACGGTATCCACTGAGATTATGAAAAGAACAATAAGTTCAAATTTATTAAAAGGAATAAGCTAAAGTAGGTAAATAATTTTACTGATATTTTCATTTGTAATAGTACTTTCCAATGTATAATGTTACTTTCCAATCTATAAAATACTTAATGTTAGAGGAAATCCTCACTTTCGAATTATTTTTTCGAATTATATTATATATAAACATTTTTACATTATAAAAAAAAAATGAAAAGAGCTATCATAAAACTAATAATGTAAAAACCAGTTTTTACTTTTCTAAATGTTTCCAGAATCTGTGTAGTAGACAAGAACATTCGGCTTCTTTTTCCTGTATATACCGTTATTTTTGTACCCACAAACAAACCATGCTGTTACACTAACGAGTAATAGTATGTGACCCGCCCTCAAGTATCAATCGTCAGAAAACGTACTAGTACGTGTTCCGCATACAATTTGTTAATTACATACAAAATAGGAATAGAATAATTAAATTTACTAAAAGGAATAAACCAAAGTATGCAAATAATGATATTTCAATTTGTAATATTACTTTTCAATGTGTAATTTTACTTTTCAATCTATAACATATTTAATGGTAGAGGAAAGGCTAACTATTTAGTTACATGGGATGAACAGAACAAACTTTTAAAAATCTCATGTTGCTTTTTTTTACGTTTGCTAGCACCAGTCTTAGAAAGCAGTCACTGACTTTGCTTAATTACATACAAAGTAGGCTAGAATAATTAAATTAAATTTACTAAAAGGAATAAACCAAAGTAGATATCGTTATCATTTTCTTTTATCTTGTCAATGATTTTACTGATATTTCCATTTGTAATATAGCTTTCGAATGTGTAATTTTAGTTTTCAATCTATAAAATATGTAATGTTAAAGAAAATGATCCGTTTTCAGTTACATGGGATAAACAGAGCAAACAATTTTTAAAATCCCATGTTGCTTTCTTTGTCGTTTGTTAGCACCTATCTTCGAAAGAAGTCACTGACTTTCCTTAATTACATACAAAATAGGCTAGAATAATTAAATTAAATTTACTAAAAGGAATAAACCAAAGTAGATATCGTTATCATTTTCTTTTATCTTGTCAATGATTTTACTGATATTTCCATTTGTAATATAGCTTTCGAATGTGTAATTTTAGTTTTCAATCTATAAAATATGTAATGTTAAAGAAAATGATCCGTTTTCAGTTACATGGGATAAACAGAGCAAACAATTTTTAAAATCCCATGTTGCTTTCTTTGTCGTTTGTTTGCACCTATCTTCGAAAGAAGTCACTGACTTTGCTTAATTACATACAATAACCATAGAATAAAAGTAATCTTAACTTTGAGATTGCAATAATTATCTTTCAAGCATAATTTTCAATAGGCTGCAATTCAATAGATCCCTAATTATTCTGATTATTTTTATTTTATCTAGTTTTAAATCTATTTATTGTTTACGCACTTCAAAAATAAGAACAAACTACGTAATTTAATCAGACTATATAACTTAATTCAACGTACACTTTTCTTAGATGAGTTGTCAGAACCTGTAATGGAGAGAATCAGATTGGAGGCGGAGATGCCTAGGCAATTCGGGAATATAAGCAGATAGAAACGAATCCTGCTGTAAGTAAGCAAAATGGACAGAATTAGCAATTGCTAGCCCATTAGATTGGCTCTGAAGAATCATGACGACATTTTGTTACACAGATAGTAGTTAATCTTGAATGTCCATATTAAAGCCAATCGTAAAGACTTGTTTATCTCTGAAGGTCTTCGAGTATCCTTGTCAAGAGTGGATTTCTCTACTGAAATAAAAAAAGAAAAGTTTACCTTATTTCAATATAGTTTAGTTCGGAATAGCTGGAATATGACAGCGAATTATTAATAATATGAGTGTACAACAAAGAAAAACTTTAACCTTAACATCATTATCTCTGTATTATACAATGCATAATAGAAAATCATGTGAAAAATTTGTTTAAAATTGATCTAGCTAAAAATATGCAAAGTAGACACAATTGACAATTGCTGACAATTAGATTGGTCCTGAAGGTTAATAACACCTTTTTATTACACAGATAATACTTAATCTTGAATATATATATTAAAACCCATTGTAAAAATTAGTATATCTTTGAAAGGTTTCCAATGTCCATGTCAACAATGGACTCGAATACTGAAGTAAAGAAAAGTAATGTTTAACTCATTGCAGCATCGTTTAGGTCGGAATAGATAGAGTATGACTGCGAAGTATTAATAATATGAGTTTACAAGAAAGAGAAACATTATCCTCAAAGTCATTTTATGTATTTTATATAACGTAGAATAGAATATCATAGGAAACATTTACCTCTAAAATTGATCTA
>CM063498.1:49747763-49763845 GCA_032207245.1 Pardosa pseudoannulata
TCAGAGAAATCGACTAAATTTTGCTATCTTATATAGTTAGTGAGATATGAATTTTTAAAACCCCGGAGTTCTTTTATAGACACCCTGTATTTTATAAAATTAAAACAAAGTTCCTTAACAATTTCAATTTATCATGATTCTATCCAAAACAACCCATTTGATTCTCAAATAATTCGATTTTAACTGAGGTTTACCAGTGCTAAAATATGTTAAAAATATTTTTATAAAATCAATTTTAGACAGCATACTCTCACAATTTTTATTTGGTTATCTAGCCAAATAAAATTTACACTAAATAAAATTCATAATTATTGTTTTTTAAACATATTTTTAATAGTATTATTCTTTTTACGAGAGATTTTCTTTGCTTTGGTTTGGAGCGCTACGGTCTACATTTGCAACACTACGGCTAATGAGACCGGGACCTACTGCTTAAAACCGATTCCGAACGGCTAGGATCATCCATGCTATAGTGGGATTCGAACCCACGAACTCTGCTGCCGAAGGTAAGCACCCTAACCAATCGGCCACCGTTCGGCCTTAATGCGAGTGGAAAGACTTTATTGTGAATAAGTCTTGCAGCTTTTATAAATTTCTACATAAATGTATGATTTTATTCACTCTTTCAGTGCATACGTCATGACTATATTTTGGTTCCGTACAATTTTTGCAGAACAATATGGAATTATTTTAATAAATTTTAGTGAAATATTAATGATAATTTAATGAATAATATTATTTATAAAAAAATCTGAATAATTTTATCTTTAACAAAATCAGAATAATTTAAAATATTGTATAAATAAAATTCATAAAAATGATTTCTAATATTTGACTATCGAATATCAATCCCTATTTCCAAAATTTCCCTGGAAACATGTGTTATGTCAAACTGAAAATCAGATAAATATTTTATTAAAGCGTATGCATGTTTTTTTCATGCCAGTGTGGATTTTATAAGATTTATCCCTGAATTTAAAAGCGATTATTATGTCGCATGCTTGGTTCAATACAGCTCTATTTGTTATTAAAAAAGGAAAATTCTTACTTTAGAATCAAAAGTAAATTGTTAACTTTTCACTTTTTTTATTCAATACTAGCAAGTTTGCCAGTGCTTCGCTACGGTGAACTTAATGTATTACTATTAAACAAAGATTTATTTTTCGTGAATAACTCTCTAAATTCGCCACAGTTCAGTTCGAGGCATTGGCATATTTATATATTTCTATCAGAAGCATATTATAACATTTATCTTTATTGTAAAATATAAGTTTAACCCTAAATTACATGACTGTATTACTCCTGTACGTTAATTAGCAACGTTAATAGATCTTGCCATATTACGTGGTAGAATAGGAAGCAGGGGTTTTGACAGCAACAGTTCTAATTTTAGTGGTATTAATAAATGTCCAAAATTAAGTAAATTTATGACAAGCCACATGTTTTTGTATGAAACAGAATCACACATTCATGCTGACAACTATATGTGAATATGAAGATAACGATATAAAATGATAGGTTTTTATGTGCCCACGTGAGTCACTGAAATTTGTACTTTTTGTTGTTAGAATATTGCCGATAAACATTTCATTGTAGCGTAAAAATGAACCAAGAATTAAATTTAAAATTATTTCTCATATAAAAATGCTATAATTTGCGTCACATAGAAGTGAAAGTGAATCACTTTATATCTCAATTTCCAGGTCAAATCAAATGGATACTACGTAGACGATGTTTACATAATATAAAATAAGAAATGAACAACTGAAATATTTAAAGGAATGACGTCATAATGATAGAGAAATATTTTCACCTATGTATTATGTAATAAATTAAAAATTTTCATCTTCTGCTTTTAACCGAGGAAAACAGCGTTTAAAACAATTACTTGGGATGACGTCACATTGCTAGAAATATTGCTTCTTTCACTTAGCTATCATACGATAAATTACAAATTTAATCGTTTGCTTTTAACCGGGGAAAATAATGCTTGGAATAATGACATAAATTGCTCAAAAAAGGGAAGGAATGGATTTCGAATGTTAAAAATCTACAGAAACCTGCCCAGGGATATACCTAAATATTTCCTAAATTTTCACAGCGATTGGATGCATGGTTTTTGAATCTATTGAGTACATACAGACAGACACAAATTCATTTTTATGTATATAGATTTCTACTATCAGGTAATTACAATATTAAGAGAATCTCTAAAAAAACCTCTGACAAAGAGAAATATTTAAAACATTTTAAAGCTTTTTTATTATAGAAACTAAACTGAGCATTGAATTTTAATTGTTTTAATTATTTTTTATATATATTTTAACTGTGACATCACTCTTCATTGTAAACCACTTTCACCATGCTTGCATTTTCTGCTCTGTGATATGCAAATTTCACCATGTGGGAAATGCAAATTTCCGGAGCGAAGAAGACGCCAGGGACTTTCCCGACGGGTATAAATACCCAACAACAACCGCTAATAGCGGCGGGGTTACAAGTAGTTATGCATATGCTGTAAATACCTTGTAAATAAAATAGTGGTAGATAAGTCTTATTGTCTTTTTCCAATTTAAAACTATACAATGTGTACTAAACTCTTTCGTTATTTCATGATATTATAGCTTCTGTAACTCAATAAAAGACACTATTTTAAAAATAGGATAACTTAGTTTCTATATGCATTCAAAAATAGACAATATTTTTTAAAGAAATACATACATTTAATATGCCTGTAACATTTTAAAGGGACATACATTTTTACCAAAATCCTCAACTTAGTTAATATGATTTTTAAGTTTTTGAAATTTAGGATAAAATAAAGAAGGTTTCTCTGCAGTAGACTAATAATTTAATCTTAAAAATGTCATTTGATAATATAGAGTGGGCTTTTCTTGCTTTTATATTCAGAACAAGAAACCATTTCATTTATTTAGTTGAATTCTGTTATTTTTAAATTATCTTGCCCCCATAAACACTAGAAGTACCAGAATGGTTTACCATTAACAAATTACCATTCACGAAAATGGCGGATCTTGGGACAGCTTTTCAACGCTTCAGTTACTAGATAACTGTTTTTTTCGATTGAGCTACCTTGACTACAAATTTTATTTTTAATCTTTAAAAGTTTGTAAACTTGAATCCTATGCAACACATTAATTTATTTTGTTCTAAAAGAACGGACTTTTAACCTAGCCATCACAGTTCTAAAATACGATATAAAAGTATGTATTTCGAAAGTTAATTTTAGTCATTTTACACTTAGTGATTTTTGTATAAATAAAGAGAATAGTAAAAACAATTCAAAGTTAGAAATGCATTTATGTTTTAGTTTAGATATGAATATATTTACATAAAAGTATCGACAATAATTAGATATTATGCATTAAAAATATATTCATCCTGCCTTTCAAAAACTCTCACTCTAAATATTCTTCTTATTTAACATTTCCATGCATATTTTATGAATGTTTCGATAAAGTACAATTTTATTAGAAAGGTACGGAGTTTGTTAATGAACTGTATTTAAATATTAAAATAGTTCTCAGATTTTGCTATCGAGGCCTGATCTTTGCAGTGTAATAACTCCGAAAAATTATACAGCGTAATACATGAATGTAAAAATTTAACAAGAATTTTAATAAAGTGTGTTACGGATTATTTCACGCTTATATTGAAATTCTAAGAATGATTTCGCATCTTGAATCTATCAATATATCGTACCATCTATTATTTTCTAGAACTAAAAAGCGAAAGGTTGATCTCTTTTTCACTATAGGATTTACTTGAATATATATATATATATATATATATATATATATATATATATATATATATAGATAGATATAGATATATAATCGAATTATTCTTAGAAAATTCCAAGTATAACCAAGGCATATACAAATATTAATATCGTAGACTCAAATTTGATACCGATTAATGAAATTTAACTTTTTCCCCTTCCATTGTCAAATTTATAGAAATACAGGTATAATTAACGTTTCGTTTCTTTTCACGAAATTGCGTCATATAGTGTACTTTCATTGTGCTTAAGTAAATTTAACTTTGACATGTTTTAACACACAAGGTAAACATATACAGATTTTCCCCTATTGTGTTTTCAAAAGACAAATCTTTTTGTATTAAACATAAATATTATATTTCGCAATAATAGTTTTTGATATTAATATTAAATATCTTACACTTTATTAAAATACTTTTAGACCAAAAACGTATGAATATATAAATTTGTAAATAGAGTTACAATTTTCAAAGCTGGGTTCGGGAATTGAATGGACTTTAAGGACTACAGAACGAAAAAATCATTTATTAGCAATCAGTGGGAAAATACAACACATAATGATTTATTACTTATTTATTACTTATTTTAATTTATTAGTTATTTAAGTATAAACTTATTAATTCTATACTATGATTAATTAAAAAGAATTCTCAGTATAAAATACAGATTCATGGACTAAAATAAAAATTTAAATGGATGTAGAAGAGTCCAAATAAATTATAACCATACAATTTAAAGATTTTAATGGTTTATTACTTATTTATTACTTATTTTAAGTATTTATTAATTTTTAGTGATTTAATTTATTTAAGTATAAACTTATTAATTCTATACTATGATTAATCAAACATACTTCTCTGTATAAAATACAGATTCATGGACTAAAATAAATTTTAAATAGATGCAGAAGAGTCCAAAGAAATTATAACCATACAATTTAAAGATTTCAATGGTTTATTACTTATTTATACCTTATTTTAAGGATTTATTACCTTTAATGATTTATTCGTTATTTAAGTATAAACTTCTTCATTCTATACTATGATTAATTAAAAAGAATTCTTAGTATAAAATGCAGATTCATGGAATAGAATATAACTTTAAATGGATGCAGAAGAGAATAAAGAAATGAAAACCCTACAATTTAAAGATTTTAATGAATTATTACTTATTTAGGTATAACCTTATTAATTCTATACTATGATTAATTAAAATGAATTCTCTGTACAAAATTCAGATTCATGGACTAAAATAAACTTTAAATGGATGGAAAAGAGTCCAAAGAAATTATAACCATACAATTTAAAGATTTTAATGGTTTATTACTTATTTATTACTTATTTTAAGGATTTATTACTTTTTAATGATTTATTCGTTATGTAAGTATAAACTTCTTCATTCTATAATATAATTAGTTGAAAAGAATTCTTAGTATACAATGCACATTCATGGAATAGAATAAAACTTTAAACGGATGCAGAAGAGACAAAGAAATTAAAACCCTACCATTTAAAGATTTTAATGATTTATTCCTTATTTTAATAACTTATTACTTATTTAGGTATAAACTTATAAATTCTATACTATGATTAATTAAAAAGATTTCTCTGTATAAAATACAGATTCATGGACTAAAATAAACTTTAAATTGATGCAAATGAATCCAATAAAAATTATAAGCATACAATTTAAAGACTTTAATGGTTTATTGCTTATTTTAAGAATTTATTACCTTTTTTTAATGAGTTATTACTTATTTAGGTATAAACTTATTAATTCTATACTATGACTAATGAAAAAGAGTTTTCCTTATAAAATACAGATGCAAGGACTAAAATAAAATTTTAAATGGATATAGAAGAGTCCAAAGAAATTATAACCATATAATTTAAAAATTTTAATGATTTATTACTAATGATTTTTTACTTATTTAGGTATAAACTTATTCTATAATAAAATTAATTCAAAAGAATTCTTAGTATAAAATACAGATTCATGGACTAAAATAAACTTTAAATGGATGCAAAAGAGTTCAAAGAAATTATAACAATACAATTTAAAGATTTTAATAGTTTATTACATATTTATTATTTATTTTAAGGATTTATTTCTTTTATTAATGATTTATTAATAATTTAAATATAGACTTATTATTTCTATACTATGATTAATTAAAAAGAATTCTCAGTATAAAATACAGATTCATGGACTAAAATAAACTTTAAATGGATGCAAAAGAGTCCAAAGAAATTATACCCATACAATTTAAAGATTTTAATGATTTATTACTTATTTTAATAATTTATTACTTATTTAGTTATAAATTTATTAATACTATACTATAATTAATTAAAAAGAATTCTTAGTAAAAATACACATTTATGAAATAGAATAAATATTTAAATGGGTGCAGAAGTGTCCAAAGAAATTATAACCATACAATTTAAGATTTTAATAGTTTAATTACTTATTTATTACTTATTTTAAGGATTTATTTCTTTTATTAATGATTTATTACTTATTTAGGTATAAACATTAATTCTATACTATGATTAATTAAAAAGAATTCTCAGTATAAAATACAGATTCATGGACTAAAATAAAACTTTAAATGGATGCAGAAGAGTTCAAAGAAATTATAACCGTACAATTTAAAGATTTTAATGATTTATTACTTATTTTAATGATATATTACTGATTTAGGTATAAACATATTAATTCTATACTATGATTAATTAAAATAATTCTCTGTATAAAATGGAGATTCATGGAATAAAATAATATTTTAAATGGATGCAAAAGACTCCGAAGAAATTATAACCATACAATTTAAACATATTTTAATAGAAGAAATATTTTAATAGAAGGAAATGCATCCGAGTGTTGTAATCAGTATACATTATTTAAAAGATTTTAAAATGGATTCTAGATATTTTAATGTCTGGCATTTATTATTAAACTAATTTATATTTTAATATGTTGTGAAGTTTTGAGTTGTATTAACTGTTAATGCTTTTACTCTTAAATGACGCTGAATTCCCATTTATTCCCCATGGGTTTAAATACCCTACTCTTTGACTATAATATGCGTCTTGCCTTATTTGTTCGAAAAATAAGAACTGAATAAATATATTTAATAGTAATATATAAGCAAATTTCTTAAGCTGATTGTCTTTTCGTGGGTATAGATAAATTATACATTTTATTTTCTACACAGCATCACCATATTTCAGAAGAAGGTTTGCTGTAAATTAACACTTTTGTAACATTATACTGTTGTTGTTTCATTAATTACATTAAATTGTCTGTAGCTATTGGAATTGTTTCTGTAGAGAATGAATATCACCGGAAATGAGATTTCATTCTGCATTTTTTCTACTAGTATCTCTGAACTTCAAAATTTTTTTTTTAAATAATCTCAATCCAGCTTCTAAAAATGGGTTTCCATGTCAACTTCAAGTTTTCAATACTGCGATGTAAATAAATTCAGATTGAAATAGCGATCATTATACAAAATCTAAATATAGTAAATGGGAAATATAGAAATAGGACCGAAACTAAAAGCGTTGAAATCTATCTACAAAAAAATAAGGTACACAGAATTCAGAAATGGACTATAAAAACGAATTTAACAGCTAATCTTCAACACAAAGTTCGCCAGTTGGCGATGTTTTCCAAATATCAGTTGAACCATCATATCGCAGAATTATGTACAACTGTGCTTCTGCCCTCATATTAACTCAATATTTGGATTTTTTTAATGGAATAATACATATTTGAATTTTTAAAATTGATTTAAAATATTGTTTATACCTAAGTTTATATTTTTTTAATTTGAAACAACAGTTTTGATAAAATGGGGTGTTAAAGTTGTATAAAAGTTTTAAATATATTCAAACCAGTACGAGCATTAATAAATAAAAATTCATTTGAAAGAATAATTATACCAGCAATATACTTACTGGTTTAAATAAGTGGTAAATAAAGTAGTGTAAAATTCGATGTTTCTATAAAACATATTTTGTGTTATTTTTTTTTGTATATATAATAATAGCTAGTAGAGAAATGGAATTATAAATGTAAACCAAGCGTATGAATATCACAACACCAGAAATCAAAATAATTGATGATAGATATTAAAAAAAAATAGTTGTCGAATGAAGTACCAGTATTTTCAAAGTTATTCTCCTTATTAATAAAACTATTTAGGAAAGATATCAAAATGGCAACTCAGCATTAATCTTAGAATTTTCTATCATTCACTGAAGAATGTTCTAAACTATAAATTCTAAATAGACCTCCAGCCCTTTTGAATTTTGACAGCAGTCCTTTTAATCTTTTAAGAAATTCCATAACCATTTCTTAAATTTGGAGTTCATATATCAATTCCAAGAGATAGTGTAAAGGAACATTCTCATAAGAGAAGCTGATATAGCAATTTGAAAAGCTTAAATATATCAAAATAGTGAAGCAGATAGTTCTAAATAACTATTAAATTAACAGTGAAGAAATGAAAAAAGCATTAGAATAATAAAAGAAAATGAGAAGAATTAAACATAAAAATAATAGCATAATTTGTAAGTAATGATTTCTTTATGTAATATATGTAATTATTTTGTATTCTACCTTTTATGCAAAGGTATATTAAAACTTAATTAATACAGTTTACCTTTTAAGTAATAACAACGTAATAGTATTATTTGTTCTTCATAAAAAATACTTTTTTTATCATTTAGGAATTGTGATTATCTGCGATCCCAGTCAAACGATGGCCGAACGGTTAGAGTGCTGGCATTCGGAACCGGAGTTCATTGGTTTGAATCCCACAGTGGCATGGATGTTCGTAGCCGTTCGGAATCGGCTCTAAACAGTAGGTTCCGGTCTTATTTGTCGTGTAGTTCTCGTTTATATTTGAGTATTAACCTGTGATCAAATGTATAGTGGTGATTTTATTTTGATTGCGTTGTGTAAAAGTATTTTTGTACTAAATTTAACCACAGGTTCTGAGAAACTACAGACATAAATATGAAGATAAACTAAAAGCTAAATTAACAGCATCCGAAACTAGCTTAATATAAAAAAAGTAAATTTATTATAATATATATACATCTATGTACATACAAAACTGATTCTAATTTTCATAAAATAAGCTTTGTCAACATCTTCTAAATTAGTTCTGACAATTTTTTAATACTTAAGTAATTTTGTAAATAGAGAGGACCTAATCTCAATTTCAAAATGTATGTAAAAGGGGGTACCTTTGGGGAGTAAAGATGGTGTGCCCGGAACACTGCTGGTTGATGGGTATCTATGGATATTTCGTCCGTCTGGTCCGGGGTTTCCTCCTGAGTGTTTGGGGTGCGGCCGTGCTATTTGATGTAGGAACACTTCCCGTCGGACTTGGCTGGACTATCGAACTCGTTCTGTCGGACTTCTCTCCTCGTCTGGACTATCGAACACCTTCTGTCGGACTCTCTCCTAGTCTAGACTATCGAACACCTTCTGTCGGACTTCCGAACCTCTTCTGTCGGACTCCTCTCTTCGTCTCGACTATCGAACCCCTTCTCAATTTTTAGATTTTTCTTATTTTATTAATTTCAACCTTGTGCCCTCTTCCTTCTTATCGTCCAATCGGGATAGTTGTAAGAATCTCATTGGTCTGCTTAAACCCCGCCTTGAGACCGCCAACGTGGAAAACCTCATCCCCTCTAATTGGGCACTGTCCCGTAGGGACTCATAAATACTCCACAAAATTACATTCTTATTTAATGTCAAGTACGGAGACGGGATTCTAATCTGGGACTGGGATAAGAACCCCCTCCGAGACCACCGTACAAGACAACAATATCCGTAAAATATAAATTTATGGTCTCCTGTCTCTTTACAAAGATGTGATGAGGTTAGATTTAGATCCCGAGCATTTTACTTCTTGTATGAATGAATCAATTATATTACTGATCTAAATCGCCTCATCATGTCATTAGCCCTCGTGTTGCAAAAAGTAGACCGTAGAGCTCCAAACCAAACCTATCTACGATCACAACAGGAAGCAATAATCGGATGATTTTTCCAATTTTAAAATAGCTGAATTCTAAATGGATTACACTTAATTATTATTCAGGATGTAGAACACTAGTTTATAATTTTAAACAGGCCTATATCTGCAGTTTTACGTAATAAAAATCTTCCAACTGTTTATAAGAGTTATATATCAGATCCCCTAAAAGATTTGTAATCGTTACAAAGCATTTTGTAAAAATAGTTTCAAAGAATTTTAAAATATTTTGGGTATATAATGTGTTGTGGTGTAGGACATTGAATTGTTATCTCAAAGTCATTGATAACCCAAAGTTGCTTTATATTGCTTTTAATTATAGTATTATACCACTGATCTATATTACAATGTTCAAAATTAGAACAAACGACAAGAAAATATGCAAAAAAATATTATAAAAAATTAAAAAGTAAAAGAACCACTCCATGTGCTACGCCTCAAA
Organism: Pardosa pseudoannulata; assembly: GCA_032207245.1. NCBI lineage: Eukaryota > Metazoa > Arthropoda > Arachnida > Araneae > Lycosidae > Pardosa > Pardosa pseudoannulata. The sequence continues at coordinate 49,758,063 of CM063498.1, forward strand.
AAAAAATTGCCAGTGTCCAAAAGAACGCTGCATTCTTTTCCTTCCTTCTTTCTCTCTGGCAACCCTATACTTTTCATTATCCTATGCTGATATGTTCATTGTTCCATTGTCCTTTTTACAATGCCTTTTTACCTTTTCCATTGTCTTTTTACATTTCCCGGCTCTGCCCAGAAGGACCAGGACTAAAAGGATGATCCTGAATCGCCTCCTGGAGACCAATCACAATTCTCCGAAACTTGGTGAAGTTTAAGTGCAATTATTTTCACTGGCCACACCACATGCTTCCTGGAGTCGCGAAAGAAACTTGGGCATTTAACCCACAACGTGTGAGTGCGGCGAGCAAATCAGTTTCGCAAACCTTATGTCAAATATAGCTGCACTCTCACATAATGCATAACTAAATGAATTATATTAAATTTTTTACGAAGGCAAATTTTTATAACCATCAATTAAAACTTTTTTTTTCAATTTGAATCGATGTTTCATTATAATGAATAATTTAACATAATATTACCTAAAAATATTATCTAATTTTTACAATCATTACTATAAATTTATTACCTCAATTTACGGTCTCTAAATCTAATATCTGTCTTTAGTGTTTTCTAGAAAATTCGCAGTTTAAAGAAATTAAATTGAATTATAATATTTATAATTTATTTAAAACTCAAAAGTGATACACAGATTTAATTTAATATGTCTGAAAAACGCTTGGTAAAATTTATCATAAATTTTATAACAAAGTGAAGTAGCAAAAATGTATTTTAAAATAGTATAAATATTTTGGAAAATTAAATTTTCTGCCTTTAAAAACAGTTTTTAAAACAGTTAACTAAACAGCATAACAATGTATATGATTGTAACATTTCATACTTTTTCCAACTATACCTTAACTTTTTTCAATTCCCTTTAATGAAAAATCTAGTATTTAAAACTCCTCTGAGTAATAAATAGCTAAGTTTTTATATTTTAAAATTATCTTTCCTATCTAAAGTAGCAAATTTAAATTATTCACGTTTTCATATAGACTATACTTCTTTATACCTTTAAGAATGTTAAATCAATAGTTTTCTCTTAAAATAATTTCCAGAACTACTATTTCACCAAATTAATGGAAGTCGAAAATTTTCCCATTTTAGCGTGAAAGAATATTTGCAAAATTATGATCTCATAATTAACTGACGCTTTTAACTTTATAAAATATGTATTGAAAATATACATTTTTAAAGTAAAGTTGTGCTTAAAAATTTACTGTTTTTAAAATTTAACATGTAATTTGCCTAATGAGTATATAATTATTTACAAAAATTTTGTAATAAGAATAAATAAATTCATGTTTTTGGAATGTTATCTAAATATGTAAAGAACTGAATAATTATTTTCAATGTAATGAAGTTTTATTAATTTGATTATATTTAGAAAAATAAGAAGAAACGCCAAATTAGTACTTATGCTATGAAACGTAAATATTTTGCTTCATTTTTTTATTATTACCTTTAAATTGAAAGTATTTTAATTTACTGTAATGGAGTAAGTCATTTATATAATCAACCATTTAAAACCGTTTTTATATATACAGTGATTTTATTGCTTTGAATTTAAAGTTAGTAAACACTATTTTCATATAGGAAATAAAATATTTTTTTTTATAATTTATATATTTTATTTTTTATAACAAGCTTTACACACAGTCTCATATACTTACGATATTAAGATGAAAATGTGTTAAACGTTTAATGAAAAGTGAATTTCTTACCCTGGAAAACAAGTGGATTGTTATTTAACAATTCATTTTGATATTTTTAACTATATAAATTTATAAAAAATATATTATAATATTCTTTCAAGAGACAGTTACTAATAAACGATATACTAGAAGTACCAAGTCTTAATATTTAATTAGTCTTATATTTAGCAGTTGCAAACATGTTCTTCGAGCGTACTCTAGTTTATGCATATATGAAATGCAGATATATGTATATACTTTCGTATTAAGACAATGCATTAATCAAATCTTTGTGGTTGTAATGTCTCGGAGAAATCCACGTTCACATATTAGCATCATTATTTTCATGCCAACAGAAATCTGTCACAATTTGTTTCCAAAACATTACCCCTTGCGAATTTCTGAGGCATATGCATTTGCATATCATGGTTTAGAGTTTCTTAGAATTTCATACACTTTTAATATTTTAGAAAACAGTATTTCGCTTTTATAATACATAAAGGTGTTTTATTTTTGTTTGATTATTTTTTACTTATGTTTAAGATCAATTAGAATACAAAAGGGCATACTGTTATCTTCAAAAGAGCTTGATGTTTATTAAGGGAATATTATATCTTTTTGGCTAAAATGTCTCCATAATAACAATGGCAATTTTAGATTCAGAATAAAACAAAAAGCTTTAATTACTTTAGAATAATATTTTCCTTCGATTATTAATAAGCATCGATTATTATAAAGCATAAATTTATAAAAACTATTTAGTTATGTTATATAAAACTATACATATTAAAATTGCAAGAAATATGTAAGTCAAAAAATTCCTTTACCTGCAAACTGTTTAGAATATCTTAGTTCAATACTGATTTTTCATGAAATATAAGCTAATTACGATTAAGACTGTTTTTGTTTTGGTTACCTCAATTGCATTTACATGCCAAAAATATTTATCTTCATAGTATGATAAACTGTGGTTTTATTTAACATTTTCAATTTTTTGAAAATTTATAATAAACTTGAATGTTATTAAAGTTTAAAATACTTTGAAATACATTTTTATAATCAAACTGGTATAATAATTTAATTTCTAATATATATGTTTAATAAGTTGTTTAAAGTTATATAATTTCCTTTCTCATTTAATATATGTTTCTCGTGCATTTTAATAAAAATCACTGCATAAAATAACAACTTATTCATTATCTTTAAACCTAGAACATTTTTATGAATTTCTAAAATGTTTATTCTAAAATAACAGACTTTTGTATAAAAAATATAGATAATTTGACAAGTATTTATAATATCGATTTTAAAAGCAAAAGTTACTATAACGATTGTACTTGACTTCATAAGAGTATGTAAATATAGTTTCTTTTTCAAAACTGATTTATTTTTTGCTTGCTCAAAATTGCATTTAAATTTTAATAATTCTAGTCTTAGATATAAGACAAATATTTTACCTATTTGGTCTTTATGGAGGTTTTGTTTAGAAAAGTAATGAATAGTGCATAATAAATAATATATTACATATACAACAGATGTGTCTTTTTTGTATTTGAAGGCTTACAGTGTTTTTGTAAACGTGATATATTGTATTTGAAAGTTTAATTTTGAGGTAAATTGCTGACTTTCATAAGCGCAGTAGCTTGCTAAATTCGTATATTATGTTTACAAAAATTGACTGTAAGAGAATGATAAATAATTCACAAATACAGAAATGATTTTATAAAAATAAAAATAAATGGTTATATTGGTAATGTTAATATGTTAGGAATAAAATACATTAAAGTTTCAAAACTACCCATGGGACATTTGTAAACTAAAAACAAGTGTATGTGTAATCACATTGTTTCAACATATCTTTAAAATATAAAATGTTGTGTTTAATGATTTATGAAGGTTTATGAAGGCAGACACACACACACACACACACACACATATATATATATATATATATATATATATATATATATATATATATATATATATATATATATATATATATATATATATATATATATATATATATATATATATATATATATATATATATATATATACATATATATACATATATATACATATATATACATATATACATACATATATACATACATATATACATATATACATATATATATATATATATATATATATATATATATATATATATATATATATATATATATATATATATGTGTGTGTGTGTGTGTGTGTGTGTGTGTGTGTGTAATAATCGTACGTGTTGCTTAAATATTTCGGTTTTGGTTTCAAAATTCTATATCTCAATTCTTTTAAAATGGCGGCGTGTTTCTAGTTTAGGAATTTGCACACGGCACCCTGTTAGTTGGTTTTTACAATTCGCGAGAAATTACTATGCGGCATGATTTTCTGTCTCTTGACATCAATCATGACTTGGATTCCGGTTTTGAAATGTTTTAAACAGGCGAGCACCAAGGTTCAAATTCATTTTGATATTTTTAACTATACAAATTTATAATAAAATATATTATAATATTCTTTCAAGAGACAGTTACTAATAAACGATATACTAGATGTACCAAGTCTTAATATTTAATTAGTCTTATATTTAGCAGTTGCAAACATGTTCTTCGAGCGTACTCTAGTTTATGCATATATGAAATGCAGATATATGTATATACTTTCGTATTAAGACAATGCATTAATCAAATCTTTGTGGTTGTAATGTCTCGGAGAAATCCACGTTCACATATTAGCATCATTATTTTCATGCCAACAGAAATCTGTCACAATTTGTTTCCAAAACATTACCCCTTGCGAATTTCTGAGGCATATGCATTTGCATATCATGGTTTAGAGTTTCTTAGAATTTGATACACTTTTAATATTTCAGAAAACATTATTTCGCTTTTATAATACATAAAGGTGTTTTATTTTTATTTGATTATTTTTTACGTATGTTTAAGATCAATTAGAACACAAAAGGTCATATTGTTATCTTCAAAAGAGCTTGATGTTTTTTAAGGAATATTATATCTTTTTGGATAAAATGTCTCCATAATAACAATGCCCATTTTAGATTCAGCATAAAACAAAAAGCTTTAATTATTTTAGAATAAAATTTTCCTTCGATTATTACTAAACATTTAATTTATAAAAATTATTTAGTTATGTTATATAAGACTATACATATTAAAATTGCAAGAAATATATAAGTCAAAAAATTCCTTTACCTGCAAACTGTTTAGAATATCTTAGTTAAATACTAATTTTTCATGAAATATAAGCTAATTACGATTAAGATTGTTTTTGTTCTGGTTACCTCAATTGCATTTACATACCAAAAATATTTATCTTCATAGTATGATAAACTGTAGTTATTTTACATTTTCAATTTTTGAAAATTTATTATAAACTTGAATGTTATTAAAGTTTAAAACACTTTAATATACATTTTTATAATCAGACTGGTATAATAATTTAATTTATAATATATATGTTTAATAAGTTGTTTTAGGTTATAGAATTTCCTTTCTCATTTAATATATGTTTCTCGTGCATTTTAATAAAAATCACTGCATAAAATAACAACTTATTCATTATCTTTAAATCTAGAACCTTTTATGAATTTCTAAAATGTTTATTCTAAAAAAAACAGACTTTTGTATAAAATATATAGATAATTTGACAAGTATTTATTAATATCGATTTTAAAAGCAAAAATACTATATATTGTACTTGACTTGATAAGAGTATGTAAATATAGTTTCTTTTTCAAAACTGATTTATTTTTTTGCTTGCTCAAAATTGCATTTAAATTTTAATATTCTAGTCTTAGAAATAAGACAAATATGTTACCTATTTGGTCTTTGGAGGTTTTGTTTAGAAAAGTAATGAAAAGTGCAAAATAAATAGTATATTACATACACAACAGATGTGTCTTTTTTCTATTTTAAAGCTTACAGTGTTTTTGTAAAAGTGATATATTGTTTGAAAGTTTAATTTTGAGGTAAATTGCTGACTTATTTCATAAGCGCAGTAATGCTAAATTCATATAATATGTTTACAAAAATTGACT
>CM063498.1:49763945-49768945 GCA_032207245.1 Pardosa pseudoannulata
TTTAAAAGTGTACAGAAATTTTAAATATTTATAATATTTAAAATTCAAAAACCAGTTTTTTTAAATATTTAAAGTTCATGTGACCTCTTATTATCCAAAGAATCGTCTTAATGTGTCATAATATCTTTTAAGAAATTATGACATATTAAAGCAATTTTTCTTAGGCTTCTTTTATCCTTCAGTGTAAGGCCTCTTGTCCAATTCAGTCTAAAATTAAAAATTAAAAGAAGTTTTGTCAGTTTTAGAAAAATATTCATTCTGCTTATAAAATTCTTTCTTAAAAAATAATCAAGCCGATGGTCGTGTCAGAATACTCCGTCTTCTTGGCGAACATATGCTCTCTCAATGTATAGTAGGTTATACACAGGCATACAAGTAGTGGTGGTATTATGCTTTGGGGGACGTTCTCTTGGGCGTCTCTGGGACCCTTGCTTGTGGTAGAGCAAACCATAAATGCTACTGGGTGTCTGAATATCATTGCGGACCAGTTGCATCCTTACATGACATCTGTTTTTCCAGCTGGAAATGGAATGTTAAAATTTTATTTGAGTGGTTCCTGGAAAATGATGCTGAATTGCAGTTAAAACCCTGGCCGCTTTATTCACCGGATCTCAATCCGATACAACACATCTGGGATGTCATGTAATGTCAGCCCATAGTTAAAAGATCACCAATTCGCAAAATATATAAGATTTGCGTAACCGTTGCGTAAACATTTGGTACAATCTGTCTTGAAAGTTTGTCCTTATGTCTCTCAGATGGGAAAATTGTTTTTAAAATGTGTGCATCATAGAGTCAATTTCAGGTTATGACGTTAATTTAGAGTCACCTCAACTTTTTTTAATTATTTAGTAACTGAGTCAGTTAAAAATTAACATATTTCGTTTAGACTAGAGTTACTTAAAATATGAAATTCCCAGATGTTGTTAATAGTATAAAATGGAATAGAAAATTTATTTTTTATTGGTTGTAGAACGTCTAATTTAAGTATTTACTATACTTTTATATCCATATACTATGTTACAAGAACATATTATTTATTTTCAATATTTTGTAGCTAATTTAAATTGCTTCCACATGTAGCAGATAAAAAATTTCTTTTATTTTTGTATTTATTTTCCATGTTTAAAATATTTTAGTAAATTGTTTACGTATACATCTTCTCTTCATTTCGGATATATGGGGAATATCAATAATTTTATTATTTAGAGGACAATGGAAATGTAGAAAATTGTACAAGGGAAATATTAAAACACTGATAATAAGAAAAGAAATAAAACTAGTTTTATTGAATAAAGTAAAGGATCTTCAAATTAAAGTTTCAAAGATAATATGAACAACGAAAGCAATATCTGATGTTCATAGTCAAACTTATTTATTTTCTGAAAGAGCATAAAATCAATTATAAAGATATAGAAATGTATAGTTCGTAGTTTAGATAATAGCGTTACAGTTAAACACAATCCCTACAGGCAACCTTTCACGCTTTCTAGACATTGCACGAAAATGAGCAATTGTCACAATTCAAACGTCGAAGGCAGTAAACATGAATCGAGGCTTTGCATGTCTGTAGTTCTAAAAACGCGAGAAAATAATTATCTCTTTTAAGATTAATAGTTAGATTAATATAATTACACTTTTTCAATAATGCAGTGGTCTCTTCATCCTTGATATGTTTGTAATGTATTCTTAACGTTAAGGTGACTAATACATAAAGTTTGAAAGTTTGTCTTTATGTCGCCCAGATAGGAAAACTGTTTTTGACATATACGCATCACAGAGTCAATTTCATGTTATGACGTTAGAGTCACCTGAACTTTTGTTAATTATTTGGTAACTGAGTCAGACAAAAAAAAACATAGTTCGTTTAAACTAGAGTTACTAAAAATATGAAACTCCCAGATGTTCTTAATGATATAAAATGGAATAAAAATTTCCTTTTTTATTGATTGGAGGACAACTGATTTAAGTATTTTATATACTTTTATATCATTACAAGAACATATTATTTGTTTTCAATGTTTTGTAGCTAAATTTTATTACTTTCACATGTAGCTGATAAAACTATTCTACTATTTTTGTATTTATTTTCCATGTTGAAAATATTTTAGTAAACTGTTTACGTATACATCTTCTCTTTATTTCGCGTATATGGGGAATATCAATAATTTTATTTAGAGGACGATGGAAATATAGAAAAATGTACAAGAGAAATATTAAAACACTGATAATAAGAAATGAAATAAAACTAGTTTTATTGATTAAAGTAAAGAATCTTCAAATTCAAAGTTTTCAAAGGTTATATAAACAACGAAAGCAATATTTCATGTTCATATTAAAAAATAGTCAAACTTATTTATTTTCTTAAAGAACTTAAAATCAATTATAAAGATAAGCAAATGTATAGTTAGCAGTTTAGTTAATACAGTTACAGTTAAAAATAATAACTACAGGCAACTTTTTACGATTTCTAGACATTGCACGAAATTGAGCAATTCTCACAATTCAAACGTCAAAGGCAGTAAACATAAATCGAGGCTTTGCATGTCTATAGTTCTAAAAACGTGAGAAAACAATTATTTCTTTTAAGATTAATAGTTAGATTAATATAATTACACTTTTTCAATAATGCAGTGGTCTCTTCATCCTTGATATGTTAGTAATGGCCGTTAAGTTGACTAATACATAAATTTTGAAATTTTGCCGAGATGGGAAAACTGTTTTAGAAATGTGTGCATCATAGAGTCAATTTCAGATTATGACGGTATTTTAGAGTAACCTGAACTTTTTTTAATTATTTGGTAACTGAGTCATACAAAAAATAACACATTTCATTTAGACTAGAGTTACTTAAAATATGAAATCTCCAAATGTTCTTAATGCTATAATATGGATTAAAAAAATTCCTTTTTTATTGATTGAAGGACAATTGGTTTAAGTCATTTATATACTCTTATATCTATATACAATGCTACAAAAGTTATTAGTTTACACTGAATAATAATGCCAATTACATGAATAATAGTTCTGATTCACCAATTATACCAATAATTCCACCTGTTACACCAGCAATATCTCTGCTTAGTTTACATTGAAAAACTAATACTTTGTAATCCATCCAGCAGCTATGATGCTGGATCAGCGGCAGCATTTGCTTAAGAGTTTTGTAAAGTGTGTTTATTTTGTTGCCGTTGAGCGTAGCGCCATTTAAATATAAAAAGAGAAAAAATAGTGTTTGCTCAGAGCGCGGAGCGGGGGATGAAATCGGCTACTGACCAATATACTCTATTTTTTTCTTGATGTTTCTTTCAAGTGGATGGTTTGGACGACGTTTGGAGTGAAAATATTCAAAGTCATTGTAGTAAGTAAATTCTTAATTCCTTTAATCATAAATCTTATTGGGTTCTCATTTTCCCATAGCTGAACCAATCCATATACAGTTAATTCTATTTGATTGTGTTTATGTATTATGTATCCCCCTCGTTCATATTATTCTTATCTATTGTATTGTGTTAAAATCTTAAATGCTAGTAGTCATTAATTCTTTACTGATAGTAATATATTTGTAATGTCAAATTCGAATCTACAATAAACTGTTGGCAAATCCCTTCCCTTTTGTCATTTCTCAATCACAAAGTTTAGTTTATATATTTAATTATACATTCCACTAACTCTTAACATCTCACACCTTGATTTAATAAAACCCTGACATTAGTTTTGTATCACATATTTGATAGGGAACAATTTATTTTAGTAATTTAAAAATTTAGGTCCAATGGATATTTATCTGTATATAATCAAATTTAACTTGCAAAACATTAAAATTGCTGCATTATTTCATTGATCGTAAAACTCTCCGTCAAATGCTAATTATTTTTAAAAAAAGTTAGCACAAAAGTAGAAAGAAATTCAAGTCAAAATAAATGTTGATTAAAGAGGTTAATGCAAGGAAATTATCTCGAATAAGGGTATATATAGAAAAAATTGTCCATTGTATATAACTGTTCAATATTCGGAGTTATACAGGTATTACTCTACAGATACAAATGCAAACAGAGTAAATACTAACAATGAATGAATATACATACACTTAACATGGTAAAAATGAATCATCCGGTCACAAAATATTAAGCCCCTATTCTACTTACTTACCCAAGCTAACTGGGCAAGGAGATTCTTAGGGTATTAGACTAATTGAAAATGTTTCAATCGGGCCACATTAAAAAGAAGCTAAAGTCCGAGTGCAACTTAAAATTTTATTTTAGTTAAGAGAACTTCGTGTGTTTCACAGTCAAAGGCAGAAGATAAAATGACAGATAGAAACACGTGCTGGAACACTGATGGAACCAGGGTAACTGGGCAATGATATTCCTAGGTTATTAGACTAATTGAAAATGTTGCAGTCGGTACGTATTGATGAAAAGCAAAAGTCAGTCCTAGAACCCACTGTGAGATTTTCCGCTGCAGCAGTTCGGCCCAATTTGTTTAAATAGGAGATAACGCACGTCCGCATAGATCTGGTATCGTCGATGACTACCTGGATAGTGAAGGGATTGCGCGTACAACGTGGACAGCATATTCACCCGACTTTAATCCCATTGAAAATCTTTAGGATGCTCTCTCTAGTGCTTTATCTTCACGTTTCCCATCTCAAGCCACTATTATTGAGCTGGGAACTGCTCTAGAAGAAGAATGACTAACACTTCTGCGGTGGTTGACCACCTAATTGATAGCATGGTCACAAGGTATAAACTTTGTACACAGATCAGGAGGGTAACACATACCCTATTAAAATCCTTTTTTTTTCATTTAATAATCTCTATATTTACTTTATACACAATTCTGTTTAAGTCTCCATTATGTCACTATCTGATAACTTATAAAAATTTAATATTGTTTTCATTTCTGTATATAATTATTGATTTTGTTTATATACATATATGTTACTTTATTGCTGAATTTCGTGTTACTTAAAACAGTATTTGTTGATTTTTTTCCAT
>CM063498.1:49773945-49776445 GCA_032207245.1 Pardosa pseudoannulata
GGTAAAATTTGAAAAAATACAAACATCTATATTAAGAGAGATTTTTAAAATTATAGACTATTCTATAGCAGAAGACGACTTCTTACATCTTGTCTTCTTTATCAATATGAAAAGTAAATTTTGAAGGCAAAAGTCATAATCTCCATTAACTATTCATCAAGCATATTGTTTTTCTAATTAGATGCTAAGGCTTTAGACCTTAAGTTTTTTACTGATAATGAGCTAATGTATGTTTTATATATGAAACAGAAGTTCAATTTTATAGGAGTTATTATTGCTTTAACTGTAAAAAAGGATATCTTTCATATAAGTATAATTTTTATCAATTGATTATCAAACTCTCAAATTGTAACTATAAGTTTTTTTTTACCTAAATGAATTTTTTCACACAAGATCTGCTGAATCACTTTCGACCTACAAAATAGTTTAGAGTATTCATCTTTAATATTATAACTTTGTGTATAATACATTATAACTTTGTGTATAATACATTATAACTTTGTGATAATGAGCTAATGTATTTTTCATATATGAAACATAAGTGCAATTTCATAGGAGTTATTATTGCTTTAACTGTAAAAAAAAAGGATATCTTTCATAAAAGTATAATTTTTATCAATTGATTATCAAACTCTCAAATTTTAACTAAAAGTTTTTTTTTTACCTAAATGAATTTTTTCACACAAGAGCTGCTGAATCACTTTCCAACTACAAAATAGTTTACATTAATCATCTTGAATATTATAACTTTGTGTATAATACATTATAACTTTGTGTATAATACATTATACACAAAGTATTATACTTTGTGTATAATACATTATAACTTTGTGATAATGAGCTAATGTATTTTTCATATATGAAACATAAGTGCAATTTCATAGGAGTTATTATTGCTTCAACTGTAAAAAAAGGATATCTTTCATAAAAGTATAATTTTTATCAATTGATTATCAAACTCTGAAATTTTAACTAAAAGTTTTTTTTTTACCTAAATGAATTTTTTCACACAAGAGCTGCTGAATCACTTTCCAACTACAAAATAGTTTACATTAATCATCTTGAATATTATAACTTTGTGTATAATACATTATACACAAAGTATTATACTTTGTGTATAATACATTATAACTTTGTGATAATGAGCTAATGTATTTTTCATATATGAAACATAAGTGCAATTTCATAGGAGTTATTATTGCTTTAACTGTAAAAAAAGGATATCTTTCATAAAAGTATAATTTTTATCAATTGATTATCAAACTCTCAAATTTTAACTAAAAGTTTTTTTTTTACCTAAATGAATTTTTTCACACAAGAGCTGCTGAATCACTTTCCAACTACAAAATAGTTTACATTAATCATCTTGAATATTATAACTTTGTGTATAATACATTATACACAAAGTATTATACTTTGTGTATAATACATTATAACTTTGTGATAATGAGCTAATGTATTTTTCATATATGAAACATAAGTGCAATTTCATAGGAGTTATTATTGCTTTAACTGTAAAAAAAGGATATCTTTCATAAAAGTATAATTTTTATCAATTGATTATCAAACTCTGAAATTTTAACTAAAAGTTTTTTTTTTTTTACCTAAATGAATTTTTTCATACAAGAGCTGCTGAATCACTTTTCAACTACTGGAAAAATAGTTTAGAGTATTCATCTTGAATATTATAACTTTGTTTTACGATTATATATAATTCGAATGAAAACCTATATACGCGGCATTTAAAAGCTTCATCAATTTATAAAAGAGCAAATTTAAAAAACAAACTTTAAAATTAAATGAAACACCCACTACTATGTCGTCTTTGTTTCAGTTTCCTGCTTTAAACTAATTGTGCAAAGGTGATTCGTGTATCTAGCTATTCTATTTGAGAATCTTCTCAAATATTTAGAATTAAAATTCAGCGTAGTAAAATATTAAGTTAAAAAAGTAGCAGTTGATGTTGGTAAATTTTAAAAATTCCAATAACCAATAATAAATATTTAAAAATTTCTTAAAATTTGAAATATGTATTTATTAAATATAAAATCTTATTTCATGTTTTAACTAAAATTTAATTCTTCAAATGAGACAAGTTGAATTTTCAGATGAGTCAGATGTAGATAAAAATTTAACATTTCTATAGCGTTGAAAACTAATACATATTTATGAAAAACAAAGAGTTTTATTGCATGTAATAAATGTAATAAATACACAAATGCATTTCTAATGATAACATAAATGATTTTTTTAAACTTAAATTTCTACATTTCATGAATATTTAAAATACTCCAAATACATGTAAATCAATAAAATAATATCAAAGGTATGCACTATTTATCTTAAAACATTACAAAATGTTAGGTGAAACAAAATAGTTTAAAACGCATAAATATTTTCCAAAGTTTCATCTCGTCTTTAAAATTTTCTAGGAGTTATTACTGGGAAGAAATGTATTTTAAAGTATTATTATTCCTGTTTATATGGCAATTAAAATGTT
>CM063498.1:49778945-49816445 GCA_032207245.1 Pardosa pseudoannulata
AGATAGTTTTTCTGTGTGTTCTACAACAGTCCATCTCAGCTAAGTTGTGATAAACAGGAATTATGGAGAGGTTAAGAGTTAGCTTATCATAAGGATTAAGAATGGGGTCTGACTGTAAAACCTAGTCACTGAGAATTATAAAATAAATATGCTGTTCCAATAACAGTCTATTTACTATACGATTCTCTGTTATTCTCGGTCTATTTATTTTACGATTCACTCTGTAGCAATAAGCCCAAAACAATAGAGAAAACATCCTCAAATAATCATGTAAACCCTGACCTTTAAGATCGTGATCTACCGCACATTGAAGAAAAATACATCATTTTGGTTTGTTCAATGAATAATATCCATCATTTGGAGAAACATAGCAGTGATTTATGGGACATTCAATTTCAACCTTCACCTAATGTGAGCTTTCGAAAACTGCTGACCACTAGACAATTTTATGCACTTGTTATAATAGCGTCTACCGTGGTCAATTAAATACAGTTTTTATAAACATTTGGACTCTTTAGTGTATTTAGATAAGCTTTAAATTTTTATCGAATTTAAAAAAAAGGTTGTTGATTTAGAAATTATAAAAGTAGATCTTTATCTGTTAGAATATGTTTGTCAGACACTTCTATTATTCAAGTTCATGGTTAATTGTTTTTACCATGTTTGTATACATGTTAAACAGTTCTAAGTAAAAATATCAGAAAATACTGAAACTTCATCTACCATATGACGTTTTTTAGTTTTTAGTTACTCCTCAGGGACCATCTACATTAAAAAAAACGGTATGGATCTTCGTGGATGAGAAAAGACACACCGATGCCCGTAAAAATAAAATTGGATGTTAATTCACAGATGGACATTAATTAACCGATTGGAGAAATGAATATTGGATTTGAAAAGGTTGTTGATTCAGAAACTATAAAAGTAGATCCTTATCTGCTAGAATATGTTTCTCAGACACTTCTATTATCGAAGCTTATGACTAAGTGCTTTCACCATGTTTGTTTACATGTTAAACAGTTCTAAGAAAAAATATCAGAAAATACTGAAATTTCATTTACCATATAACGTTTTTCCAGTTTTTAGTTGCTCCTCAGAGACTACCTACATTAAAAGAAAGGTGTGGATGTCCTTGGGTGAGAAAAGACACACGGACGCCGGTAAAAACAAAATTGGACATTAATTCCTAGATGAAACTTAATTCACCGATTGGAGAAATTTCTATTGGATTTTAAAAGGTTCTTGATTCAGAAATTATAAAAGTAGATCTTTATCTGTTAGAATATGTTTCTCAGACATTTCTGTTATCGAAGTTTATGGTTAAGTGATTTTAATATGTTTGTATACATGTTAAACAGTTCTAAGCAAAAATATCATAATATACTGAAACTTAATTTGCCATATAACGTTATTTTAGTTTTTAGTTGCTCCTCAGGGACTATCTACAAGAAAAAAAAAGGTGTGGATGTTCTTGGGTGAGAAAAGACACAAAAACCCGTAAAAACAAAATTTTTAAAAAAATCACGTTTTTAGGAACGCTAAACAGAAACAGCCAAAGCCCAAGAAGAAATGGTCAAAACATATATTCGGACTAAAACTCAAAGGCAAAGCAAACAAAGGTACACACTAATGTACAAGTCTGTTAGTGGGCGTTGCGGAATGAGAAAGGGAAGCCTCCACAGGAGTCCGCACCTATCTGAGAACATGCCTCGTGCTGTAAATGGAAAAGTTGTTAACATGCTGCCATTTTAAAGTTGATTTTGGTCAGAACATGCTTGCATTAGAAGTTACATAATATTACAAAGAAACGCTTACAAAATTAGATAAACAAAAATACAGTACAAGTTTCAGTACAATGGAAGAAAATTTACCCCTTTTACTATGTGAGTGATATGTAACCTTGAGCATATGTTAATAATGGCACTAAGAAACTCGCCGAATTTAGATAATTATCGTTCAATTTGTAAATAAAATAAATGTAACGTAAATGAAAAATCATAAAATGTTTGCATACGAACTGTTTATCATTATAGTTTATTTTATTGAATATAGCGTAGTAATTCGAAGTGTCTTTTTCTAAGCGATGTATATATAAATATGGTGTGAAGTCGGATTTGTCCTCAGTCCTGGCCCACAACACCAATTTTATTATGTCAATATTGTTGTACACATATATATTAAATATATTTATGTATATATATATATATATATATATATATAATATATATATAATATATATATATATATATATATATATATATATATATATATTATATATATATATATAATATATATATATATATATACATATATATATTATATATATAACATATATATATTATATATTTATATATATATATATATATATATATATATATATATATAATTTATATATATATATATATATATATATATATATATATATATTATATATATATATATATATATATTATATATATATATATATAAATATATATATATATATATATATATATATATATATATATATATATATATATATATATATATATATATATATATATATATATATATATATATATATATATATATATATATATATATATATATATTATATATATATATATATATATATATATACATATATATATATATATATATATATATATATATATATATATATATATATATATATATATATATATATATATATATATATATATCTATATATATATATATATATATATATATATATAGATATATAGTATATATATATATATATATATTATAATATATAGTGTTGAATACAATTTAAACTATACATAGCTTATTTTCTATTACTCTCAAGTTATATGCTGCATTAGAATGTTCTTATTTACTAAAAGATGCGTCTACTAAAAATGTATAAATTCGATACACTGAAAAAAATGTCTACGTGAAACTTGTATTCATTTATCTTCATTCAGTTAGCAAACAAATACAAATGTTTGTTTCGGATAGTTTCCTAAAACGAATTTATTTCACATAAATATCACAAAAAAGGAAAGGGATCCCGGCACACGTCTAATGATACAGTCAGAATGTACATTTATTGCACAGTCCTTTATTACTGTCTCATTTGAAAGGCGAGATAAATGGTGTTTCCTTTCATCTGAGATGCTTAGTTCCAAGTATCTTCCTTCGCAATTAAGAGAATAGTCCATTCCAAGGAATGGAACGCCTAGAATCATGATACAAGCAAATAGACTTTCTCAGAATATATATTTCAGGAAACTTATCAGAACTTCTCGGAATAAATCAATTTAATTAAACCAACTTTGTAACTTTAAAATAGTGCATTTTGTGAAATGCATGCGTGCATTTTGTTTCTAACGTGCGTAGGATTTGCTGACGATATAAATGCTAATTCATTTGCAATTTTCTGATATATTTTGATGCATTTATATTTGTTTCCGTAGTTTAAATCCTTTGTACTATATTTAATGTCAACACAGGTTCTCGTGAAAGTTATGATAATATTCGGGGAAAATACCATAAAATATACATACATTAGATATGTAAGATACAACCTTAAGGTATCCCTCTACATTCGGAGAACTTTTTTCTTTAAACGTAGAAACTATTTCATATTTTTACATTTTTAGATTTATGTTTTATATTATCATAGAGAATTGCAATTAAAAAATTTATTCCTGGACAAATTTTTATAAAATTTCTAATACATGAATCGGGCATGAAAATCGGGTTTTCTCAAAAGGTCAAATTTTTTAATACATTCAATTATTTCAACAGACTTGTCTTATACACTGGACTAGTGAATCTTCGAAAATGTTTGCTTAATTTACATTTGATAAAAAATTTTGGTCCTTCAAAATCATAAACATATAATTTTTACCGAGTTTTCATTACCTTTATATCTAACTATGAGTGTAACATCATTCAAATTTATCGAAATTAAAGTTTCTGGTTCAGTCACTACTGAATACTATCAAAAGCATTCATAATGTTTTTCAACAAAATATTTTAAGAACTTTTCGAGAAATCACATTTCAAGTTTCAACATTTTATTAAAAATACCTTTCTTAGAAAAACGCATCTGAAGTTTATGAAAACAATTTTAACTATTAAAAGATTAAAATACATGTTTAAAATTCCCCACAATTTCTTTCTTCAAAACTTTCTAATTGCCAAGTTGCTAATTATTAAATATACTAGAAAAATGTTTAAACAAATTTCCATGAAAATTTTAAAATTTTATCCAAAAAATGCTCTTTAAAAGTCTTTAAATTCATGAATTCCTGTTCCAAAGTGGCTAGTTCCATTTTATTTTGACAGCTGTCACTGAGGTTTAAACAGCTGTAACTTTTCTTTAAAGTGCCATAGAGACAAAACAAAAACAGATCAGAAGCCTAAAAATTGAAATTTTACAATAGATGAATAAAAAATTATGATTGTTGGAAAAAAGTGAAGTTTTCAACGTAGGGGGATACCTTAGTAGAAAACTCAATCTAAATTTGTTATAGAGAGTGTTGATACTAATACATGTAAAGATTTCCTACTCCTGAATGTTCTGACATCAGAATAGGTTATCCTTTAGCTAATTTAGTGTAATTACTGGCTATACTTGCAAAACAGGAATACATAAGCTATTTTCTCTCTTAGTTTTAACTGCGAAGCAAGGAACAGAAAATATAAAAAAGGTTATTTTTTTAACAGTCTGTAGAAACTTTAACGGTATTCGAACAGAATAAGAAGTTACGAAATTACTTGGAATTTTTTGTGTGGAATATAACACATTTATATACTTATATTTAAATAATAGAAACAGCATACAAGCCAGGAATTCATATTTATAGACAATCTCTAAACAGCTTATAATCCCAATTGTCCGAAATTAATCAAAAATTTATCTACAGTGAAGATATTAACCCTTTAAGAGGTTTGCCCGTACAGTGTATGTGTTATCCAAAATTGGCCTCAACTGGTTTGCCCGTACGACGTTCGGGCATTCATGTATTCTAATTTCCTTTTTTGATTTTCCCATATTTTTTCATTATTTTAAAGAGACTATTTAGTATTAATATTTTTCGACATGTATGGAACTCATATGTACAAAAAGCACTCAACTAGAATTTAGACTTGATCTCGTTGATTGCATAATCGAAAAATATCATTCTAGAATAAATTTCTGACTTGGACTACAAAGTTCGATACCTAAACCTGAGAGATTTAGAGAAAGACGTATTTTGGAAATAATTGTTCAAACAGATAAGAAACTGAAGCCTGAAAGACAATGTGCAGAGTGCTGTTCGAAAATAAATGATAATGGAAAGAGAATCAGAAGAGAAACACGGAATTTCTGTCTCGGTTGCGACGTAGAGTTTTGCATTGCACCATGCTTCCAAGTGATTCATGCACAAAAAGACTTCAAAACTGTTTGGAAAAGTGTAAACTTCAAAATTCAAAGTAAGTAGGAGAGAATTTTTTCTAGAATTTCTAAACCGTTCTTCACTGCATGCCGATTGTACGTCAGAAAGCAAATATTTAGGGTCTTTGTATTCCAAAATTGTAAAATAAGAAGTGAAAAAGTGAAAAAAAATTTCTTGTTATTCTTATTCTGTTAAGTATGGTACTTACTTATATTGAATAAAAAATATGTGTTTTTTGGAGACATTTCTGATAAAAAAAAATTGACTGCTTAAAGGGTTTGTGCTGGATATTAGAACGATATGATCGAATGATAATAACATATTGGAGAACTGAACTGCGAAATAGTATTAGCCCTAACCGGAAATGATAGAATACGATTTTAATCTATTCGTATTTTTGTTTAAATGGTCTTTGTTCACCGAGGTCAATCAATCTGATTTCACAGAAGTATTAACAAATAAAAATTAGGCGCATTTAATATGCAACGAAAAAAGTACACAGTGAATCCCGGATGCCAATATAATACAAATCAATATACAGACACCGGTTCTTTGGACAAGGGGATATCATGTGAAAAACGTCCAGTTGACATGCTTAAATGTTTATCGCCAAGTTGGCGAGGGTACCCTATTCTGATGTGAAACCTTCTAAGATTAATAAAAGCAGATATGTGGATTAATACCAATTCCAGATATGTGGATTAATACGAGCATTCATGACATTAGCGAATTTCAAAACCTTGAATTTCGGTGCAAAACAACAGCTCATTACCTCTATTCGGTCATCTATATCGCAATCCCCTATATAATAATAGCCTAAGTTATCTGTCCGTCTGTCCTCGAATTTATGAAGTGGTTCGAACTGGAATGGATAGATGCATCCATACTGGATTCAAGATGAGTTATGGTTAGCAAAATTCAAAGCAAGTAAAGTTTATCTTATACTAAAGTATAGATCCGAATTTAAAATAAATTGGTATAAATATTATTCATACCAGAGAGAAAAATACTGTCATTTTTAAAACGTTCGAAATCCACCCCTTTCCTCCTTTTCGATCGTTTAATGCCATTATTCCCTATTTTCCCCGGTTAAGAACAAGCGATTAAATTTATCAATTTATCCCATAATAAATAGGTAAAAATATCGTTTTTTAGCATTATGATGCCATTTCTTTAGCCATCTTATTTAAACATTTCTAATTTTAAATTATTTAAATATCGTCTGCATTATTTTCATCACTGAAAATTCACGTTTTATCACTGAACTTAGATATTACGTAATATTTTTTTTTTACATTTGGCTTAAGTAATAGATTAGGTACATATGTGATAGTTTTAAATGTAAACGTTGATTATTTTCTGTTACAATGAAATTTTTATCACCGGTATTAACAACAAATTCTTTTCATAAATGTCTAGGAGTCTGTTTCACGGATTAATAAATATCTATTTTTGAAAATTAAGACATTTGTTCGTTTGTATGTTTGTTTTTTTATACATAACAAAACGGTTTGACTAAATGGATTCAAGGTGATTCTAAACTGCATTCACAATATCGGGAGATTTTAGAGGATCATGGAGATAATCAAATTATTGAACGTGTACCAGATAATTTTCAGCTAAAAAACAAACCATTTTTTACCTGCCTCATAGGGTACTTTACAATTCTGGAGAATTAAAACTTTTACTGAACCCGTCATATAGTGGGCTATAGGCTAGTCTATATATAATATTCCGTAACAGGAATGGGATAGGCTATTTACTAAGAAATTCTATTTTAAATTTTACTGATAAACTATAATTTTTTTTATTTCCCAAAAATTGTACATCTTTTGTAGGTTTGTAATATTCATCAGTGCCTAGTTAAGAAAATAGAATTTAAACATGAATACCTGTTATACACAAATAAAATAGATTTTGCGTTTTACATAAAGCCTGTTTTCTATGAGCTAAAAACATCTAAGCATCTAAAAGAAATAAACAGATCGTGTCTAAATATAATTATAGCACTATTTCCTTTATTAAATATGCTATACCTGTTTTATCGAAAATATTTTTTGTAAATCAAATATCCTCTTATAAAAAATTTATACATTTAATATGCAATTAGACTAAAATACTGAGATGAATAGTAATAATAAAGTCTCATACATTTTATTATTTATTGAATATGTATTTAATCATAAAAAATATCAGAAGTCACTATATCTTAACAACAACAACATAAAAAAAACAGATTTTTGCTCCTATTTTTATTTGCTATATGCCATTCAATAAAGAAGCATGTTGAATCAATAATAACGCGATCACATATCCTAGATTGATTTCCCGATACTTTTGCTGAGATCTGTAATTTTGAAATGACACTATCTTCTCTCCCTTTTTTTTTATCAATATTGGTTTAGTCACGAAAAGCTTAACTTATGTTTTCACTCAAAATGAAACCTGATGTAGTTGAAACCTGCAATACTAATCGATTTCCATGAACTGGGCGATATCGGAATTTCTCATAAAAATATAAACTGGAGTTTTCGTTGAATTTCTATTTTTTTTACCCCGTATGTAAATTGCATAGGTTAAATTCAAGAGATACGGATCTATTATTAAAATCAATATTATTTGGTGTTTTGAAAATTATTTAAAGAAATTATTGCTGTGTAAATATTTTTAACGTGTGTCTCATATGTTTGTATTGAAATTGTTTATAATTAAAATTATAATTTTCTTTTAATATTTTCCCTATGCTCTATTTCCGTACGCTCTAATGAAACTAATGTTTAAATGGTTAAATTCAAGCGATACGGATATATTATTAAAATCAATATGACACAGTGATTAAAAAAATGTTCAAAGAAATTATTTCTGTGTAAATATTTTTAATGTGTGTCTTATGTGTTTGTATTGAATTTGTCTATAATTAGAATTATCCTTTTCGTGGAATATTTTTTTATGCGCTCTAATTCCCTAAGCTCTAATGAAACTAATGTTTAAATGGTTAAATATTTAAAGGTAAAACTCAAGCGATACGGATCTAGTATGAAAATCAATGTGATACGGTGTTTAGAAAAACATTCAAACAAATTATTTCTGTGTAAATATTTTTAATGTGAGTCTTTTATGTTTGTATTGAACTTTATAAACTTTATAATTAAAATCATCATTTTTGTTTAATATTTTCCCCTGCGCTCTAATTCCGTACGCTCTAATGAAATTAATGTTTAAATGGTTAAATGTTTAAAAGTTAAATTCAAGCGATACGGATCTAGTATTAGAATCAATATGATACGGTGTTTAGAAATTTATTCAAAAAAATTATTTCTGTGTAAACATTTTTAATATATGTCTTATATGTTTGTAATGAACTTGTTTATAATTAAAAATTATCATTTTCATGGAATATTTTCCCTACGCTCTAATGAAATTAATGTTTAAATGGTTACACGTTTAACGGTTAAATTCAAGCGATACGGATATATTATTAAAATCAATATTATTCGGTGTTTAGAAAAATATTCAAAAAAATTATTTCTATGTAAATATTTTTAATGTGTGTCTGTATGTTTGTATTCTTTATTACTTCTTTATAATAAAATTATCGTTTTCGTGGAATACTTTTCCCTACGCTCTAATGAAACTAATGTTAAACAACAGCTAAGTGTGATTTTTATCTATTTAAGGATTTAAGTAAACTTTTTCTTTTCACTTTATATCTAAACCATAAAACCGATTATTTTGCTCATGTGTACAAGGTTAGTTCAAAGAATCTTCAATATAAATAAAGGATATATGTTTATTTGATAAAATACTTATTACAGATGCTACCTATAAACATATATGTAATAAAAATAAACAATAATTAAAATGTGAGTTACAAATTTCAGCCTAAAGTTATAGATTGTATATTAGGATTTGATTGCTTAATAACGCTAAAGTATTTCTGTTATAGAGCAAACAAAACGTCTGTCAGTGGGATGGAATAGAATAGAGTTACAGAACACGGAAAGACGTTTATTTTCTAGAGTATGCAAGAGAGTATAAATTTGTAATTTCAACAAGATCCAGACACAACTAAAATAAAAAAATAAGGTTGTAGAATGCACGAAATGTCACCCAAAAATAAAAAATAATAATATTGTGTTTTAAAGCTGGATGGAATACAAAAACTAAAATGGGAATGTACATGGGTAAAAAGTAATATACATGCGTAGAACTATGAGTCATATTAAAGCTGAAAACTCATGCATCACTACAGTATTGTTACGTATATGTATCACTAATATATTTCTACTTATATGTATCATTATCGTGTTGTTGCGTATGTGTATCATTAAAGTGTTGTTACGTATATGTATCATTAACGTGTTTTTACGTATATGTAACATTAAAATATCTTTACTTATATGTATCATTAAAGTATTGTGAATGCTAATAGCATATGGCTCAATGGGCTTTGTTTGTCCAAGTTGCATAAGAAAGAACAACATTGTTAAGTATCTTAAACCAGATAGTGTAATCATACTTTCAACAATTATAAATTATTAAGTCTCTTATTGGTACAGGGTAAAGGAAAGAATTTATTGTATTTTTGTTTTCTAATATACAAACAACGTAGTTTCCAACATATAAATTAAATTCAAATTACATGCGAAGAAAATACAATACAATTTCAATATAGCAAAACTTGGGTACAAAAGGAAATTGTATGTTGTAATTTAATGAAATACAAATTTTAATTTCTTAACCAAACATTTAGTTTCTTTTTGTAATTATATAAAAATACATCTATAATAAAATAGTTTTGGGTGTGGATTGGAGTATTGTTGTTACGTATATGTATCATTAAAGTATTGTGAATACTAGTAGCGTATGGCTCAATCGTGCTTGGTTTGTCCAAGGTGCATAAGAGATAACAACATTCTTAAGTATCTAAAAACAGAGAGAATAATCATACTTTTAACAATTACAAATCATTAAGCCTATTATTTGTACAGGGTAAAGGAAAGAATCTCCTCTATTTTTGTTTTCTAAACTACAAACTTTAGTTTCCAACCTATAAATTAAATTTTAATTACATGAGAAGTAAATACAATATAATTTCAATATAGCAAAACTTGGGTACAAAAGGAAATTATATGCTGTATTTTACTGAAACACAAATTTTAATTTCTTATTCAAACCTTTAGTTTCTTTTTTTTAATTATATAAAAACATCTATATAATAAAATAGTTTTTTGTGGATTGGAGTATTATTGTTACGTATATGTATCATTAAAGTATTTGAATACTAGTAGCGTATGGCTCAATCTTACTTGGTTTGTCCAAGTAGCATCAGAAAAAACATTTGTTAAGTATCTAAAAACAGAGAGAATAATCATACTTTTAACAATTACAAATCATTAAGCCTATTATTTGTACAGGGTAAAGGAAAGAATCTCCTCTATTTTTGTTTTCTAAACTACAAACTTTAGTTTCCAACCTATAAATTAAATTTTAATTACATGAGAAGTAAATACAATATAATTTCAATATAACAAAACTTGGATACGAAAGGAAATTATATGTTGTATTTTACTAAAATACAAATTTTAATTTCTTAATCAAACCTTTAGTTTCTTTTTTTAATTATATAAAACTACATCTGTAATAAAATAGTTTTTTGTTGTGGATTGGAGTATTATTGTTACGTATATGTATCATTAAAGTATTATGAATACTAGTAACATATGGCTCAATCGTACTTGGTTTGGCCAAGGTGCATAAGAAATAACAACATTGTTAAGTATCTAAAAACAGAGAGAATAATCATACTTTTAACAATTACAAATCATTAAAGCCTATTATTTGTACAGGGTAAAGGAAATAATTTCCTGTATTTTTGTTTCTAATCTACATACAATATAGTTTCCACCATATAAATTAAATTTTAATTACATGAGAAGAGAATACAATATAATTTCAATAGAGCAAAACTTGGGTACAAAAGGAAATTGTATGTTGTATTTTAATGAAATACAAATTTTAATTTTTTAATCAAACATTTAGTTTCTTTTTTGTAATTATATAAAAATACATCTATAATAAAATATTTTTGGGTTTGGATTGGAGTATTGTTGTTACGTATATATATCATTAAAGTATTGTGAATACTAGTAGAGTATGGCTCAATCGTGCTTGGTTTGTCCAAGTTGCATAAGAAATAACAACATTGTTAAGTATCTAAAAACAGAGAGTATAATCATACTTTTAACAATTACAAATCATTAAGCCTATTATTTGTACAGGGTAAAGGAAAGAATCTCCTCTATTTTTGTTTTCTAAATTACAAACTTTAGTTTCCAACCCATAAATTAAATTTTAATTACATGAGAAGTAAATACAATATAATTTCAATATAACAAAACTTGGGTATGAAAGGAAATTATATGTTGTATTTTACTAAAATACAAATTTTAATTTCTTAATCAAACCTTTAGTTTCTTTTTTTAATTATATAAAACTACATCTATAATAAAATAGTTTTGGGTGTGGATTGGAGTATTGTTGTTACGTATATGTATCATTAAAGTACTGTGAATACTAGTAGCGTATGGCTCAATCGTACTTGGTTTGTCCAAGTTGCATAAGAAATAACAACATTGTTAAGTATCTAAAAACAGAGAGTATAATCATACTTTTAACAATTACAAATCATTAAGCCTATTATTTGTACAGGGTAAAGGAAAGAATCTCCTCTATTTTTGTTTTCTAAATTACAAACTTTAGTTTCCAACCCATAAATTAAATTTTAATTACATGAGAAGTAAATACAATATAATTTCAATATAACAAAACTTGGGTATGAAAGGAAATTATATGTTGTATTTTACTAAAATACAAATTTTAATTTCTTAATCAAACCTTTAGTTTCTTTTTTTAATTATATAAAACTACATCTGTAATAAAATAGTTTTTGTTGTGGATTGGAGTATATTGTTACGCATATGTATCATTAAAGTACTGTGAATACTAGTAGCGTATGGCTCAATCGTACTTGGTTTGTCCAAGTTGCATAAGAAATAACAACATTGTTAAGTATCTAAAAACAGAGAGTATAATCATACTTTTAACAATTACAAATCATTAAGCCTATTATTTGTACAGGGTAAAGGAAAGAATCTCCTCTATTTTTGTTTTCTAAACTACAAACTTTAGTTTCCAACCTATAAATTAAATTTTAATTACATGAGAAGTAAATACAATATAATTTCAATATAACAAAACTTGGATACGAAAGGAAATTATATGTTGTATTTTACTAAAATACAAATTTTAATTTCTTAATCAAACCTTTAGTTTCTTTTTTTAATTATATAAAACTACATCTATAATAAAATAGTTTTTGTGTGGATTGGAGTATTATTGTTACGTATATGTATCATTAAAGTATTATGAATACTAGTAGCGTATGGCTCAATCGTACTTGGTTTGTCCAAGGTGCATAAGAAATAACAACATTGTTAAGTATCTAAAAACAGAGAGAATAATCATACTTTTAACAATTACAAATTCATTAAGCCTATTATTTGTACAGGGTAAAGGAAAGAATCTCCTCTATTTTTGTTTTCTAAACTACAAACTTTAGTTTCCAACCTATAAATTAAATTTTAATTACATGAGAAGTAAATACAATATAATTTCAATATAACAAAACTTGGATACGAAAGGAAATTATATGTTGTATTTTACTAAAATACAAATTTTAATTTCTTAATCAAACCTTTAGTTTCTTTTTTTAATTATATAAAACTACATCTATAATAAAATAGTTTTTGTTGTGGATTGGAGTATTATTGTTACGTATATGTATCATTAAAGTATTATGAATACTAGTAGCGTATGGCTCAATCGTACTTGGTTTGTCCAAGGTGCATAAGAAATAACAACATTGTTAAGTATCTAAAAACAGAGAGAATAATCATACTTTTAACAATTACAAATCATTAAGCCTATTATTTGTACAGGGTAAAGGAAAGAATCTCCTCTATTTTTGTTTTCTAAACTACAAACTTTAGTTTCCAACCTATAAATTAAATTTTAATTACATGAGAAGTAAATACAATATAATTTCAATATAATACAAATTTTAATTTCTTATTCAAACCTTTAGTTTCTTTTTTTTAATTATATAAAACTACATCTATAATAAAATAGATCAGTATGTGGATTGGAGCATTACAGTGTACTTTTTCTCAACACGAAGGAATCCAAGTTGCATAAGAAACAAAAACATTTTTAAGTATCTTAAACCAGAGAGTGTATTCATACTTTCAACAACTATAAATTATTAAGACTCTTATTGTTACAGGGCAAAGGAAACAATTTCCTGTATTTTTGTTTTCTAAACTACAAACAATAGAGTTTCCAACATATAAATTAAATTTTAATTACATAAGAAGAGAATACAATATAATTTCAATATAGCAAAACTTGGGTACAAAAGGAAATTATATGTTGTATTTTACTGAAATACAAATTTTAATTTCTTAATCAAACATTTAGTTATTTTTAATTATATAAAACTACAACTACAATAAAATAGATTTGAGTGTGGATTTGATGATTGTTTTTACGTATATGTATCATTAAAGTGTTGTGAATACTATTATTGTATGGCTCAATCGCACTTGGTTTGTCCAAGTTACATAAGAAAGAACAACATCGTTAAGTATCTTAAACCAGAGAGTATAATCATACTTTTAACAATTACAAATCATTAAGCCTATTATTTGTACAGGGTAAAGGAAAGAATCTCCTCTATTTTTGTTTTCTAAATTACAAACTTTAGTTTCCAACCCATAAATTAAATTTTAATTACATGAGAAGTAAATACAATATAATTTCAATATAACAAATACAAATTTTAATTTCTTAATCAAACCTTTAGTTTCTTTTTTTAATTATATAAAACTACATCTGTAATAAAATAGATCAGTATGTGGATTTGAGCATTACAGTGTACTTTTTCTCAACACGAATGAATCCAAGTTGCATAAGAAACAAAAACATTTTTAAGTATCTTAAACCAGAGAGTGTATTCATACTTTCAACAATTGTAAATTATTAAGTCTCTTATTGTTACAGGGCAAAGGAAAGAATTTCCTGTATTTTTGTTTTCTAAACTACAAACAATAGAGTTTCTAACATATAAATTAAATTTTAATTACATGAGAAGAAAACACAATATAATTTCAATATAGCAAAACTTGGGTACAAAAGGAAATTATATGTTGTATTTTACTGAAATACAAATTTTAATTTCTTAATCAAACATTTAGTTCCTTTTTTAATAATATAAAAATGCGTCTATAAAAAGTAGATTTGGATGTGGATTGGAGCAGTACGGTATACTTTTTTCTCAACAATAAGGAATTCAAATTGCATAAGAAACAACAACATTTTTAAGTATATTTAACCAGAGAGTGTAATCATACCTTCAACCATTATAAATTATTAAGTCTCTTATTGGTACAGGGTAAAGGGAATAATTTCCTGTATTTTTGTTTCTAATCTACAAACAATATAGTTTCCAACATATAAATTAAATTTTAATTACATAAGAAGAGAATACAATATAATTTCAATATAGCAAAACTTGGGTACAAAAGGAAATTATATGTTGTATTTTACTGAAATACAAATTTTAATTTCTTAATCAAACATTTAGTTATTTTTAATTATATAAAACTACAACTACAATAAAATAGATTTGAGTGTGGATTTGATGATTGTTTTTACGTATATGTATCATTAAAGTGTTGTGAATACTATTATTGTATGGCTCAATCGCACTTGGTTTGTCCAAGTTACATAAGAAAGAACAACATCGTTAAGTATCTTAAACCAGAGAGCATAGTGATACTTGCAACAATTATAAATTATTAAGCCTCTTATTGGTACAGGGTAAAGGAAAGAATGTCGTGTATTTTTCTTTTCAAAATTACAAACAATAGAGTTTCCAACATATAAATTTTAATTACACGAGAATAAAATACAATATAATTTTAATATAGAAAACCTTATGTACAAAAGGAAACTATTTATTGTATTATACTGAAATATAAATTTTAATTTTTTAATCAAACATTTAGTTTCTTTTTTTTTAATTATACAAAACTACATTTATAATAAAATAAATTTGGTGTGGATTGGAGCACTATGGTGTATTTTTTCTCAACAACAAGGATAACAACCGCGACCTACTGCTTCAAGCATTAATGGCTACGAACTTCCATACCCTAAAGCAGGCATGCCCAACCTGAGTCCCATTTAAAAAAACTTTTTTGTCCCAATTGAAGTTTTCAACTGCCTATATAGTTTTAGTTATTTAGACTATATACAGTTGAAACATAGAATTTTAGTTGTTAATGCTTGTAATAATAAATATCACATTTAATGTATGTTAAAACTTGATAGTAACCAACGTAAACCTGGTCTTTGAGTAGGTTTGGACAGGTTAAGTTGAAATTTGAGTGTTCTAGAATATTCTGCAAATCTCTAGTAAAATACAAAAACAGATCTCACGTTATTGTTAAAATAATACATGTGGTAGTGTTTGTGGATAAACTACAATATATATTTAAGTAAAATATAATAATAATATTTTAACCGTTGTGATTAGGTAGGAAGATAAGGTGTTGGGTGATTATAAAGACTATAGTTAATGTTTATTGTCGCTGTAGTATGATTATGTATAACACAATGTCATTACAGACGCAGGCACCGCAAAAAATGCATATTTTGAATATTGCACGATAAAAAAATATTTTGAATAATTTGTTGTTTTATTCTTTTATGTGCGGCCCACCTCAGTTCAGTAAATTGTTTTTTGGCAAATTGTTTTTTAGGAAATTGTTTTGTACAAATTGTTACGTTTTGTACAAACATTTTTGTACAAATTTACAAATTGTTTTGTAGTAATTGTTTTTTGGTTGAGTTACCCTCTAGGGTATGCCCTAGAGGGTAATTCAATACAGAACTGTTTATTTTTAACAGCGAGTATAAATCATAATTTTCTAAAACTGTTTATTTTTATAACAGTTTATTATTATTATTTTCTCTATATAATAACTGTTTATGGAGTTAAACAATATAAATTAGTATCGATTTACGGTGCATTTATAGCGAAAATTATAAAACTTGCAGCTATCACAGTGAGAGAATTTGGGTACACCGTCTTATTAAAAACTTTTTTGTTGGATAATAGTTTGTGTCAAACAAGTTGGAAAGGAAATAGTTACTTGGCGAGACATGGCACAGACAGGAGCGAAGTAAAAAGGAAAGTTATAATTGCAATAAACGAAGTTGGATATTGAAGCAATTTCTTGAATCAACAACATTCTTTTAGAAAGTAAAATCTTCTAAGTCATTTGATAGCATTCAAAGGTGCATTAAAATTTATTCTTTTCTGTAGAGAGTAGATTTGTACATCCAAGAATATCTGCTTATTTTTTGTTTTATGACTAAATCTGTCATGAATTGAGATCAATCTACTTTATTTCAGATATATATTTTTTTCTTTGAAAAGAAATAATTTTACAAGATATCAGCCATATATTGAGTAGAATTCTTTCTCATGGCAGTGTGCTGCTTCTAAATTTAGCTGTAACGCTGTTCATACTCAGTGAACAGGAAAAAAAAAAGTATCTTCCTGAGTAGATTTTTTGAATTTTACTCTTTGTATATTATAATGTATCCCTGCCTAGTATAAAACAAAAATAGTGAACCATTTATTCTAGTAACAGGGTAAAATAAAAAGTGCTTACTCACACATCACAGTAATTCAGATTTAATTACAATTCTGTATTGGTTTTATTTTAAGAAATTTGTGAGTAATGCTACATTACAAATAAACTTTCTGAATAGACTTATTGCATTTTATATTAGCACTGTTTGTATATTATAATGTATCCCTATATGATAAATATAGTGAGTTATTTATTCTATTTTATTAACAGGATACAAAAGAATTGCCAATTAACACAATATCAGAGTAATGTGGATTTAGTTATTACAATTCTGTATTGGTTTTAAGAAATTTTTAAGTAATGCTACATTACGAATAAGTAAACTTTCTGAATAGAGTATTGCATTTTTTAATTTTACTGTTTGTATATTATAATGTATCCCTACATAATATAATAAAAATAGTGAGTTATTTATTCTATTAAGAGGATACAAAACAATTGCCTATTAACACAATATCAGAGTAATGTGGATTTAGTTATTACAATTCTGTATTGGTTTTATTTTAAGAAATTTTTAAGTAATGCTACATTACGAATAAGTAAACTTTCTGAATAGAGTATTGCATTTTTTAATTTTACTGTTTGTATATTATAATGTATCCCTACATGATATAATAAAAATAGTGAGTTATTTATTCTATTAAGAGGATACAAAACAATTGCCTATTAACACAATATCAGAGTAATGTGGATTTAGTTATTACAATTCTGTATTGGTTTTATTTTAAGAAATTTTTAAGTAATGCTACATTACGAATAAGTAAACTTTCTGAATAGAGTATTGCATTTTTTAATTTTACTGTTTGTATATTATAATGTATCCCTACATGATATAATAAAAATAGTGAGTTATTTATTCTATTAAGAGGATACAAAACAATTGCCTATTAACACAATATCAGAGTAATGTGGATTTAGTTATTACAATTCAGGGGTATATAAGGAATGGTAGCAAAGAAGTAAAATTGTTCACAAGCGCTTTAAAAGCCTTTCAGTGTAATAACGCATAGTTATGGCACAAAGGAAGCATTTGGATGATTTTCTACGTGGTAGAATTATCGGACGACTGGAATGTGGACGTACCCAGCTGGAAGTATCCGAGGAACTTGGAATCGCCCAGAGTGTCATCTCCAGGCTTTGGCAACGATTCAAACATGATGGTAATGTGAGTAGATGTTACAGCACAGGTCGCCCCCGAGTTACTAAGCCGAATGATGACCGGTATTTGGCAGTTACTGCCAAAAGAAACAGACGGAGCACAGCATCAGACCTGTCTCGTCAGCTCTCTTCAGCTACCGGTACGACAGTTTCAAGGCAGACCGTGTACAGACGCTTAGGAAACATTGGTCTATATGCTCGTAGGCCTGTCAGATGTGTTCCCCTTACCGCAACTCACTGTCGTCTGCGATTATGCTGGGCTAGAGAGCATGCATTGTGGACACCGAAACAGTGGTCTTGTGTGATGTTTTCCGACGAGTCCAGGTTCAGTTTACATTCTGATTCTCGCCGGACTTTCATATGGAGAGCGCCAGGTACCCGTTACCACCAAGAGAACACCATTGAACGACACCGTTACGGTGGTGCAGGATGGCTCGTTTGGGGAGGAATTATTCTTGGTTCCAGAACTGACCTGCATGTTCAGAGTGTAACGATGACAGGCAACATCTATCGGAATGTCATTCTGGAACAACATGTACGTTTGTTTCGGGGCGCCATGGGTCCTCAATTTCTGTATATGGATGACAACGCCCGACTTCACCGTGCAAATATTGTAGACGAATGCCTTCAATCGGAGGATATCACCCGTATGGATTGGCCAGCATACTCACCGGACTTGAATCCAATAGAGTATGTGTGGGACATGCTTGGCCGACGAATTGCAGCCCGTCAACCCCCTCCCAACTGTCTATCGGAACTTCGGAGGCCATTGCTTGATGAGTGGTGTAATTTTCCCCAAGATCAGATTGATAATCTGTTTCTCAGCATGTGTAGGCGTTGTAACGCTTGTATTGCATCGTCCGGGAGACATAATCCGTATTAACCATCTTACTAACTATATTATACTGTTTTCTGTAAATAGGTTCTTTTTTGAAATTTGCTCCAGGGAGTAAATATCGCAATTTTTATTAATTATGTCAAACATATAGCATCTTTTTTGCTCTTTACCTTTTGTTTAATAAACAGACTTTACAAATAAGTCAAATTTGTTTTGCTTCTGTCTCTTTCATTGCCTGAACTTCATTATCCTTAATTTATGGACATGAGTGTATATATATATATATATATATATATATATATATATATATATATATATATATATATATATATATATATATATATATATATATATATATATATATATATATATATATATATATATATATATATATATATATATATATATATATATATATATATATATATATATATATATATATATATATATATATATATATATATTTATTTATTTATATATATATTTATTTATTTATATGTTTCTATATAAAATACGAGAAGGTGGTTAAAAAAATTAAATAATTTTCGATCTATTGAGATTTAACAGAATAACTAAATTTACGCTCAAACACCTGCTCCAGGTACAATTCCGATACGAACTGTAACCCCACACAATGTGTTAATAAAACTATTAGTTCTAAATAATATTACTATTTTGTGATCTATTATTAAGGGATATAATTTTAGGAGTTTATTACTATATTTATTATTTTAATTATGTATCGTTTTGGAATTCTACAGCCACAGAACTGTGGATGCTTTTTCTCAAATGCACATTTAACCCCAACGTCTGTGTACTCGCCATGGATATTATTCCACAGAAACTTCAATTTTAAATTCTTGGTCATTTTAAAATATTATTAAAGGTTTGATATCCTTAAAATTGTTTGGAATTTTCCTGTTGTTAAAAAATGGCAGGTAATATTTTACACTTATCCATCTAGGATCCAGTCAGAACAGATAATAATTTTTACTTAAAACCTAAGAAATTTGATATTTTTTGAAGACTCCTAAATGAATATGCATACTTTTAGAGGTACACATTATTAAAACTATCCTTTCTCTGAAATAAAGCAAATGTTTGATAACTTGTGAAATGATAGTATTGTGGGACATTCAACAACTTGAATAAAAAGCATACAAACTTTAAGAATGTTTAAGCATTTTTAACCTTAAAGCATCAAGATAGCTCGAAAACAATTTTGAAAACAATTTCGAAATAGGAAGAAAGCATTATGTTCAAGTGCATTACCTCATATCTATCTGAACTCATGAAAAACTTTGAGTTAACAGGTATTCATAAAATTTTATGATGTTGTCTTAAGCCACTTGGTCAGACCAAGCACGAATAAGCCAGATGCTACTCGGATTAAAAGAAAGCTGTGCTGCTTTCGTTTTTAACGAGAACCACATGGGTGAAAGCATGATTTATGCTCAAGTAGGTCCTCGGAATTTACAAGCAAGGAGTAAGCAGAAGGCCCATAGGTTTGTCCTGCCACCCCCAGAGTTGCTGTTTTAGAACATACAGGTCATTGTGACCACAAAAATATTTTAAGTGCCCCACTCACTTTTAACGAACACGGAAGATCTTAGTCCAGCTCGGAGTAAGTGTATATGGTAATATGCAGAGCCAACAGTATTTCAAACTAACATAATTTAATGCAGTTTTCAATAAGTAAAAATACTTTTATTTTGAATAAAAAATATAATGCTCCTATTCAAACTACAAAAGTCATTACAATAGTAATAGACGAATATAATGCAAGGATAATGAATACTAACATAAGTAACATAAGTACATAATCTATATGTTACAAAGAGCAATCTACTGTAGTGGGATCAGCAGCATTGAATTTAATCGGATGTAAATATCAACAACATTAGGGCAGTAAAACAATGTAGCTTGTTTTAGATTTATTTAATGTAAAAAAAAGTCAATACCGATGAAATATAAAATTGATTTTAAAATGAATAATGTTAATCTTATTAGATCGAATAATGTAAATTGTAAATAACCTCGATGAAATTTACTAGGATGAAAGTATTTATAACCTTTGAACACACAGAATGTAGCTTCTTTAGAGTTTCACGAAAATTAAAGAAGGTAATGTACATCAATTGAAGCTATAGCATGGAATTTAATAGAACACAACATGAATAATGTTGCAACGTTAATCATGTTGCGTTTCATATAGTTAATCATGCTGTTGTAAGGATGCAAAATGTAACTTCTTAAAAGATGCATTAAATCTAAAAGGTTAAAAAAATTAGAGTTATTAATACTACAAAATTAGGCTTAACAAGATATAAGATATATTAACATGAACTCTTTTTTAAAAAAAAATTCAGAGACTTAAGGTATTGAGATATACGGAAACTTAAAAATTTGGATAAAATATTCTATTGAAATAATTAACCTATATCTGAATTCATAAACAATCTTCGAGTTAAGTGGATATTCATAAAATAATCCCTAAATATATCGCGATCAACGGTATTTCAAAATAACATAATTTAATGAAGTTTTCTAATACAAGTAAAAAAGTTTTTATTTTGAAAAATTATATTGTTCCTTTTCAATCTACAAAAAATAAATACAAGACTATTGTTCATATACTTGCATAGTAAAGAATATAGTAACACAGTATAATGGATTGCTTTAAACACATTAAACAATGCTGACATCGGAAATTTTTAAAAATATTATAACTTTAAATGCAATCTGGTCCATAGTTTTAAGTTCAACTTCTTGGGTATGCTTTCATTAACATTTTTAGATATTATTTTAAATACATCAATATTTAATCTTAATAAAATAAATACAATCAATAAAAGATGAGCATATATCTATTAGTTATGTTCAGCATTAGCCAAGTTCGTCCTGTAGTCACGCTAGGAGTACAAATAGGATATTCTATGCTTCTCTGGATATCGACCCCAAACCATAATTGAATATATAATCTATATGTTACAAAGAGTAATCTACTGTAGTTGGATCAGCAGCATTGAATTTAATCGGATGTAAACAACAATAACTAGCAGAGTATAAATGTGACTTACTTTAGATCCATGAAATGAAAAAATAGGGAATCACGATGAAATCCATGGTATTAAATTTAAAATAAATAACGTTAAGACTGTAAAAATTTATTTTCTTGTTATATCCAACAATGTATAAAGTAAAGAACTACCATGATATTTTCTAGAATGTAAGTATTTATAACGTATAGGTACACCGTATGTAATTTCTTTGTTGCTCCATGAAAAGTAAAAAAGTAATGTGCATCAATCGAAGCCATAGCATGCAATTTAATAGTACGCAAATATGGATAACGTTAAGCGGATGTAAGATTTAACTTCTTGATAGACGCGTGGAATGTAAAAAGGTTAAAAATGGACAGTTATTAAAACTATAAGATTTACTCGGATGTAAATATCAATAACATTATGACAGTAAAAAATGTGACTTTTTTAGATTCATAGAATGTAAAAAAAAGGAATTTTGATGAAATCCATAGTATTGAATTTAAAATGAATAACCTCAATCTAGTTAGATACAATAATGTAAAATGTAAAGAATCTTCATGAAATTTACTAGAATGAAAGTATTTATAATGTATGAACACACAGTATATAACTTCTTTGTAGTTCCATGAAAAGTAAAGAAGGTAACGTGCATCAACTGAAGCAATAGCATGAAATTTAATGTAACGCAACATGAATAAATTTGCAACATTATATGTTGCATCGTTAATCATGTTGCTTATTGTGTCGTTTATCATGTTGTTGTAATGATGTAATGATGTGTAAAATATAAAAAATTTAAAAAATGACAGTCCTTAAAACTATAAGATTTGGTTTAATAACATATAAGAAATATTAAAGTAAACTCTTTTTGAAAAAGAAAAACTTTCAGAACTTTAAAGTATAGAGATATAAGGAAAACATTTAAAAATTTGGAGAAAACATTCTATTAAAATACATTAACCGATATCTGAATTCATGTAAAATCTTTAAGTTAAGGGGATATTCATAAAATATTTCGTTAATATATCGAGAATCAACGGTATTTCAATATAACAAAATTTAATGAAGTTTTCTAATACAATTTAAAAGGTTTTTATTTTGAAAAAATATATTGCTCCTTTTCAATCTGCAAAACATAAATACAAGACTATTGTTCCTATACTTACATAGTAAAGATTGTAGTAACACAGTATAATGGATTGCTTTAAACACATTAAACAATCCTGACGTCGGAAAGTTTTAAAAATATTATAATTTTAAATGCAATCTGGTCTATAATTTTAATTCCACCGTTTGGGGTATGCTGTCATTAACATTTTTAGATATTATTTTAAATAGATCAATATTTAATCTGAATAAAATAAATACAATCAATAAAAGATCAGAATATATCTAGTTATCTATTAGTTATGTTCAGCATTAGCGACGATCATCGTGTAGTCACGATAGGAATATAAATAGGATATTCTCTGCTTCTCTGGATATCGACCCTAAACCATAATTGAATACATAGTGTATATGTTACGAAGAGTAATCTACTGTAGTGGGATCAGTAACATTGAATTTAATCGGATGTAAACATCAATAACTAGGAGAGTAGAGAATGTGACTTTTTTAGATCCATGGAATGAAACAAAATAGGGTATCGCGATGAAATCCATGGTATTAAATTAAAACGAATAACGTTAAGACCGTAAAAATTATTTTCTTGATAGATCCAATAATGTAAAAAGTAAAAAACCATCATGAATGTTTCTAGACTGTAAGTATTTATATCTTATGGCCACACAGTATGTAATTTCTTTGTTGCTCCATAAAAAGTAAAAAGGTAATGTACATCAATCGAAGCCATAGCATGCAATTTCATAGGACGCAAACGTGAATAACGTTAAGAAGACATGAAATGTAACTTCTTGATACACGAGGGGAATGTAAAAAGTTTAAAAACGGACAGTCATTAAAATTATAATATTGTGTTTAATGAGTTGGAAAAAAATTTAACTTTTTTTGAAATAAAATACATTCACTTTCAGAACCTTAATGTATCGAAATATATGGAAACAACTTCAAAATAGAGAGAAAATATTCTATTGAAATACATTAACCTATCTCTGAATTCATGAAAAAGTTCTGAGTTAAGCGGATATTAATAAAGTATTTCTTTTAATATATCGAGAATCAATTATAATTCAAAATAACATAATTTAATAAAGTTCTTTTTAATACAAGTAAAAAAGTTTTTATTTCGAAAGCCTATATTGCTCATTTTCAATATGTAAAAAATCAATGCAAGAATATTTTTTATATAATTACATAGTAAATAATATACTAACACAATATAATGGATTACTTTAAAAACGTTAACAAATGCTGACGTCAGCATATTTTAAGAATATTATAACTTTAAATGCAATTCCATAGATTCAACAAAATAAATACTATCAATAAAAGATAAGGATATCTGTAGTTATCTATTAGTTATGTTCAGCATTAGCCAAGTTCGTCCTGTAGTCAAGCTAGAAATACAAATAGGATATTCTATGCTTCTCTGGATATCGACCCTAAACCATAATTGAATGCATAATCTATATGATACTAAGACTAATATACTGTAGTTGAAGAAACCACCATGAATTTTTCTAGACTGTAAGTATTTACATCGTATGGCCACACAGTATGTAATTTCTTTCTTGCTCCATAAAAAGTAAAACGGAAATGTACATCAATCGAAGCCATAGCATGCAATTTAATAGTACGCAAACGTGAATAACCCTTAAGAGGATGTAAAATGTAACTTCTTGATAGACGCGTGTAATGTAAAAATGTTTAAATATGGACACTCATTAAAACTATAAGATTATGTTTAATGAGACGGAAGAAATTTTAACTGTTTTTTAAAGAAACAATACACTTTCAGAACCTTAATGTATCAAAATATACGGAAACAACTTGAAAATAGGGACAATGTATTCTATTGAAATACACTAACCTATATCTGAAGTCATGAAAATAAATAAAAAATAAGTAGATAGTTAAAAAATCAAAGATATTTCAAACTAACATAATTTAATGAAATTCTTTCTAATTTAAGTAAAAATGCTTTTATTTTGAAAGAATGTATTGCTCATTTTCAAAATGTGAAAACTCAATACATAATTGCTGTTCTCTTAATTACATAGTAAAGAATATAGTAACACAGTATAATGGATTGCTTTAAACACATTAAACGATGCTTACGTCTGCAAGTTTTAAAAATATAATTTTAAATGAACACTTGTCCATAGTTTTAAGTACAATGTATGCTTTCATTAACATTTTTAGATATTATTTTAAATACTTCAATATATAATCTTAATAAAATAAATAGTATCAATAAAAGATGAGAATATCTGTAGTTATCTATTAGTTATGTTCAGCATTAGCGAAGTTCGTCCTGTAGTCGCGCTAAAAATATAAATAGGATATTCTATGCTTCTCTGGATATCGACCTTAAACCATAATTTAATACATAATCTGTTACGAAGAGTAATCTACTGTAGTGGGATCAACAACATTGAATTTAACCGGACTTAAACATCAACAGCATTAGGACAGCAAAAATTGGGACTTTTTTAAGATTCATATAATGTAAAAAAGGAAATTGTGATGAAATCCATGGTATTCCATTTAAAATGAAAAACGTTAATTTTGTTAGATCCAATAATTTAAAATGTAAAGAACTTCTACTATAATAATCTCTTTAATACTATAATATGAAGTTTAATAAGATATAAGAAATATTAACGTTTTATGAAAAAAATACCATAAACTTTCCGAACCCTAAATATCGAAATATACGGAAACATCTTAAAAATAGGGAGCAAATATTCTATTGAAATACATTAACCTGTTTGATAATTCATGAAAAAAATTTAATTTAAGCTGATATTCATAAAACAGTTCGTTAATTTATGGAGAAACAATGGTATTTCAAACTGACATAATTTAATGAAGTTCTTAATAAAAAGGAATTTTTTTTATTTTGAAAACATATATTGCTCATTTTCAATCTGCAAAAAAAAA
Source organism: Pardosa pseudoannulata (assembly GCA_032207245.1). Lineage (NCBI taxonomy): Eukaryota > Metazoa > Arthropoda > Arachnida > Araneae > Lycosidae > Pardosa > Pardosa pseudoannulata. The sequence goes on from CM063498.1 coordinate 49,805,242, forward strand.
TAAATAAATACAAGATATTATTGTTCATATTCTTACATATTAAAGAATATAGTAACAGGATTTCTTTAAACACATTAAACAATGTTGACGTCTGCAAGTTTTAAAAATATTATAACTTTAAATGCACTCTTGTCCATGGTTTTAAGCATAACCTATGCTTTCATGAACATTTTTAGATATTATTTTAAATACGTCAATATATAATCTTAATAAAGTAAATACAATCAATAAAAGATGAGGATATCTGTAGTTATCTATTAGTTATGTTCAGCATTAGCGAAGTTCGTCCTGTAGTCAGGCTAGGAATACATATAGGATATTCTATGCTTCTCTGGATATCGACCCTAAACCATAATTGAATACATAATCTATATATTACGAAGAGTAATCTATTGTATTGGGATCAGCAGCATTGCATTTATCCGGATATAATCATCAACAACATTAGGACAGCAAAAAAATGGGACTTTTTTTAGATTCATGGAATGTAAAAAATTGAAATGCGATGAAATCTATGGTATTGTATTTAAAATGAATAATGACAATTTTGTTAGATCCAATAATGTAAAATGTAAAGAACCTCCATGAAATGTACTAGAATGAAAGTATTTTTAATGTATGAACACACAGTATGTAACTTCTTTATAGATCCATGAAAAGTAAAGAAGGTAATGTTCATAAATAGAAGCCATAGCGTGGAATTTAATAGAATGAAAACATGAATAACGTTGCAATATTACATATTGCAACGTTAATCATGTTGCGTTAAGTGTTGTTAATCAAGTTGTTGTAATGATGTTGTAAGGATTCAAAATGTAATTTCTTAAAAGATACGGGAAATGTAAAAAGTTAAGAAAATGACAGTCATTAATACTATAATATGAAGTTTAATAAGATATAAAAAATATTAACGTTAACGTTTTATGAAAAAAGTACCATAAACTTTCAGAACCTTAAAGTATCGATATATACGGAAACATCTTCAAAATAGATAGAAAATATTCTGTTGAAATGCATTAACCTGTTTGATAATTCATGAAAAAAGTTTAAGTTAAGCGGATATTCATAAAATATTTCGTTAATATATCTAGAATAAATGGTATTTCAAAATAATATAATTTACTGAAGTTTTCTAATACAATTAAAAATGTTTTTATTTTGACAGAATGTATTGCTCATTTTCAATATGTAAAAAACTAAAATAAGACTATTGCTCATATAATTACGTACTAAACAATATAGTAACACAGTATAATGAATCGCTTTAAATACAATGCTTTAAACAATGCTGACTTCGGCAAGTTTTAAAAATATTATAACTTTAAATGCAATCTTGTCCACAGTTTTAAGTATAATGCTTTCATTAAAATTTTTAGATATTATTTTAAGTACAACAATATTTAATCTCAATAAAATAAATACATTTAATAAAAGATAGGATATCTGTATTTATATATTAGTTATGTTCAGCATTAGCGAAGTTCGTCTTGTAGTCACGATAGGAATACAAATAGGATATTCTATGCTTCTCTGGATGTCGACCCTAAACCATAATTGAATACATAAAATATATATTACGAAGAGTAATCTACTGTAGTGGGATCAGTAGCATTGAATTTAATCGGATGTAAACATCAACAACATTAGGACAGCAAAAAAATTTGACTTTTTTAAGATTCATATAATGTAAAAAGGGAATTGCGTTGAAATCCATGGTATTGCATTTAAAATGAATAACGTCAATTTTGTTAGATCCAATAATGTAAAATGTAAAGAACCTCCGTGAAATGTACTAGAATGAAAGTATTTTTAATGTATGAACACACAGTATGTAACTTCTTTGTAGATCCATGAAAAGTAAAGAAGGTAATGTTCATCAATAGAAGCTATAGCATGGAATTTAATAGAATGAAAACATGAATAACGTTGCAATATTACATATTGCAACGTTAATCATGTCGCGTTTTGTGTTGTTAATCATGTTGTCGTAATGTTGTTGTAAGGATTCAAAATGTAATTTCTTAAAAGATACGGGAAATATAAAAAGTTAAGAAAATGACAGTCATTAATACTATACGATTAGGTTTAATAAGATATAAGAAATATTAATGTTAACCTTTTATAAAATAAAACCATAAACTTTCAGAACCTTAAAGTATCGAGATATACGGAAACAACTTTAAAATTTGGAGAAATTATTCTATTGAAATCCATTAACCTATAACAGAATTCATAAAAAATAATCTAGCTAAGGGGATATTTATAAAATTTTTCGTTAATATATCGAGAATCAATGATATTACAAAATAACATAATTTAATGGAGTTTTCTAATACAAGTAAAATTGTTTTTCTTTTGAAAACATTTATTGCTTCTTTTCAATCTGCAAAAAACAAAAATACAAGACTATTATTGTTCATATATTTACATAGGAAAGAATATAGTAATACAATATAAATGATTGCTTTAAAGACATTAAAGAATACTGACGTCGGCAAGTTTAATACTATTATAACTTTAAATGCAATCTGGTCCATAGTTTTAATTCCACCGTCTTGGATATGCTTTCATTAACAATTTTAGATATTATTTTAAGTACATCACTATTTAATCTCAATAAAATAAATACATTTAATAAAATATGAGAATATCTGTAGTTATCTTTTAGTTATGTTCAGTATTAGCGAAGTTCGTCTTGTAGTCACGCTAGGAATACATATAGGATATTCTATACTTCTCTGGATATCGACCGTAAACCATAATTGAATACATAGTCTATATATTACGAAGAGTAATCTACTGTAGTGGGATCAGCAACATTGAATTTAATCGGATGTAAACATCAATAACTAGGAGAGTATAAAATGTGACTTTTTTTTTAATGAAAAAAAAATAGGGAATCAAGATGAAATCCACGGTACTGAATTCACAATAAAAGACGTTAAGGCCGTAAAAAATTATTTTCTTGTTAGATCTAATAATGTAAATCGTAAAGAACTTCCATGAAATTGGTAGAATGGAAGTATTTATAACTGTTGAACACACAGTATGTAACTTCTTTGTAGTTCCATGAAAAGTAAAAATAAAATGTACATCAATAGAAACCATAGCATGTAATTTAATAGAACGCAAACATGAATAATGTTAAGAGTGGGAAAAATTTAACTTCTCTATAGATGCATGGAATGTAAAAAGTTAAGAAATGACAGTAATTAAATTTATAACTTTAGGTTTAGTAAGATGTAAACAGTTTTAGCGTTAAGGATTAATTCATTTAATTGATTAATGACATTCATTTTATAATTCCTAACCACACAGCATGTAACTTTGAAGTTTCAAGAAAAGTAAGAAGTTAATGTACATTAACAGAAACCATAGCATGTAATTTAATAGAACTCAAACATGAATAATGTTAAGAGTGTGAAAAATTATAATTTATCGATATATACTTGAATTGTAAAAAGTTAAGAAATGGGTAGTAATTATATTTATAACTTTAGGTTTAGTAAGATGTAAACAGTTTTAACGTTAATGATTAATTCATTTAATTCATTAATACAACTAATTAATTTTTGTAACTCTTAATAGCACAGTATTATTTTCTTTGTAGTTCCATGAAATGTAAAAATAAAATGTACATCAATTGAAACCATAGCATGTCATTTAATAGAACGCAAACATTGATAATGTTAAGAGTGGTAAAATTTTATCTTCTCGATAGATGCGTGGATTGTAAAATGTTTAGAAATGGGCAGTAATTAAATAAATGATCTTAGGTTTCGTAAGATGTGAAGAGTTTTAACGTTAACGATTAATTAATTTAATTCATTAATGCAACTAATCCATTTTTGTAATTCATAATCACACAGTATGTAACTTCTTTGTAAGTCCATGAAATGTAAGAAGTTAATGTACATCAATAGAAACTATAGCATGCAATTTGATAGACCGCAAACATAAATAATGTTAAGAGTGTGAAAAATTATAACTTCTCGAAAGATGCATGGATTGTAAAAAGTTAAGAAAGGAACAGTAGTTAAATTTATAACCTTAGCATTTATAAGATGTACACAGTTAAAGATTAATTCATTTAATTCATTAATGCAGTTAATTCCTTTTCCTACGTAATAAATGCCGCATATATTAAACGGCTTTTCTCAATTATAGATTTGGTTTGATTTGGAATGCTATAATCTGCTTTTTTGCAACACGAGGGCTAACGGACCGGGACCTACTACTTAAAGTCGATTCCGAGAGGCAACGAACATTCATTCCAGAGTGGGATTCGAACCCACAAACTCCGGTTCATAAAGCCAGTACTCTAACCATTCGGCCATCGTTTGGCTCTGGAGTACAGAAATAAATTATAGAATTATCTTGAAAACTGTATTAAACAGTTTTTTATCATTAATTTCTACGAAGAATAAATAAAGGATTTCTATTTTAATTTTAATTAATCAATTTGAAATTTCTGTTTTTTAAAAGTTTTTCTGTATTATGATTATTTAAAAATGTTTCTGAGGAAGGCTTTTAATTATGAAAATATTCACAAGGTTTATGATTAGCTTTATAGTTACTAATTATTTTATTTTCAATTTACATTATTTTTTTCATTCTAAAATACTTCTGTAAGCAAAACAATTCATTTACATAAATATTAGAAATATAAATATTTAATGTGGGCAAATAACCAAATGCAATATCTCTATTTCTGAATGAATATACTCTTGTGTTATATTATTCTATTATGCGTTAAAAGAAAATCACAAAATGTAATCAATATCATATCTAGTCTAGACGCATTTTTCGTGAAATATTTATGCTTATAAAATACATCACCTTTCTGTTATTTGAAGGGTGTTGCATAGATATAAGTCATAAAATAGGTGTTTCCCTCTAATATCTTGTTCAGCGTACTATTTACGACTTTAAAAGTAAATACAAAATAACTTATACATAATTGTAAAATACAGAATACAGAAAATTATAAATACACAATTAAATTTTTTTTTGTCACGAACAATGTTGAATGCCAGCCTACCACTTTTATTTATATTGATACTTGTCTAGATAGGTTGAAAATGTTTAATTATAAAAAAGTTATAATTTCTTTACTAAGCACTTCTATAGAAATTAAAGTATTTCAAACCATCAGAAAAGAAATAAAAGGAATACATAGCTTTACTTTAACCCTCTGAGTGGAACACATAGAGGAAAAAAAGTCTCCAAGAATACTCTAAATTTTTACTGTGTCAGTGGCCAAAGCGTTCTATGATTTTTTACTTCACTCCTTGTCGACTACAGTGGAATACGGGAAACCCACCCTAGTTATTGTCCCTTTACCTCCGGTTATAAATAGATATTATAGATTGTTAATTTTTAATACACATAAAGCTCATCGAGTCTCGAATATCATCCCATAAGAAATAATAGATTCTAAATGTAGAAATAAAAATATTCTACGAGTGACTTATTTATACTTTTTTACTAAAGTCATCCAAGATATTGAAGTGGTGGAATTAGAGATACATCTGTTACCGCAAATGAAATACTTCGAAATAGAGATTTACAAAGCCATGAGTAGCTATCAGCGTCTTTGTGCCTCAGGAGATAGAGGTTCATCCCTTAATAAATGTCAGTCAAAGAGGGGTGAAGTTCCTAAACCATCGACCTGACCCTCCTACCGCAAAATTCCATGGGGGAAAACACTAACAGAAATGTACATTACATCAATTTTCGGAGCGTTTTTGAGGTCGAAAATTGTACGTGACAACCGCTTTGAAGACATCATCGGTTTGACGGAATTGTACGTGAAAACCACTTAGAGTTAATATTTAAGTAAACCATATTTTCTAGGGAAGAAATATTCGTAACATTCCCTATCTATATCTTATTATGAATAAAGCTAAGTATCAGAGGATAAAATAGTTTATATCGTAACCTATAATGATTATGAATATTTGTCTAACACATAATGCACCTATTACTAATAACAACTTTATGGGGGCAACAATATCATTGACAACATAATGAAGTTTCACTACCCAGATAGGTCAATGCAAAGTAAAAACCTTATAAAATATTGTAGAATTCAGATGCTGTAAAAACTACTCTGATTTAATATTCAATTGCTTTTATATCAGGGCTTCGAACCGAAACGGAACCGAAAACCGAAAACCGGAAAAAACCGTTATTTTGGTCGGAACGAAAACCGGAACTGAATCGAAAAAAATATCGGTTTATTTCGGTTCGATATATCTTTCAGTCATTTTGTTACTGTTACCAACTTATCAATATTTTCTAATTTAACGTCAACTTTATAATTATCATTACATGTATACTGCTTCTCGATTTCCTATTTTGATATTCACTAGTATTTTTCTGTTTCAGTTTCGCATGAAAGTACTTGTAGAAGACATATTTAATTCAGTTGATTAAACTAGAAGTATAGATGATTTTTTAAGAAAAATATCGAGGTATATTTTATTTTTCACATCTCAGCATGCGATCATCCACGGATGTTTGTATAGACTGTTTAGATCAGGGAGGAGTAAATAGACAGGAGAGGCCCTAAGTGACGTAGCATGAAGAATCTATCAAATCTTCTGCGCATCAAATGGGTGTTTGGTAATGGCGGCGATTCAAATATTTCGTAATAGTAGTATTTCATTGGACCTGTTGTTTGTATCAATTCACATAGTGTACCAATTAAAAAAAGAATAAAATCTTCTAAATTTTGATAGAATTACATTTTTTGTTTATGATAGAATTATATTTTTAGTACAAATAAGAATATACATAAAATGAAATTATTCATTTGGAACTGAAACGAAAACGGAACTGAAACGAAAACAGTTATTTTTGGCGGAGCAAAAACCGGAACTGAACCGATATTAATTTTTTAGTTGAACCGGAACGAAAACCGGAACAAAAAAATTAAGGTTCGAAGCCCTGTTTTATATTACACAGGCATATATTAAATGCAAATATAAAAAATAGTGCTAAATATTACAGTACCAAATTTAATAGTAAGTACCGATTTTATTAATTAGTGCGAAAAATTATAATAGCTTGAAAAATTCTTTAAAATTAAAAATAAATAAATAAAGTCGTTGGTAATGCAAAGTTAGGTGCAATAGAATGTAAACCCCAATACAGTGTATTCCAAAACGACCTCATAAACTCTGTACAGCTAGATTGCTCGATGGGAGTACATTAAAAACTGCCCAAAGAAGTGTTCCTGTATGATTCATAGTGTACGAGAAAAAACCCAAAACAATGTATGACGGCAATTCCAGTGCAAGGAAAACATTTTATTGAACATATCAACAGCATTATATGCACTTGCATACTCCCTAACAGTTCGTAATGCATTTCCATTACATCGACCGTACATCAGGTACATCCCGCAGTAGTCACGAACGGAATGAATATCCACGTTACAAAGACTACCGGTAGCTTCATGATGCAGCCTTTTAAATACTAGTTTAACGGCGGCTTAACGTACTTCCATGGCTAGCTCGCATGCATGAAGCAGTATGCTCGGCGAATGCTTTAAAAGTTATCGTCTGGAACAGGGGTAGGCAACGCGGCGCCCGTGGGCGATATGGTGCCCCCGATCGATTTTTAATGTGCCCTCGCTGGACTATGTAAATGTATGATAGCCAGAGCGATTTACTTACTCTTGTCAAACGGCGATATACAGCAAGTAGTCAGTTGAGTTTAGGACATTCAAATGCAAGTTAGTGTTGTTGAAATCCAATCTATTGAAAAAATCATTATCACATATCCCAAATACTAAAATATACTGTTGAGAGTTTAAATTTGAATAACGAAAATCTTACTGCTACATCATATTTAGAAATTATAGATAAGCTAATAGAAGAGTTTTCTTCTAGATTTGACGATTTTGCAGCATTAGAACCCGTTCTAAGATTTTTCATAAATCCATTCAATGTTACTGAAGATAATGCCCTTGAATTAGTTTCAGTGTATTTCGATCTTCATAATATCCTAGAATTAGAAATAATAAAATTGCAAAGTGATATTATTTTAAAAGCGCATAGTAATGATAAAATGTTTTGGAATTTAGTCGGTGAAAATAAGTATCCTAATTTAAGGAAATGTGCGCTAAAAATTTATTCATATTGTGCAACATACAATTGCGAGTCTTTATTCTCAAATATGAAAAATTTAAAATCAAAATACCGAACAAAGCTTAATGACTCACATTTAGATAATTGTTTAAGGACAGGGAACTCTAAATATATCCCCAATTATAAGAAATTAGTTGAAAATATGGACACCCAAGTTTCACACTGAACTGTATGTATCATTATGTATGACACCAAAAAAATAAAGTTATAAAAAATCTGTTTTATTTTAATGCCTATTTATACTTGTTGATTATCTGTAAAATATGCGCCCTCGGTGATTTTCAAATTTAGTATTGCGCCCTTAAGAACAAACAGGTTGCCGACCCCTGGTCTGGAAAGATATGAAAATACTTTTGTTAATATATCCAATAAAGTGTTCTTTTCTTGCACTGGCAGTGACGTCATACTTTGTTTTTCGTATTTATATCTTAAACTATAGAACGTACAGGAACGCATGTTTGGGCAGTTTTTTTTTTGTACTCCTAACGAGGTATCTAGAGATGCAGAGTTTATGCAGTCGTTTTTGAACACCCTGTATAGTTGCAAGTAATAATATAAAACTCCCTGATATTTCTTCGTAAAATAAAAAAAGATAAATTCTGTAAATCATAACAGTATATGTCGTAGGTTATAAACTCTAAAATCATGAGAATCATAAAATTGAACTTCTAGGTAGTCCTCTATAAGTAAAGAGGGATTCAAATACCTTCAGAAAGTTTCTTTTTAACTTTCTTTGAAATAGCTTTGATATAGAGAAAAATGATTGCTGGTATCTTATCCACATATATTAAATAGAAATCTGCAAAGTTCGCACAGAAAAAAAGAATTCATTTATTTTCCTTTGCAAGGAAGATTTATCATATTTTAATGGATGTTTGTGTGAAGTAGGATTCCTCAATCACTCAGTTTAAAAAAAACCCAAGAAATGTAATTTCCACTAGAAAGATATATGAGAAAGCTTTAAATATGTAAAATGACACTGATTCTACTGAATACTTTAAGAATTCCAGTGCTTAGCGAGAATTTTTTCATTATTTCTTTGCAAATTTTCTTGAAATTTAACAAATGTAGCATCACAGATTTGAAACATCAGTATTTGTGATCTTTTATCATAGAATTATAGATGTCATATAGATATTCAGATAACTTATTTTTAAAATGTTTGCTTGAAAGTGCAATGTAATTTTAAATACATTTGAGTTAAAGTTGTTAAATTTGGAAGGTAAAATATGACTAGCCCTAGTACCTGATATTTATCGTAGATTAGAGAGTCTTTATTTATATGATAGATACTTTTTAAAATATGACTAGCTCTAGTACCTGATATTTATAGCATCTGAGAGACTATTTATGTGTTATATAATTTTTAAAATATGACTAGCTCTAGTACTTGATATTTATAGCAGATAAGAGAGTCTTTATTTATGTAATAAATAATTTTTAAAATATGACTAGCTCTAGTACCTGATATTTATAGTAGATTAGATTTTCTTTATTTCTGTAAAAGATAATTTTTAAAATATGACTAGCTCTAGTACCTGATATTTATAGTAGATTATATTTTCTATATTTCTGTAAAAGATAATTTTTTAAATATGACTAGCTCTAGTACCTGATATTTATAGCATCTGAGAGACTATGTGATATATAATTTTTAAAATATGATAAGCTCTAGTACCTGATATTTATAGCAGATGAGAGGGTCTTTATTTATGTAATAAATAATTTTTAAAATATGACTAGCTGTAGTATCTGATATTTATAGTAGATTAGATTTTCTTTATTTCTGTAAAAGATAATTTTTAAAATATGACTAGCTCTAGTACCTGAAATTTATAGCATCTGAGAGACCATTTATGTGATATATAATTTTTAAAATATGACTAGCTCTAGTACCTGATACTTATAGCAGATGAGAGAGTCTTTATTTATGTAATAAATGATTTTTAAAATATGACTAGCTCTAGTATCTGATATTTATAGTAGATTATATTTTATCTATATTTCTGTAAAAGATAATTTTTTAAATATGACTAGCTCTAGTACCTAATATTTATAGCATGTGATAGACTATTTATGGGATATATAATTTTTAAAATATGACTAGATCTAGTACCTGATATTTATAGCAGATGAGAGAGTCTTTATTTATGTAATAAATAATTTTTAAAATATGACTAGCTCTAGTATCTGATATTTATAGTAGATTAGAGAGTCTTTATTTCTGTAAAAGATAATTTTTTAAATATGACTAGCTTTAATACCTGATATTCATAACAAATGAGAGCGATTATTTATGTGATAGATAATTTTTAAAATATGCCTAGCTGTAGACCTGATATTTATAAGAATTGAGAGAGTCTTTATTTATGTGATACAATTCTTTTTTAAAACCACAAGTAGGCGGTGATTTTTGTGTTTCCTTCAAGAAGTTTACAAATTTTACCAAGTTTGAATATAACTGTAGAATTTAACTAGATAAAAAGGGAAATGTAAATTTCTATGATACACTCAATTCTGAGTTCATGAAATAAATTACTAACTTATTACTTTGTGTTCCAGTTACTCTGAAAAAGTATCATATGTTTTCCCTTTTTCATTACAAGTTTCTCGATTAAAAGTTTTTTCTTATAGATAGTAATAGATACTTATTTTCCATATTTCGGGAAACAGTAATTGTTCAATTAAATATTTCAGAAATCCACAACAATTTAAATAATTTAATTTTGGAAAATAATAGTAATTAATAATATCTGACAATAAACGAAGTGTATTACAATACATTATTGAAGTGTATGAACGATATATTTCTGAATATTTACAAAATGAGCAGTAATGTTTCTTGAGTTTTCATAAACACTTCAAATTTATAAAATAAAGCTATACAAAAGGTTTGAGCATGCACAAAAGGGAGCATTACCTTGAAGGTATTCTATCACATTAAACAAAATTTTTAATTTTAATGTGTACCATTATGTTCACCATGCAAATGTAAACTTTTAATGTGTGATAAATATGAGTATTATTAATAAAAAATTAAACTTATTT
>CM063498.1:49823945-49836445 GCA_032207245.1 Pardosa pseudoannulata
TTAAGAGATTCATTTTATACCACAGAAAATTACAATATTGTATAATGAAGCTACATAACAATTAAAAGTATATGTTATAATTTCAATCCATGCACCTGCTTAAAAAGTAAATTTATAAGAATAAGGACTATCGTCTTCAGAAATAATAGAATTATATTTGGTATAAGTATGATTAAAGTTGTTTTTCCACTTATATCTCCACCGATAATGGACGACAGTCAAATAGGTAGTGAGTCTGCGATAATGAGTCATTAACTCGAACACCCGAAGGAGTAACTCCTGCCACGTGGATTAGGTTAGATTTGATTTATTTGGTTGGGTTTAGTTTACAACGCTATGGTAATTTTTGTTGAAATATCTTTTGGAAGAAGAAATAACCCTTTGTGTTAAGTGATTTATTTTGTACCACAAAAATTACAATATTGTAAAATGGAGCTACATAACAGTTAAAAGTATATGTTATAATTTCAATCCATGCACCTGCTTAAAAAGTACATTTATAAGAATAAGGGCTATCGTCTTCAGAATTAATAGAATTATAATTCGTATCAATATCATTAAAGTTTTTTTTACGATTATATCTCCAGTCACCAATAAGGGACGACAGTCTAATAGGTAGTGAGTCTGCGAAAGTGAATCATTAACTCGAGTACCCGAAGGAGTAACTCCTGTCACGTGGATTAGGTTAGATTTGATATAGTTTGTTGGGTTTAGTTTACAACGCTATGGTAATTTTTGTTGAAACATCTTTTGGTGAAAAAAATAACCCTTCGTGTTAAGAGATTCATTTTATACCATATGAAATTGAAATATTGTAAACTGAAGCTACATAGTATTTAAGAGTATATGTTAGAATTTCAATCCATGTACCTGCTTAAACAGTAAATTTATAAGAATAAGCACTATCGTCTTCAGAAATAATAGAATGATATTTCGTATCAATATCATTAAAGTTGTTTGTTATTATTAGAATTACGTCTGGGGTCATTTTGACCCGTTGAAAATATATCTGCGTATTTCTCTATATGATATAAAATATTTGAGAAAAAGAAATTAAAATAACGCAAATTATGACAACTACAGTTTATTTCAAAGAATATAGACACTTTGGAGGTATGTTGTCAAATATTAAACAACAATTTAAATATTTTCATCCAAAAATGTAATTTTTTTTTCATTTTCGATAGCTTACATTTCAGAAACACAGAAAATAATATCTATAAATATTTATGCAAAATTTTCTACAAAAAGTGGTTTTTAATCCAAATATTAAAGTATTTTAAAACAAACTTTGTGCTATAAAGAGTACATATAAATAGAAATATATAGAAATATTTTAGTTTCAGATAATATATTAGTCAGTGCAGCAGTTATGCACACACTCATTTCATCTTTTCCTAAATATGGATATTCGTTTAATAAGTATTTTGTTCTAAAGTCTACTGATAGCCAAACTTTTATTCCAAATTTATTGGGATTCTTAGGCATATGCTGCAAAAAACGGCATCTTGTTTTTGTAGGGAATAACTGTTCATTAATTGTAATGTTTTTATTTGGTTTGTAGCAAAGCTTACAGTTTTCCATAAAAGTATTCCATACCTAGAATATTAGTGTAAATTTATCGCACTGCAAACGTTAAGACCTTGTTAGTTTATTATCAAAACGAAGAAATTTCATAATTTCAAAAAACCTACCTCTACTCATAGTTTCATGAAAAAACTTTGGTCTCTAAGTCTTGGACCTCAAACTAAGAATTGGTAAGCTCTTAGCGGCTAATGCCCTTATGTACAATAACGCTATGAATGCTTCCAGATAATAAAATAGTGAAAGTGAAGAGAATGAAGATATGAAGTATTACGATGCTTATGCTTGGCTTCAGCATCAGTACCGTCTTTTATGACGCTTAATTTTTTTTTCATTTATTATTAAATTCCACGCACTAAGAGCTTTACCAGAACAAATGTGATGCATGGGATGTCGATCCTGCATTTTCCCTCAAATATTTTGCAATGGTCGCCGACCAGAAGTATTTGAAGTATTTTCTACTTCCCATACAGTTCCATCACTAGCAATTTTTTTACAAGTGTTATTCTGAATTACTTTGAAATTCATATTCCCTTTTGAGCGTCTCCAGTTTCCACTTTGGCATTCTTAGGTACGGTAGAATTTGAGCTCGTAGAATCAAATCCATTTGTACTTTCTCTTGAGCTAGAGGATGATATTACCTGATTACACTTTATAATAAATTCAGAATCACAAAATGTTTCATCTCCATCTTTATATGTAGTATAATTTTCGATTTCAGAACCGGAATCAGCATCAGACAGGTCTAGCATCAGTTTCACGATTTTTTCATGAGTTCGTCCTTTTTTTCGCTCCATTTGTACGTCACTTTATTAATTCATGTAAATAGAATAAAATTTTCCACTAATACTTGTTATGAATAAAAAACAAAATATCTATAAAAAATCTACATACGTTCAGCCCAACGTTCATCTCGTAATAATCTCTCTTTTCAATTTTCTTTCCACAAAGAAAAGTATTGCACATATTTCAAATCATGTGACTGGCAGATATAACTACGGAGACCCACCATATTATTTCCATTTGTATTTTGTTTAGCAGGTGCAAATAAAAATAGTTTACAGATTTTACAATGTTCAGATAATACAATGGAATGTATTCGCATTTCATTTCTCTCAAAGTGGTCAAAATGACACCTATGTTAATTCTAGGTATAATCTTTTGTTAGGGCTAAAATAAAAATACGATTTTCTTGAAATCTTTACTATTTCGTAAATCACAATGATTTAGGAAAAGTCAAGAAAAGATTAAGATATTTGCCAAAAAAAAGTGCTGTCCGAGATAAAAGATAGCTAGGGGTCAAAATGACCCCTTCCGTAATTCTAGTGTTAAAAGTAAATTTATAAGAATAAGTATTATCGTCTTCAGAATTAATAGAAATATATTTCATATCAATATCATTATTGTTGTTTTTCGGATTATATCTTAAATCATCGATAATGGACGACAGTCGAATAGGTAGTGAGTCTGCGAAAGTGAGTCATTAACTCGAACACCCGAAGGAGTAACTCCTGCCACGTGGATTAGGTTACATTTGATTTAGTTTGTTGGGATTAGTTTACAACGCTATGGTGATTTTTGTTGAAATCTTTTTTGTTGAAATATCTTTTGAAGAAGAAATACAATTCGTGTTAAGTGATTTATTTTGTACCACAAAAAATTACAATATTGTAAAATGGAGCTACATAACAGTTAAAATTATATGTTATAATTTCAATCCATGCACCTGCTTAAAAAGTAAATTTATGAGAATAAGGGCTATCGTCTTCAGAATTAATAGAATTATATTTCGTATCAATATCATTAAAGTTTTTTTTACGATTATATCTCCAGGCACCAATAAGGGACGACAGTCTAATAGGTAGTGAGTCTGCGAAAGTGAATCATTAACTCGAGTACCCGCAGGAGTAACTCCTGCCACGTGGATTAGGTTAGATTTGATATAGTTTGTTGGGTTTAGTTTACAACGCCATGGTAATTTTTGTTGAAACATCTTTTGATGAAAAAAATAACCCTTTGTGTTAAGAGATTCATTTTATACCATATGAAATTGCAATATTATAAACTGAAGCTACATAGCAGTTAAAAGTATATGTTAGAATTTCAATCCATGTACCTGCTTAAAAAGTAAATCTATAAGAATAAGCACTATCGTCTTCAGAAATAATAGAATGATATTTCGTATCAATATCATTAAAGTTGTTTTTCCGATTATATCTCCAGGAACCAATAATGGATAACAGTCGAATAGGCAGTGAGTCTGCGAAAGTGAGTCATTAACTCGAGTACCCGAAGGAGTAACTCCTGCCACGTGGATTAGGTTAGATTTGATTTAATTGGTTGGGATTAGTTTACAAAGCTATGGTAATTTTTGTTGAAATCTTTTTTCTTGAAATATGTTTTGAAGAAAAAATAACCCTTTGTGTTAAGAGATTCATTTTATACTACAGAAAATTACAATATTGTAAAGTGAAGCTGCATAACAGTTAAAAATATATGTTAGAATTTTAATCCATGCACCTCCTTAAGTAAATTTATAAGAATATGCACTATTGTCTTCAGAAATAATAGAATTATATTTCGTATCAATATCCTTAGAGTTGTTTTTCCGATTATATCTCTAGGCACCCATAATGGATGACAGCCGAATAGGTCGTGAGTCTGCGAGAGTGAGTCATTAACTCGAGTACCCGAAGGAGTAACTCCTGCCACGTGGATTAGGTTAGATTTGATTTAGTTGGTTGGGAATAGTTCACAACGCTATCGTAATTTTTGTTGAAATATATTTTGAAGAAAAAAATAACCCTTTGTGTTAAGATATTCATTTTATAACACAGAAAATTACAATATTGTAAAGCAAAGCTACATAACAATTAAAAGTTTATGTTAGAATTTCAATCCATGTACCTGCTTAAAAAGTAATTTTTTAAGAATAAGCACTATCATCTGCAGAAATAATAGAATGATATTTCGTATCAATATCATTAAAGTTGTTTTTCCGATTATATCTCCAGGAACCAATAATGGATAACAGTCGAATAGGCAGTTAGTCTGCGAAAGTGAGTCATTAACTCGAGTACCCGAAGGAGTAACTCCTGCCACGTGGATTAGGATAGATTTGATTTAGTTGGTTGGGTTTAGTTTACAACTCTATGGTGATTTTTGTTTCAACACGAGGGACACATAAAGTACTAAATGCTACATAAAACAAATTCTTAAGGGCTACGAACATCTACGCGAATATCGAATTAGTAGAGAATAGTGTTATGTTCGTTATACAGTGAAAATTGACTTCGTGCATTAGGTTTTGGTTTAGCCCTCTTCATGTAAAAATTTCTTTGTACTGTTCCAAACATAACCGCCAATGAATGATCAAATGGAAAAGGTGATGCTCTTCATAGGTTGGAATGACACTTCTAAAATGGATATTCTTCATGGTGGTTGGAATCAACTTTAAGCAGTAGATGCAACCATATGATTCATCCACAGGTAGCCAATCAATAGAACGTAGCGCCCCAAACCAAAAACATAACAAAACCATACATATCCTTAGTTCCTTACCCTTTGAATTACAAAGATCTATTTAGCTACAATTTTATTTCTAATCCAAACTCTTCCTTATTTAAAAAATAATATAGCTATTTTCTCATAAAGTTATGTTTTTGTACTTCTGATCTATTACATTTTTACTGCAATCATCTTATTCTATTTTCACCGATAATGCGTATTTATATATAAGCCTAATTTTACGTGCTCGTGAATCATTTACATTAGTGTATAGTTGTAAATCTAAAGGTTCCGTCTTAGCACCAAAAGTATATATTTTCACTGCTTGGGCATTCTAGGCATGCCAGTAGTATCCGTTTATATAATAACTGTGATTATAGGTTTACAAATAATTACGCCAATTTTTAACTCTCTAAGGCTCAATATTTCACTGCACGAAACAGCAATTGCTTCTGAAACTGGTAATCGTTGTGATAATTACTATTTTTCATTAAAAATATTTATGCTGTCTTGCTGCTGACATACATAAATTCTACTTTAAAATTAGGAACATTGTTCTTTCACTTCTTGTATTTTTGCTTTGGTAATTAAACTTTAGAGATAAATAAAAAGAGTACATAAAGTTATTTTTAGAATTTCAAAATTTCAAGCTGAATTTTATTCATATTAAAGTTCTAGGATTGTTATTATGCAATATAAAAAACTGATATAGTGTTTGGTGTTTATGTGTGTATGTTTTTGTGAACACAACACCTCAAAATAGTAAATAATGCGATAAATGACATTCGGTTACGTAAGTCTGGGAGTGTAAATAAGACAACTGGAAATTTCAACATGCTAAATGGATATTATTTATGTCAGGAAAGGGGTACGTGAGCAAGATTGCTTAACAAGTTAATCAACTAATCGGTGATACTTGCTTTTGTCATTTGTGAGTGCTATTTCTATAATTGAAAATTGCAGAAAATAACCCGTAAGTAAAACAAAGTACTGGGTGCATATTATTAGATTTTCTTTAGTATATGTATGTGTTAACACGATAATGGAAAAACGAAATGAGATAGATTCCTAATGTGTGTAAGGGTGCTGTGTGTCAACGTGTGTAAATGGATATAATAACTAAAAGTAACAACTCTTAATGATACCTGTTTATGCTTTTATGTATATGTATATTCCGTATATAATAATATCCTAAGTTATCTGTCAATCTGTCCTCGAATTTATGAACCATCCAGACCTGAAATGGAGAGGGGCATCCATATTGGATTCTTGTTGAGTTAGGGTTAACAAAATTTAAACCAAGCCTTTAAAACGTTAAATCCACCCTTCCTCCCTTTGCGAGAGTTTAATGCCATTATTTCCAGACCTATTTTCCCCGGTTAATAGCAGGTGATTAAATTTATCAATTTATCCTATAATAAATAGGAAATATAACATTTTTTTCTATCCTCATGAAATCATTCTTTCAATCATCTCATTTACTACTCATCAAATCTAGTTTAATTTTTAAACATAGGCAAGCCTTGATTGTAAAAGAAAATGTAACCTTCTATGACTATTGACCAAGCTTGGATCGTAATAGCTTGAACATAATACAAACGTTCCATATTTCCTCGTTAAATAAACTTCTACATTAATGCGCTAAATATATTTTTCTTTCTATTTTCGCTCATAAGTAAATTTGATGTTGTATGA
Organism: Pardosa pseudoannulata; assembly: GCA_032207245.1. NCBI lineage: Eukaryota > Metazoa > Arthropoda > Arachnida > Araneae > Lycosidae > Pardosa > Pardosa pseudoannulata. Next base: position 49,830,732 of record CM063498.1, read on the forward strand.
TCATAAGTAGCATTTATACTAAATAATTAAATTCTAGTATGAAATTTAGTCTATATGTTCAAAATTATATAGAAATAAGTTTATATAAATATAACACAGGCACTTAAGAAACTTAAATAAAATATACATTTTCAGGAGGATAAAAACAAAGCAGTGAGTTTTTTCACCTTGGCTGTGGTAGCATGAGTTACATGTTTGACAAGTTAATAAAATTTAATTTTACATTATACTCTAACAAAATGAAAATTTTGCAAAAAACAAATTACTTATTTAGGTTTTTCTATCAATGAGAAGGGCTTTGCTCCTTTGGAGGAAAACATTACGCACCAATGACTTATACCAGTCCATGTTGAGATAACACAAAGTGTTAAGACACCAGATACAAATGATCGAAGACTTACCGTTTTGTAGACTTTTTTTATTTACAAATTTAATTTTGCACAATATGTTGACGCAAATAAAATATTCAACCTCAATATGGTGCTGTGGGAATATGAATCAAATATATATGCAATCTCAATATAGAGCCTTTGGACTATGGAAGAAACTCCCGCTGATGCCGCTTTCCTCAGATGACCAACAAAAGAACTGCATTTTTTCTGCTTCTGCTGAAGTAGACTTAGGGGCCTCCAAATCTTCTGAGGAAAATCCAAAGACTGCTGTTGCCAAGGCCAAAGACGACTGATCTGCGTCAGCAACCCCTTTTCTCTAATGCTTTCGAAGGGGGGGAGGGTTACTGGCATCGCCCTCGTCTCTCGGTCATCAGTGGAACTCATGTTACAGCTGTTAAACAACAACAATGAAAAGAAAGAACAACATTCAGAATTCATCGTGGTTGGGGATAAAAATTCGAGGAGCAGGTGTCCAAAACTCCTTCCATAATATACCACCAGGACCCCTGAATGTTACTCCAAGCTTTACTATCCTAATCCTCCGAAAAACTCGTCCCCTCTTTTGCTTAGGTTTTCTCGGCTCCCTGGGTATTTTTCAATAGTAAAGCGGACCTCTAGCTATGTCCAGTTGCTATCGTTTCAATTTAAGAAAGATATACTCAATTTCTTCTTTTGAATCGCAAACCAGTCCAAAGGCTTTACAGTGTTTTTTCATCAACATGACTCCATATAACAATGAAAAGAAAGAACAACATTCAGAATAAGCCGTGTTGGGGATAAAAGAAAAATTCGTAAATCGGGTGTCCCACACTCGTCACATAACTCGACCAAAATATACCGAAAGGACCACTGAATGTTAATCCAACCTTTACAATCATAATCCTCCGAAAAACACGTCCCGCCATTCTTTTGAGGTTTTCTCAGCGCCCTGGGTCTTTTTCAATAGTGAAGTGAACCTCTAACTATGTACAGTTACTACTGTTTCAATTTAAGATAGAGAGACTCAACTTCTTTCTCTGAGTCTCAAAACAGTCCAAAAACTTTACAGTATTTTTCCGACATCCACAGGACTCGATATAACATAAAAACCTGAAGATAACCGAAATGTGCAATACTCTAGATTGCTATTGAATGTTTTTATGTGAAGGGATTAACGTAAATCGTATGTTTTGGGATACTAAGCCATTCTTCTATATACGTAGTAAATATGTTTCAAACTCGGATTACAAAGTGTGACATTTGTGTAAGTATCGTTTAGAAAAAAAAGGCAACTACAGTGCTATGATTGCTGTGCTGCTCGTGAACAATAAGTACCTGTATTTGCGAGGTTCCAGAAGAAAAATTTTGAACTAATTTGATATTTTAATTTGTGAGTATTTATAGTATATTAGTCAACCCGAAATTCCATTGTCTGTAAAACGGGCACATACATTCATTTATTTAATACAAAAGATGTAAATAAGTAAAAAAGTATTTAATACATCTGTGAAATGGAGAAATCTTTAGTAGAAGGAATGCTTGGAAAGAGTATAAGTGCAATTAAAGTGGTGGCAGTTATTTGAATCATTAAGACAGATGTGAGTGATTAGCTTTTATTAAATACTTAATAAAGAAGAAGTTTTCGGAATGTACCAGAGAAAAACTTTTAATGATTTGGTATGAGTTTTCTCAAATAGACAATATGGGCATTTTTATGGGTTTGACACGAATAACTTAAGTTATCGTAAATTTTCTACATGCAGGAACCTGAAACTGTTTATCGAGATCGTAGTCTGGAGACAGTTTTTTTATCAGAATGTAAATTTTGTTCTACTGTACGGAGAGTGATTATTGGAGAAAATTATGTTAAAAGCAGATTAATGTTTATAATAAAACTAATTTATGCTTATTTGTTTTAGTTTTATACTAAAAATAAGATACAATAACAATAAATAAAGAATATTTATAACAATAATTTTATAGGACGTAAAAATAAAACTAAACCCAGAAATATATTTGCTTATTTGTTTTGAATATAAAAAAACTAATAAAGATATAGAAAATTATATCCCTTAATATACATAGAATGAATGTTTAATACATACACACAACTATTTCAAACCAAACATTATAATAAATTCTAATGTATATTATATAAATAATTACCTCATAAATTCTAAACCCAGATATATTTGCATTGAGCTCCATTCCGTTTCTAATATAAAAAATAGTCCCTAATAAAGATCACCTGGGTTAGAAACCCATTATGAGCCTCCCTTAATAAGCAACACATTAGAAATGAATGTTTAATACATACACACAACTATTTCAAACCAAACATTATAACATATTTCTAATGTGTAATAATACGGTATATTGTTGTTGTTGTATTTAATAAATCCTAACTGTGCACCTTAGAAAGTCCAGCTATTCCTTATATATAAAATATCCCAAACATTCGAGAATGGTTAGAACCTGTTCTATGAGATTTGCAAATTTCGAAACTCTTCAATTAGAAAAAATTACAGTCTATATTAAACAAACATATTTGTTCTATTTGAAATGAGGGATAGGTATATTAGTGAGGTGTGTGTATCTTTAAGTAAAAGTTTAAACCTAAAGTTACAAAAAGCTGTAAATATTGTATTTAAAAGAGGGAGAAAAAAAGCCGTTATGCTTATAAACACGAGAATTCATTGCTACAAACAGTACATTAAAATTTATATTCGGTACATAAAGATAGACAGGGAAGAGAACAAGGTATATTTTTCAGAATATCAAACTAATAAAAACATAACGCGAAAGGTTGTAAAATAAAGCCACATCTTGCTTCAAATGCAATAAACATTTCTAGCGTTCAAAGTATTCAATTTTCGCTGCTTTCCTCACCTGATATAAAATACTTCTATGAAAATTTAAGGATTTCCACTAAAGTGAAAATACCAGTTCTATAAAGGAATAAAAGAGAATGTATGTTTAAAATACAGTGAGAAATAAAACGAAATAACCATGAAATAGAAGTAGCTAAAACATTTTCACATTGATATTAAAATCCCCAATTACTATATATATATATTATATATATATATATTATATATATATATATATATATATATATATATATATATATATATATATATATATATATATATATATATATATATATATATATATATATATATATATATATATATATATATATATATATATATATATATATATATATATATATATATATATATATTTATATATATATATATATATATATATATAAAGAGACTCTAAGACTAAAGACAGGATCGCTTGTAATATATTGCAGACAATATCTATAATATTTTAAAACAAGTAAGAGGAAGGTAGTACATTTACAGTATCCAGAGAATGTGGCTAGAATTTAAACATTCTTGCCAAAAATATAGACAGCTTTTACTTCTGTACCGCGGTAATGAACTGATTTTCTGTTTAAAATGTATCCTTTATACATTAAAATATATTTTGAGCATTTATTCTCAAGTGATATTTTCTTTCTTTGGGTTTCATATTTTTAAGAACGCAAAAAGTAACTGAATTGTTTTCGATTGATTAAATCCAATTCTCAACATCTAGTTCATGTATCTATGCCAGTATTATAAGAAATTTAGTCAGCTCTAAAGAAGGAATTTTGTGTCATATATACCATGCCATGAATAAAGTATAAACTGACTGTTGTGAGCATTAAACCTTCCTCATGACATATTGATATTATTAATTCCCAAAATATTACTGAGTTTTGTAACATTTTGTACTTTACTTACAGTTTCTTAAATATACTACTTCTGTGTTCACAACATAAAATGCAAGTAAAATATTTAATGACCTATTTCTTACATCCTTTTTAAAAACCTAATCTACTCTGCTGATTATACCCGACTTCATAACTTCATTTACATAATTTCATGTTAGAAAACATTTTAACATACGGTAATAGGTATAATAAAGTATTGTTGGACACATAATATACTTAATATCTAGCTCCAATTAATATTTACGTTAAACTTATTTATTAATAGCTATCCAAAGCAAAATAACTGTTTAATAGAATAAAATACTGGAGAAAATATGCAGTCGTATGTTATCTTTATTCTATTCAACATTTGGTCTACTTATCTACTTTGTTCTACTGAATTTTATTTATTTAATTCATTTTACTTTGCACAGAATTTAACAATGCATGTTATTGCATCATTTTATACAAAATATTAATTTCAATTAGTAGTCCATTTGTATTTCAAAGCAATGGAATCTATGAGTTGGAATATATTTGCAGACATGGCTATTCATTATTGCTTGTAATCGACTTGAAGCAATAGCCACAGGTCAGATTTAACTGCATGTAGTCAAACGTAGAGCATACCGTTCAAAACAAATCCAAAATTACTGAAATCATACATGTTTCTACTATTTATAATCTGTTTTAAGCAGTATACCCCAGTATAATTAGAACTTTGCTTTAAAACTTAATGATCGTATTTTACAAAACTAATCGTATACCTATATCAATCAAATACGATTGCTTATATTCACGAAATTTAAACTCAATGAGGAAATTTTGTAAAGCAAAATACTGAAAGCAGTTTTATAGATCGATTTATTTTTATAGAGCAAAAAGCAAAATACAATTTAATAAAATTGTGTAGAATTAATTTATTTCCTTCAAAATTTCATATGCTTTATCCACAGACGAAAATTAAATTGTTTTAATAATAATAATAATATTCATGCCATACTAAACACACAAATCTATATTTGTGTTTGAGCAGAATAAAAAGAGAATGAAGTTATCTTTATACAAAATATTCATTTCAATTAGTAGTCCATTTATATTTCAGAGCATTGGAGTCTATGAATTGGAATTTAGTTGCAGACATGGCTATATATTATTCTTTGTAATCGACTTGAAGCATTAGCCCCAGGTCCAAATTAACTGCATGTAGTCAAACGTAGACCATACCGTTCAAAACAAGTGCAAATTTACTGCTATCATACATGTTTCTACTATTTGTAATCTGCATTAAGCAGTATACCCCAGTGTAATTAGAACTTTGTTTACAAAACTAATCGTATACCTATATCAATCAAATATGATTGCTTATATTTACGAAATTTTAACGCCATCAGGCAATTTTGTAAAGCAAAATACTGAAAGCAGTTTTATAGATCGATTTATTTATATAGATCAAAAAGCAAAATAAAATTTAATAAAATTGTGTAGAGTTAATTTATTTCCTTCAACATTTCATATGCTTTATCCACAGCCAAAAATGAAATTGTTTTAATAATAATAATCTCCGTTCTTTCCTAAAC
>CM063498.1:49841445-49873945 GCA_032207245.1 Pardosa pseudoannulata
GAAGAACCGCACCCAACCGATGGCCCTCATCCGCAAGGAATTTCGACAGGCATCCGGGAGTATTCTTTTAATGAATACCATCCGTAAGGAAGCACATCTGCTTGGTTTTCATGAGAATGCTGCTGTCCATAAGGCTTTGATCACAAAGTCCAAATGCGCTGCTCGATTAATGTGGTGTAAAGGACATCGAAATTGGAAATCGGTGAAATAACTTCTATGTTTACTCCAAGCCGAGTGGCAGACAATACCACTGGCTGTAATACAAAGACTTTCGGAAAGTATGCCCCAGAGGGTTCACGCTGTAACTGTCTCTCGTGGAGGATCTACTAAACTAGTGATTTTAAATAAAGTTAGTTTTTCTTTTCTAACACAGGTGTCCAAATCCTTATTGGTAGACAATGTATAAGTCATATTTCATAACTAGAGGAAAGTATTTTAATGATGAACTCATGTTTATATGACTATTTTTATTCCATTTACTGCAGTTAAATACTTTAATTTCTTGAGAAAATGATTGTCAATGATTCACAACAGTCTACCAAAACAAATATTTTAAAAATGATTCCTTATAGATATAAGTATTCATTGCTGGGGGGAATACTAACCTTCAAATCGAAACATAACGCTCTATATACTGCATTAGGCACTTTAGGTGTGATCCAGAAATTGCAATCAAAGTTTTTAAGAAACCAAGTATCATGTTTGATTATTTTACATTATTCTAGAGCCATTTCTTTGCATTTAACAAAATAATGCACCATTTCACAGGAACTTTTCAGTCGTAGTTTTATTTAATAAAAAACTTTTTTCCAGTATTTTACAAAGGGTTATATGGAATAAGAGTTATTGTACCTTTTTAATCACATCTAATTTCTATTAGTATTTTTTTTTCATTTTTAGAATCTATTAGCTGACTGCAAATTTGTAAAGAATTCTATATATCTATTTTAATGATTTTGAAACATGACTGAGATTTAAAAATGGTGTTTCATCTTATAATAAATATAATTAATAGAAAAATCTGTCCAATAATAACAGAACAAATTCACAATTTAAATGTTTTTAAATAGAGGTTTTATATCTTAGGAATCTTTCAAATATTTATCTAATTTATCGATAACTCATGTTGTAATTTATGCAATAGAAGTGGATAAGATTTAATATGTATCAAAAAGAATCTGACACATTCTATAATTAAAAGTACTGTTACTTATATATCACACTAGAAAATAGATTTTTTTCTCTTATTAATACATTTTTTTGTATTTTACTCAAATGTGCATGATAAGAACTCAATTTCGTTCTGAAGTATAAACTCAATGTTATAAAAAATAGCTAAGTTATATTAAACAAAAATTAACTACATAATTTTCAATAAAGCTAATGTTTAAAACTTAAAAGCAATATCTCCAGGAATATTTAGCAATTAATTTTAATGCCAAATTTCATATCGTAAAACTATAATAATAAAACTATATTAAAAACTTAATACAAAAATAAGCGTCATTCCTAGCATAACATAATTTTACTACTATGCTTTTATTACTAGATTAAAATACATTTTACTTTTTATTCTTGTTTTATGCTAGGAAACACTAGAGTAAAAGTGAAATCGTAACTCTCAAAATTAAATATTAAATAAATAGGAAATAGTTAGCATATTAGAAGACATTGGAGATTATACCATCAATTATTTTTTAAATAATTTTGAACTATATTTTTTGTCGTATTTGTTTTAACTTTTAATCAGTGAATTTATCAACCACAAATTCTGAAGACAACTAAGTTATTTTTTACATTAATTGAAAACTACGTGAATTTTATTCTTAAATTTTATTTTAGATATCTTCAAAATATTTTTAAATGTAATGCATAATTTTCGATATTTTATGGATAAATGCTACTTATTGTAAGTAGAATTGTAACGCAAATCAAATAATACACCTTCTTTTCTTTATAGTAAATTAGTGATTTCCTTTTCCCAAGAGATTTTCTTTTTCAAAAAGTACTAACGAGAAACTCTGCAACTCTGATTAACTGACCATGTAAACTTGGTTGTAAATAATTTGTCTTAATGTTTTATGAAACCACATCTAGAGCATAAAACTTTTATTTACCTCACTAAAAATTTCAAAGGATTTTTATCTAGTAGAAGAAGAGATATTTGTATTTTGTGTTATAGAAGCACCCATACTTTTATATCAATTTCTTCAGTGTTTAAAGAAAATAATTGTAAATCCAGATCTTAATAAAGGTGAAAAACTTTCTTTTCTTTAATATTTAGAAAAGATTGCTTGCATTTAATAATTTGCTTTAACACTTTATGAAACATTTAAGTAATACTCTTTTACTGCATTTATTAATTAAAATAATCTAATTACTTAGATCACAAATTTTATTTATGATAACATAATTTTCTTTGAATAATCTCTTAGATAATAAGTAATAGTTTTTTTAAATCATAGAATATTTTTTCTATCTGGTCACTACAAATAAGATGGTTAAGTATCTTTATTAAAATGATTTTAGGTACCTTCATAATTTTTTTAAACGTAATGCATAATTCTCCATATTTTGTGGATAAAGGCTATTTAATATAGCTGAAAATTAGATGTTGTTTAAGTTAGAGTGTAAAAATCCCCCCCCCCCCCCCCCCCCACCCCCCCCCCCCCCCCCCCCCCCCCCCCCCCCCCCCCCCCCCCAATTACCCCACGACACCACCCCTACTCCCCACCCTTCCCCTGTACACATAGTAATTAAAGAAATGCATAATTAAAAAAACACTCATTTCAAACAAATATTCTAAATAAGTTCTAGAATTATGAAGATAGCATAACTGAAAAATGATAATGAATGTTAATTTTTAACCTTATAAAAAGTTTATCAATTATTTTATTTTCTACAATATTAATTAAAATATTTTTTAAACAAATTACTTTTAAATTAATGTAATTCATTGTTAAGTGTAATCCCATCTTTTTCTTAGTTTATTTTTATGTAAAAAAATATGATGAAGTAAGTTATTTTGTATTTTGAGTTATTTTGTTATTATGTATTTAACTCAAACATTGTGTCTACATTCATGCATAAAAATATTTTTGGGTGGGATAAAATACAATCTTTTATGGAAAATATTAATTTTAAATCGAATAGCTGTGGGAGAAAATCATAAAGAACCATCTTTAAACATATAATACGTGAGTATTTAATACACTGTAAATATTTGTGCTGATTATTCTATGAAGGATATATAACTGATTCATTGATTCTGCATTTTAATTAAAAAAATTGGTAAATATACCAATGCACGAATAGCGGAAAATAATTTTATTTTATTCAATCTAACTGATTAATCATGATATTAAAAGTAAAATCTTAGCTTCCAAGGTTAAATCATAGATAAATATTAAAAGTTAGCATATTGAGAGGACATTGAATATTAAACCATCAATTAAAAATGTGAAATTTCTATTAATTCCTAAAGATATTTTAATTTCATTTTTTCCCTTCTAAATAAGTGAATTAATTTATCACTTCTCAATCCTGAAGGAAACTCAGTCAATTTTTTTTTATTAATTGAAAGGATGAACGATGAAAGCAAACCTTTTTTTTCAAATTTTTATTTTAGATATATTCTTAATTTTTTAAAGGTTATATATAATTCTCAATATTTTATGGATAAATTTCCAGCTATTTATTATAGCTGGATATTAGATGTTGTTTAATTTAGGGCATAAAAATGTAAGTCACTTGCTGTAAACATAGGAATTAAAGAAATACAAAATTTCAAATACTTTTATTTAATTTTTTTTTAATTTATTTTTTTTCATTGTTCTATACAAATAAATATTTTAAGTTCTAGAATTATGACAACAGGAAAACCAAAAATTATTATGATTGTTGAGGTGACCTACTATGTTCGGTACAAAATTTTTGAAATTATTCAATTTCTTCCCATCTTATACCCTTTCTGGTTACACAATGAAATTTTAAGCATAAACAAGATAAAAGTTTATCCATATGTATTGGATGTTTTAAAAAAATTGGGTAATTTAAGGGAAATTATAGCTAAATGTTACTAAAATGGTTTACAGTGTAACAGAAAACATATATGGCAGCAGTCTTAATTATGTTTGGTAATTAGTTATAAATAACAATAATCTTTAGAATGACCCAAATTGAGTGAGAAATTTTGAGGTACATAAAATATAAGCTGAATAAAAAAATAAAAAAAAATCGACCAAGAGGTTAAAAATCAGTGTTTTCAACGTAGTAGGTCGCCTTAATTTTTAACCCCATAATTATTTCAGAAAATAACATTAAAGTAAACTTTAAAAGCACCCGTACATTAGAGAACAATTTGAGGAGCTAACATTAAAGATATTAGAAGTAAGGTTAATTTTATGATAATACTTCTTAATTTGTTAGACGTATCTCATAGAGTTGTGTTTCATTATAAAAACGACTAGCATAAAAAGTCGTACGTCTTTTATTCTTAGATTAAATATTAAAAACACATAAATAAGTAACATATTCAGTGGACAATAAAGATAAAATCGTAAATTATAAAAACGAAAAATAATTCAATTATTTTTTTAAAAGGTAGTTTTAAAATTTTTTTACCTTTTAACTAGTAAAGCTATTAATTCTAAATCATGAAGTTAGAAGTCAAATCTTTTTTATATATTGAAAACTACGCAATCAATACTTTTTAGAGGTATCTTCGAAGTTATCAACATTTTAAATAAAAAAATAATAATAAATTTGACCAAGAGGTCAAATATCGATGTTTTTAACGTAGTCAGTCACCTTAGTTTATAACCACATAATTATTTCAGAAAATCACTTTAAAGTAAACATTAGTGGCACTCGTTCAGGAGAAAACAATTTCAGGAGCTAACGTTAAAGATATTCAAAGTGAGGTTAATTTTATGAAAATACTTTTTAATTTGTTAGACATACCTCATAGAGTTGTGTTTTATTAAAATTAGCGACTAGCATAAAAAGTCATACGTCTTTTATTCTTAGATTAAATATTAAAAACACATAAAAAAGTAACATATTGAGTGGACATTGAGGATAAAATCATAAAAAAGTTTTTTTTTTAAATAAGGAGAAAAATTCAATTTATTTTTGGAAAGATATTTTTAATTTTTTTTTACCTTTTAACTAGTAAAGCTATTAATTCTAGATCATGAAGTCAGAAGTAAAATCTTTTTTATAAATTGAAAACTACGCGATCAATATTTTTTAGAGGTATCTTCAAAGTTTTCGACATTTTGATGGATAAAAACCGTTTTATTTTATAGTTGATAAATTTATAATGCTTCATTTAGGCAAATACATTATTCGAAATGCTGAAAACAGGGAAATGTAAGAAATGAAGGCACATATTTTTCTTCAAGATTAAATATTTTCAAATTAACAGAATATTTTCGAATGATTATAAAATAAATATCTCTGCTTTTCCTATAGTCATTTTTTTACATATTATTAAAAAAACACTCTAACTTTTAAAAAGAGTACTTCGTGTTACCATTTCAAAGATTATTTTTAAGTTAACAATAATATACACACAATAAAAACAATCAATAGGAACAATAAGAACATAAATTTTAAAATAAGCGTATAAGAAACAATTTATTTGAAAGAATATTTTTAATAATAAATTAAAAATATATCAGAATAGTTTATAAAGGTTTTTTAAAGATATATACTATAACTAACATATAAATAAAAACATTAATTGAAAAATAAAAATATTAAATGTTTTAGAATGTAGTTCAAATAAATATTTTAATTACATTTATGGTCATATGAGTGAAATACACATGTGAACATTCGAAAATTTTAACAAATATTTTTTTGTAATTTTTTTTCGAATAAAATAGGAGTTTTACTATTAATCTTAAATAAACTTAAATAAAAAATTTTGGTTAATTCATAACCTTTAAATTAGTTGCGTCTATAACGTCATGGCGCCAGTGGATATACACACTAAGTAATGAGACAAGGGTGAAACAGCAAAAAGTAAAAAAAAAAAAAAAGAAGATTAATGAAATTATGAATAATGTGCAAAACAAAGTGTAGGACACAAAAAGAGATATTAATTCATAATCAAAGAATAAAATATAAATGACAAAAAAAGTATTGTAATTTCATAATTATTAAACATTATTTTGGGTTTGGGACACGATCAGGGGGAAAAAGAAATTCATCCTAAAAAAAATTTCCAAAACATGATACTAGACTTCTACTTGTACTCCGGTAAATGGACATTTGTGCCGCTATAGCCGTAGTGTCTAAAAACGACCGTTTCGTTTTGCCGTCATGCCACATAGTGAACTTCGGTTTTTCAGGTGTCCGTCAACGTGTTAAATGAAATATCTCTTGCTGCTTATCCCGCTATTTCCACGGCCGATTCAAATCTAGCAAAATTTGCTCATCCCGCGATTTTAGCTAGCATGCATTTTTCTTCCTTTATAAAGGAACACATCACGCCTTTTCACTGTTTAACCAGTGAAATAAATTATATACAATATTAGAGGTTTAATTATGTAATAAATTGAATATATTTATGTTAATAAATAGATTTTTAAGTCCGAAAAGTATTATATCTCCTTAATATTTTAAAATAGCATTTATAGAACAATTTTTTCATTGTTTACCAGTGTCCTCATTTAAGTCTATGTTGGATTTCATGTGAAAAATATTTTAATATCTATATTTAGTTAGGTTTAATATACCTCAGAAATACAATGATACTCAAAATAAAATAAAATAAATAAATCAAAATAAAATAGATTAAGTTAAAGTCAAAAGTAAACAATATGTTTTGTTGTTTTTCTTGTACAGGAGGAATCTTTTTAAAAGTTAACAATGTTTTATGATTGTTGCAACTAAAATGTATGTAGTTGAAATGTAATTTACATTTAAAATTTAAAACAAAGTAGCAAACCTAAAAGAAAAGTAATAACTTTAATTAATAGTGGTCTAGAGACTATGTACAATTATTTGTCCATAATGCGTAAAGCATGATTAAAGTCTGCTAAAGCAGTTACCATTTTTTATAGGGAATCCATATCTTCATATTTTTAAGTCCGAAAAATATTATATCTCCTTAATATGTCAAAATAACTGTTATAGAAGACATTTTTTTCATTGTTTACCAGTGTCCTCTTTAAAGTATAGGTTGGATTTCATGAGTAAAAATATTTTAAATGCTAAATTTGACTTGGTTCGGTTTAATATACCACAGAAAATGTAATGATATTCAAAATTAAATAAAATAAATAAATGAAGATAAAATAGATTAAGTTAAAATTAAAAGTATAAAATATGTTGTGGTGTTTATTCGTCTACAGGTTGGTTGGTTGGTTGTTTGAAATTTAGTGGCGCTAATTCCTCTTGGGACAAACTGCGCCAAACGTGACGAAAAACAGAAAACAACAACACAATTTAAGAAGCAATTTTGATAAAACGTTAAAAAAGAAAGATGCACGAATCTAAAAGAAAAAACATTTAAAACCAAATAAATAGATAGAAAATTTAGAAAGACACAAATTTAACATGAAAATCAGTAAAGTTTGATTAAATAATAAAAGATTAAAATGTAAAAGAAAAACAAAAAAAAATTGAAAACGTACAGCACAAAAAAGAAAAATTAAGAATTTAAAGATTCAAATTTATTAAAATATTATAAATTAAAATCAAGAATTAAAGGATTAGGAATGTAATATAATAAAATTGAACGTGAAATGTTAGAAAACAAAAACAAATCATATTTCAAAATACAAGCCAGTACAGCGAAGAAAAGGAAATAAGCTTGGATGCGGCATTTTCACAAGATTAGGTGAAGAATTTCCAAAGAATTTTATGTGCAGAGATTTAAAACATGTACAAGAAGTTAAGATATGTGCGACTGTAAAAGTAGTCTTACAATACGCACACTGTGGAGGTGCCTCACCAAGCAAGAGATGTGCATGTTTCAGTCTGCAGTGACCCACCCGAAGACGAGTGATAATCACGTCCTGTCTTCTAGAAGGTAGTTGAGGCCACTTGAAAATGTTTTCTTTTACATCTCGCAAATTTATTTGACTGTGTGTTTACCCAATAATTCTGCCATTTAGAGTGGCTAAATCTTTGATGTAAATTTTCCCGTCAGGATAAGGAATGCCAGTGTTAAGATAGTTTTCTGCAGACTTAGCAGCTATTCATCTACAGGAGAAATCTTTTAAAGAGATATGACTGTTTTATGGTTGTTGCAACTAAATTATATGTAGTTGAAATTTAATTTACATATAAAACCGAAAAACAAATCGCAAGCTTAAAAGTAATGACTTTAATTAATAGTGGTCTAGTAACTATGTAGAGTTATTTTTCCATAATGAGTAAAGCCTGACTAAAGTCTGCTAAAGCAGTTGCCATGTTTTATAGGGAATCCATATCTTCATATTTTTAAGTCCGAAAAGTGAAATAGCTCCTTAATATGTTGAAATAGGATTTATAGATGAAAAAAGTTTTTCTTTGTTTACCAGTGTCCTCATTAAAGTATAAGTTGGATTCCATGAGTAAAAAAAAATCTTAAAATCTATATTTAACTTGGTTAGGTTTCATATACCTTAAGTAAAATAAATAAATGAAAATAAAATAGATTAAGTTGAAATCAAAAGTAAAAGTATATTGTGTCGTCTTTTCTTGTACAGGATGAACCTTTTTAAAAGATAACAATGTTTTAAGGTTGTTGCAACTAAATTGTATGTAGTTGAAATTCAATTTACATTTAAAATCTAAAAACAAATCACAAGCTTTGAAGAAACTAATGACTTTAATTAATAGTTGTCTTAAGACTATGTACAATTATTTTTCTATAATGCTTAAAGCTAAACTTATAATAAAAAAACTTTAAATCTATATTTGGTTAGGTTTAGTATGCCTCAGAAATGCAATGATACACAAAATTAAATAAAATAAATAAACGAAAATAAAATAGATTAATTTACAATCAAAAGTAAAAATATGTTAGGTGGTGTTTTTCTTGTACAGGATGAATCTTTTTAAAAGATAACAATGTTTTATGATTGTTGCAACTAAATTGCATGTAGTTTATATTTAATTAGCATTTAAAATCTAAACAAATAGTAAGACTAAAAGAAGAGTAGAGACTTTAATTAATAGTGATCTACAGACTATTACAATTAATTTTCAATAATGCGTAAAGCATGACTAAAGTCTACTAAAGCAGTTTAGGGAAGCCATATCTTCAGAGTTTTAAGTCCGAAAAGTATTTCATCTAATTAATATGACAAAATAGCATTTACAGACGAATTTTTTCATTGTTTACCACTGTCCTCATTAAAGTATAGGTTGGATTTCATGAGTAAAAAAACCTTAAATGCTATATTTAACTTGGTTAGGTTTAATATGCCTCAGAAAATGCAATGATATTCAAAATTAAATAAAATAAATGAAAATAAAATAGACTGAGTTAGAATCAAAAGTAAAAAATATGTTGAGTTGTTTTTTCTTTACAAGAGCAATCTTTTTAAAAGATTATAATGCTTTATGGTTGTTGCAAATAAACAGTATGTAATTGAAATTTAAATTACATTTAAAATCTGAAAGCAAATCGCAAGCTTAAAAGAAAAGTAATGACTTTAATTAATAGTGGTCTAGAGACTATGTACAATTATTTTTCCATAATGCGTAAAGCAAGACAAACAATAAAAAATCTTTAAATCTATATTTGGTTAGGTTTAATATTCCTTAGAAATGCAATGATACTCAACATTAAATAAAATAAATAAATGAAAATAAAATAGATTAAGTTAAAATCAAAGGTAAAAATCACGTTGTGTTGGTTTTTCTTGTACAGGATGATTCTTTTAATAGAAGATAGCAATGTTTTATGGTTTTTGCAACTAAAATAATATGCAGTTGAATTTAATTTACATATAAAACTGAAAAACAAATCTCAAGCTTAAAAGTAATGATTTTAATTAATAGTGGTCTAGTAAATATGTAGAGTTATTTTTCCATAATGCGTAAAGCCTGACTAAAGTCTCTTAGAGCAGTTGCCATGTTTTATAGGGAATCCATATCTTCATATTTTTAAGTCCGAAAAGTAAAATATCACCTTAATATGCTGAAATAGGATTTATAGATGAAAAAAGTTTTTCTTTGTTTACCAGTGTCTTCATTAAAGTATAAGTTAGATTCCATGAGTAAAAAAAATCTTAAAATCTATACTTAACTTGGTTAGGTTTCATATACCTTAAGTAAAATAAATAAATGAAAACAAAATAGATTAAGTTGAAATCAAAAGTAAAGGTATATTGTGTTGTCATTTCTTGTACAGGATGAACCTTTTTAAAAAATAACAATGTTTTAAGGTTGTTGCAACTAAATTGTATGTAGTTGAAATTCAATTTACATTTAAAATCTAAAAACAAATCACAAACTTAAAAGAAAATAATGAATTTAATTAATAGTTGTCTTAAGACTATGTACAATTATTTTTCCATAAATCTCAAAACATGACTAATAATAAAAAATCTTTAAATTTATATATGGTTAGGTTTAATATGCCTCAGAAATGCAATGATACTCAAAATAAAATAAAATAAATAAATGAAAATAAAATAGATTAATTTACAGTCAAAAGTAAAAAATATGTTGTGTGGTTTTTTCTTGTACAGGATGAATCTTTTTAAAAGATAACAATGTTTTAAGATTGTTGCAACTAAATTGCATGTAGTTGATATTTAATTTACATTTAAAATCTAAAAAGAATAGCAAGACTAAAAGAAGAGTAGAGACTTTAATTAATAGTGGTCTACAGACTATTACAATTATTTTTCAATAATGCGTAAAGCATGACTATAGTCTACTAAAGCAGTTTCCATGTTTTATAGGGAAGTTATATCTTCAGAGTTTTAAGTCCGAAAAGTACTTCATCTTCTTAATATATCAAAATAGCATTTACAGAAGAATTTTTTCATTGTTTACCAGTGTCCTAATTAAAGTATAGGTTGGATTTCATGAGTAAAAAAATCTTAAATGCTGTATTTAACTTGGTTAGGTTTAATATACCTCAGAAAATGCAATGATATTCAAAATTAAATAAAATAAATGAAAATAAAATAGATTAAGTTAGAATCAAAAGTAAAAAATATGTTGAGTTGTTTGTTCTTTACAGGAGGAATATTTTTAAAAGATTTTAATGCTTTATGGTTGTTGCAACTAAACTGTATGTAGTTGATATTCAAATTGAATTTAAAATCTGAAAGCAAATCGCAAGCTTAAAAGAAAGTAATGACTTTAATTAATAGTTGTCTTAATACTATGTATAATTATTTTTCCATCAATCTTAAAGCATGACAAATAATAAAAAAATCTTTAAATTTATATTTAGTTATGTTTAATATACCTCAGAAAATACAATGATACTCAAAATTAAATAAAATAAATGAAAATAAAATAGATTAAGTTAAAATCAAAAGTAAAAAATATTTTGAGTTTTTTTTTCTTTACAGGAGGAATATTTTTAAAAGATTATAATGCTTTATGGTTGTTGCAACTAAACTGTATGTAGTTGAAATTCAAATTGTATTTAAAATCTGAAAGCAAATCGCAAGCTTAAAAGAAAAGTAATTACTTTAATTAATAGTGGTCTAGAGACTATCTACAATTACTTTTCCATAATGCGTAGAGCCAGACGAACAATAAAAAGTCTCTAAATCTATATTTGGTTAGGTTTAATATTCCTCAGAAATGCAATGATACTCAACATTAAATAAAATAAATAAATGACAATAAAATAGATTAATTTACAATCAAAAGTAAAAAATATGTTGTGTGGTTTTTTTTTTGTACAGGATGAATCTTTTTAAAAGATAACAATGTTTTATGATTGTTACAACTAAATTGCATGTAGTTGATATGTAACATACATTTAAAATCTAAAAACAAATAGCAAGACTAAAACAAGAGTAGAGACTTTAATTAATAGTGGTGTACAGACTATATACAATTATTTTTCAATAATGCGTAAAGCATGACTAAAGTCTGCTAAAGCAGATGCCATGTTTTATAGGGAAGCCTTATCTTCAGAGTTTTAAGTCCGAAAAGTATTTCATCTTCTTAATATGTCAAAATAGCATTTACTGAAGAATGTTTTCATTGTTTACCAATGTCCTTATTAAAGTATAGGTTGGATTTCATGAGTAAAAAAATCTTAAATGCTATATTTAACTTGGTTAGGTGTAATATACCTCAGAAAATACAATGATACTCAAAATTAAATAAAATAAATTAAAATAAAATAGATTAAGTCAAAACCAAAAGTAAAAAATATTTTGAGTTTTTTTTTTCTTTACAGGGGGAATATTTTTAAAAGATTATATTGCTTTATGGTTGTTGCAACTAAACATTATGTAGTTGAAATTTAAATTGCAATTAAAATCTGAAAGCAAATCGCAAGCTTAAAAGAAAAGTAATGACTTTAATTTATAGTGGTCTAGAGACTATGTACAATTATTTTTCCATAATGCGTAAATCAAGACTAACAATAAAAAGTCTTTAAATCTATATTGGGTTAGGTTTAATATTCCTCAGAAATGCAATGATACTCAACATTAAATAAAATAAATAAATGAAAATAAAATAAATTAAGTTAATCAAAGGTAAAAATCAAAGGTAAAAAAAAGGTTATTTTGGTTTTTCTTGTACAGGATGATTCTTTTTATAGAAGATAGCAATGTTTTATGGTTTTTGCAACTAAAGTGTATGCAGTTGAAATTTAATTTACATTTAAAATCTGAAAACAAATAGCAAGACTAAAAGAAAAGTAATGACTTTAATTAATAGTGGTCCAGAGACTATGTACAATTATTTCTCTGCAATGCGTAAAGCATGACTAAAGTCTGCTAAAGCAGTTGCCATGTTTTATAGTAATCCATATCTTCAGATTTTTAAGACCGAAAAGTATTATATCTCCTTAATATGCTAAAATAGCATTTATAGAAAAAATTCTTTCATTGATTAACCACTGCCGTCATTAAAGTATAGGTTGGATTTCATGAGTAAAAATATCTTAAAACCTATACTTAACTTGGTTAGGTTTAATATACCTTAAATAAAATAAATAAATAAAAATAAAATATATTAAGTTAAAATCAAACGTAGAAGTATATTGTGTTGGTTTTTCATGTGCAGGATGAACATTTTTAAAAGATAACAATATTTTAAGGTTGTTGTAACTAAATTGTTTGTAGTTGAAACTAAATTTACATTTCAAATCCAAAAACAGATTGCAAGCTTAAAAGAAACTAATGACTTTAATTAATAGTTGTCTTAAGACTATGTACAATTATTTTTCTATAATGATTAAAGCATGACTAATAATAAAAAATCTTTAAATTTATATTTGGTTAAGTTTAATATACCTCAGAAATGCAATGATACTCAATATAACTAAAATAAATAAATGAAAATAAAATAGATTAAGTTAAAATCAAAAGTAAAACATATGTTGTGTTGTTTTTTCTAGTACAGGATGTATCTTTTTAAAAGATAACCATGTTTTATGATTGTTGAAAGTATATTGTATGTAGTTGAAATTTAATTTACACTGAAAAACAAATTGTAAGCTTAAAATAAAAGTAATGACTTTAATTAATAGTGGTCTAGAGACTATGTATAATTATTTTTCCATAAAGCTTAAAGCATGACTAAAGTCTGCTAAAGAGGTCGCATGTTTTATAGGAAAGCCATATCTTCAGATTTTTAAGCCCGAAAAATATTATATTTCCTTAATATGTCAAAATAACATTTATAGAAGAAATTTTCATTGTTTACCGGTGTCCTCATTAATGTATAGGTTGGATTTCATGAGTAAAAAATCTTAAACGCTATATTTAACTTGGTTAAGTTTAATATACCTCAGAAAATAAAATGATACTCAAAATAAAATAAAATAAATAAATGAAAATAAAATAGATTAAGTTAAAATCAAAAGTAAAAAAATATATTGTGTTGTTTTTCTTCTAAAAGAGGAATCTTTTTTTTTAAATATAAAAATGTTTTATGATTGTTGCAACTAAATTGTATGTAGTTGAAATTTAATTTACATTTAAAATCTAAAAACAAATCGCAAGATGAAAAGAAAAGTAATGACTTTAATTAATAGTGGTCTAGAGACTATGTACAATTATTTTTCCATAATGCATAAAGCATGACTAAAGTTTGCTAAAGCAGTTGCGATTTTGTATATTAATTATCCTGCTTCGAAGTAACTTTTCAATTTAAACAAAGTTATTACGCACTCCTGGAGGTTATTCATTATTTCACTTCTTTAAAAGCATTAGGAATGCATTAAATTATCTAGATAAATGCTTCTTAATAAATTTCCTAAGAAGCTCATCAGATCCACTCTTGAATCTCTTAATTGAAGAAGGGAAGAAGAAAAACTATTGGCCTGGAAGGAAGGACAATATACTGTAGGCTGGATTAAATACTGATATTAATTCTAAGAATTTTTTAAGAAAACATTTTGCTTTTAATCTTATATATTTTTTCCGTTTCCGGCCTTTGTTAAAATAACGCAGTTATTAATTTACTCTGTAATTTATGACAAAAGACATTTTTTTAATAATAACAGCTTACATTCTATTTATTAGAGTGTAGTTCAATCTAAAATAGTACCATTAATCTTTTTTAAAAATTTTGTGATAAATTAAACAATTATTAGAACCGTTTTATTTACATTGATGTTTAATGTGTCAATTTATTTTATAAAAATATTTTAATAGATGCATACTTTTTATGGTAAATAACGTTCTAATATGGAATTTTCAATTTTTTTAGAATGAACGCGATTAGGAAGTTTTTTTGTTAAAAGTTATAATTTATTGTATTAATACTTACATTATGTGAAGAACAATAATTATAACTGCATTGTATTATGCAACTTTGAATCTAAACAAACATTTATGCATTGTTTAGATGAACTCTCTTTATGTGATTTAAATTTTCTTTATTCGTAAGATATTTTTAATATATATATATATATATATATATATATATATATATATATATATATATATATATCTATATATATATATATATATATATATAATATATATATATATATATATATATATATATATATATATATATATATATATTATAATATAAAAGTAATATTATTTTTTTATATAATTTATTCTTATATAAATGTAAAGTAAACATTGTTATGACATTAAACATAAAAAATCTCTTTTAAATAATTAATTTTATCAAATTAGTATGTCGTAAAATATAGTAAAACATATTTAAATAGGGGAAATCATAAACGATAGAATAGTTTTTTTAAGGGATTTTACGAAATACATGTACTTTTTTTCTCTTTTACATAAGTAAATTAAAGTTTTTCTTTTAAGTCATTATTATGTAGACGATATTCTAGTCATTATTTTTTACATAATTATATGTTCATAAATATAATAAGCAAACATATATATTTTTTTAAACTTTCATTAGAAAAGTTTATTTATCAATCAGGGTACAAAACTTGTTATTAAGTAAATGAGAGAAATGCGAATTAATGAGAATAAAAGCGAATATATTATAAGATACATTGTAA
This sequence comes from Pardosa pseudoannulata, assembly GCA_032207245.1. Lineage (NCBI taxonomy): Eukaryota > Metazoa > Arthropoda > Arachnida > Araneae > Lycosidae > Pardosa > Pardosa pseudoannulata. Next base: position 49,857,089 of record CM063498.1, read on the forward strand.
TCACTGTAATCGAACGTTGACAAAATTGTTGGCTTGCTGGTTTTCCGTAGTAACTCCGGCATGCATATTCGAAACCGTTTAGAACAGGCTTTAAGCTGTAGCATCATGCTGTATTAGAACGTTTACCCCGGTCTTCTAGAAAAATATAAGCTTACTGCTCCAAATGAAACTGAATTATTCTTTACTGTCATGTATACAAGGGATAAAATACAAAAGTGGCATAATATACAAAATTTGCGACTTCCTGAAAATTCAATCTAATTTTACAGTTTATAATCAGATTAACATATTACAAATTGATGATTGTTTTTATTCACACCCGATTTTATCCGATTCTTGATTCAAAACTTAAGAACCAATTTTTTTTAAGTTTGCATATAGATGACTTTCTAATTTTACAGTGCCATTTCTTTTTTTTTTTCCAACTGTAACAAATTTTTGGACATTGTATATTGGCGTGTTTATTTTAAAACTGAGTATTCTTTTTCAAAATGTAAAGAATAGTTAAGTTTTACAAGAGCATTTTTGAGGAAAGTGCTTTAATCCACTTCATTTCTACTCTTATTTTATCATATTATCCCCCAGTTGTGGATTATGGTAATAAAAGTGGCATAGTTCTAGAAAATATACAAAATTTGAGATGTCGTTAAAATCAACCTAATCTTACAGTTCACAGTCAGATCAACATTGTAAAATTGGATGATTCTTTTTATTCAAACCGAATTTTAACCATACATTCCTTATTGGAAACTTAAGAGCCATTCTTGTACAGTTTTCATATAGATGACTGCCTAATTTTACAGCTGCATTTCTTTTTTTAACCTATATCAAATTTTTTGACATTATATATTGGGTTGATTATTTTAAAACTGAGTATGTTTTTTCACAATGTAAAGAAATGTTGAGTCGTATAAGAGCATTTTTGAGGAAAGTGCGTTAATCTACTACATTTTTACTGTTATTTTGTCATATTATCTGCCAGTTGTGGATTATGGTAAAGAAAGTGGCATAATTTTAGAAATTATACAAAATTTGTGATGTTGTGAAAAGTCAACCTAATAATATAGTTCACAGTCAGGTCAACATTTTACAATTGGATGATTCTTTTTATTTAAACTGAATTTTAACCATACATACTTGATTGAAAACGTAAGCATTTTTTTTTTACAATTTGCATATAGCTGACTTCCTAATTTTACAGTTTCATTTCTTTTTTTCATCTGTAACAATTTTTTGGGCATTGTATATTTTCGTGTTTATTTTAAAAGTGAGTATTTGTCTTCAAAATGTAAACAACGGTTAAGTTGAACAAGAGTATTTTTGAGGAAAGGGGGTTAATCGACTTCATTTTTACTGGTATTCTGTCATATTGTCTGCCAGTAGTGGATAATGGAAATAAAAGTGGAATGATTCTAGAAAATGTACAAAATTTGGAATGTTGTGAAAAGTCAACCTAATCTTACAATTCATATTCCGATCAACATTTTACAATTGGATGATTCCTTTTATTCTTACATATCTTCTTTATTGGAAACTTATGATCCATTTTTTTTACAGTTTGCATATAGGTGACTTCCTAATTTTACAGCTGTATTTCTTTAATAATCTATAACACATTTTCTGACATTATATAATGGCGTGTTTATTTTAAAACTGAGTGTACTTTTTCGAAATATAAAGAAGGGTGAAGTTGTACAAGAGCATTTTTGAGTGAAATGCGTTAATCGACTTTATTTTTATTGGTATTTTTCATATTATCCGCCAGTTGTGGATTCTGGAAATGAAAGTGGCATAATTCTAAAAATTATACTATATTAGTAATGTCCTGGAAAGTCAAACTAATCATATAGTTCACAGTCAGATCAACATTTTACAACTGGATGATTATTTTTATTTAAACCGAATTTTAACTATAGATTCTTTATTGGAAACTCATGAACATTTTTTTACAGTTTGCAAATAAGTGATTTCCTAATTTTACAGTGCCATTTCTTTTTTTAATCTATAACAAACTTTTTAGATATTATTTATTGGCGTGTTTATTTTAAAACTGAATATGCTTTTTCGAAATGTAAAGAACGGTTAAGTTGTTCAAGAGCATTTTTGAGGAAAGTGCGTTAATCGACTTCATTTTTACTGTTATTTTGTCATAATATCTGCCAGTTGTGGATTATGGTTATGAAAGTGGCATAGTTTTAGAAATTGCACAAAATTTGTGATGTCTTGAAAAGTCGTCAACCTAATAATATAGTTTACAGTCAGATTAGCCTTTTACTAATGGATAATTATTTTTATTGAAACCTGATTTTAACCATACATTCTTGTTTGAAAACTTAAGAAGCAATGATTTTACATTTTGCATATAGGTGACTTCCTAATTTTACAGTGTGATTTTTTTAATCTATAACAAATTTTTGGACATTATATAGTTGCTTGTTTATTTTAAAACTGAGTATGATTTTTCAAAATGTAAAGAGGAATTAAGTTGTAGAAGAGCATATTTCAGGAAAGTGCTTTAATCGACTTAGTTTTTACTGGTATTTTGTCATATTATCCCTCATTCGTGGCTTATGGTAATAAAAGTGGCATAATTCTAGAAAATATACAAAATTTGAGATGTCGTTAAAATCAACCTAATCTTACAGTTCACAGTCAGATCAACATTGTAAAATTGGGTGATTATTTTTATTCAAACCGAATTTTAACTATACATTCTTTATTAAAAACTTATGAACCAATTTTTTACAGTTTGCATACAGGTGACGTCCAATCTATAAAAAATTTTTGGACTTTATATATTGAAGTGTTTCTTTTAAAACTGAGTATGCTTTTTCAAAATATAATGAAGGGTGAAGTTGTACAAGAGCATTTCTGAACAAAGTGAGTTACTTGACTTCATTTTACCTGGTATTTTTCATATTATCCGCCAGTTGTGGATTATGGTAATAAACGTGGAATAATTCTAGAAATTATACAAAACTTGTGATGTCGTGAAAAGTCAACCTAATCTCTTAGTTCACAATCAGATCAACTTTTTACAATTGGCTGATTCTTTTTATTGAAACCGAATTTTAAAAATACACTCTTCATGGAAAACGTATGAACCATTTTTTTACAGACTTCATACTTTAATAGTTTAAACATTTTTTTTTAATATCTCTAAACACTTTTGGAATTTGTTTACTAGCGTGTTTATTTCAAAATTGAATATGATTTTTCAAAATGTAAAGAAAAATGAAGGACGTACAAGTGCATTTTGAAGAATGTGGGTTAATTTACCTTATTTGTTTTGGTATTTTGTCATATTATCCGCAGGTTTTGCATTACGGTAGAACCAGGATACCAAATTATAGTAATCTATGAAATCCCTCTTTTTTATTCGATATTAAAATTTTAAACAGCAAAATACTTGCTCATTTTGAAACTTGTATAGCAAATAAACAATTTATTAACGCTAATTGGTACATGAAGTGCATCAGTCGGGCTTGATAAAGTTCTTTATCATGCTGAGAATAACTTTATGGTGTCAGAAAAATAAAAATGCTTTCAAATAAAATGAATCTGTTGAATAGTTGATTTGCTGAATCTTGTAGATATTCAACTTTGTTCCCTATATGCCGTATTAGCTCTACTGCATCTCACTTCGTATAATTTGAAAATCTAATCTTGGGAAACAAAAAAACTCTGTTGTACCTTCTATTTCGCAATATCACTAATCCAAGCTGTTTTGTCTAGTCAGATGACCTAATATTGATAAACAAGACAAATGAAATCTAAAACATTACTCAAGTTTAATTGCTTTATACGAATTGTATTAAATATAAAGAAATTCGGTATCCAGTTTTATTTTCTTATGCAGGTTAAACGTACAATAAAAAATAAAAATGTACCCAATGTAGTTCATTAGAAATATATCTAACAAATATTGCGAGATGTGTTAATTTTTAAATGGACTTTTCACATTTTAAAAGAATTTTTTCTTGTAGATGTTGCTACAGAAAGGTTTTGAAAATTAAAACATTGTATGAGGGACACGTACTACTATGTTTTCTGACGATTGATACTTGAGAGCGGGTCGCTTCCTAGTACCGGTTAGTGTAACAGCATGGTTTGTTTGGTTTTCGGTTTTGGTTTAGGTTTGGAGTGCTACGGTCTACTTTTTGCAACACGAGGTCTAATGAGACCGGGACCTACATCTTAAAGCCGATTCCGAACGGCTACGAACATCCATGTCACTGTGGGATTTCAACCCACGAACTCCGATACCGAAGGCCAGCACCCTAAACAATCGGCCATCGTTCGGCCATGGTTTGTTTGTGGGTTCAAAAAATAACGGTACATACAGGGAAATGAAGCTGAATGTTCCTGTCTTTCATTTTTTTTATAATGTAAAAATGTTTATATATAACATAATTCGGAACAATTAAAGCTATATACTCAATTTCTATTTGATTTTTCATATTTACCATAATATTATAAATTTATCCACTAAAAATATTTTTTTTTCTTTACAAAAATCTTATGGTTGTTATTTATGTATTTCTGTTTATATATTTGTTTATGTATTTCAATATAAAATACGAAAAGTTGGTTAAAAAATTAAATACTTTTGCGATGAATTTAGATTTAACCGAATAACTAAATTTATGCTCAAAATGCCCGCTCCCGGTACAATTCCGCTAGGAAATGTACCCGCACACAATGTTTTAAGCAAAGTCAGTGACTGCATTCGAAGATAGATGCTAATAAAAGACAAAAAAAAAGAAATATTTTATTTTAATTTTTTCGGTTCATTAAATGTAACTGAAAAGTGAGCATTTCCTCTAACATTAAATGTGTTATAGATTGAAAAGTAAAATTACACATGGAAAGTAATATTACAAATGGTAATATTATCAGTAAAAACATTGCCAAGGTTAAAGAAAATGAGAACGATATCTACTTTGGTTTATTCCTTTTATTAAGTTTAACATACACATGAAATAATTCTAAATACGATTTTATTTTTTATCGTCTGATTTTTTATTTCTAAAAGTACACACATATATGTTTTATAATATAAATATTATATAATACATATTTGATTTTAATTTTTAAATTAAAAAAGTATCAGTTTAAGATCATCCTGAAATAAATTTATACATAAAAATATTTTTAAGTTATTTATATTTTTTACGAAAACAAGTATTTAATGTGAGTGAATAACATGTAGAAATGAAATACTTAATTGAGATTTATATAAATTAAAGTTTCAGTTTTTAATTATTTTATAAACGTAAAATGCCAAAAGTTTGCTTTCTAGAAAATACGTAGAAATTCATTTTTATTTTTGGAGAAAATTGTTTTACAAACCAAACATGTTTAATTACTAAATTAAAGTAATTTAATTATTCTATGCTTATTTTGTATGTAATTAAGCAAAGTCTGAGACTGCTTTCGAAGATTGGTGCTAACAAACGACAAAAATAGTAAAATGAGATTTTAAAAACTTTGCTCTGTTCATCCCATGTAAATGAAAAGCAACCATATCCTCTAATATTAATAGTATTAAATATCTTATAGATTGGAAAGTATAAAATACGAAAAGTTGGTTAAAAATGAAATAATTTTTATATTGAGATTTAATGAATATAAATTTCGTAAAACGTCTGCTTTCATTCTGTCAAAGGTCCTCAACGTGTTATATAATACACAGTTATATAATACAATGTTTTATATAATATGTAATATAAATACACAGAACCAAGGAAATGCATTAAAACTCGAGATTTATCATTATTTCTCTCCTTACATTAGATTTTTTATTTTAAAAAGGGTCACTAGAAACAAGATTTCAATTGAATATGAGTCTCTTTTGATATAACATTAACAACTACATTAAAGAACTACTTTTTTGACTAGAAGTTTATTTAATGTAGCGTCATTAAAACCAAGTAAAGTTTGAAGAGAGAAAGAAACATAAACCGAAAAGAATAAAGAGAAAAAAAAAGTTATTTGACTTGGGTGACAAAATATAAAGCGAGTCCAAGATAAACGGTAGTGTAACTTGCTGGGACTCGTTTAGCTTCTGCTGCCAATTAGGTTTATTGAATTAGATAAAGCCGTCTCCCCAGTTGAATCGCCTTTCTAGAAAATACATTCCCGAAGGGAAAAAAATATAGTGCTTTCTCTTCCTTGCTTTTTCAAATGAACGTTACACATTCAAAGGGAGAGGTGGTTTGTCAAATATTGTCTTTACATAGTGTATTACGTTAAATTAAGCCTTTCGAAAATATTTCTTTTTCTCTTTTCAAGTATTTAGTCGGAATTTCGTGCGTCTAGTAGTATCTGCTGAACTTTCAATTCTTTTACAACAAATAAAACGTGGAACCTCATAAAAAAGTTTTAATTAATGATATTTTTTATGAGGAGAAATGAAATATTAAAAGAACATACCTCTATTTTTTTACATGGGTATTAACCCATATTGTACCACACTAACTAAATATTACTGTAAGTTGTCTTTATATTTAATATGGTGTTAAAGTATATAAAACTCAAAATTTTAAAAAAATATTTTTATTTTTTTATGTTGCTGTCTTATAGTCAATGGTCAGTATTGTTACAAAATATCAGTACATTGCATTACGCTGACATCAATTTAGGAAAAATGTACAAAATAACATACATTTTAAGCATATGTTGTAGGTTTTCTCTTGCAGTTATTAACTCAACAAAAAAATATCTGCAAAAAATCTCCTGTTTTTATGTTACATCTGTTTACATGTTGCAGTATGTTTAAATTAACTTTTTCCAAAGATTAAAAGAAGTGTATATGAAAATAATTCATGAAAATAATCTATTTTTTTAATTTTAGGGTTTTTTATACTTACATATAAACATGTAAAATTTATATTTTTAACTTTCAGCTATTTATTATGAAAATTGTTTTTTTAAACTAAAATTTTCCACATGAAAAATTTCAATAATATAAATATAAAATTGGTTAAATATGACAATTTTTAAAATTGCTGAAAATAAATTTTTACAATAAAATATAATTTTATTGCTATCAGTTTTTTGTTAATGCAAGTGGTTATTTTTAAATGTTAAAGTAAAACTTACTCAGAAAATATTTATAATTAATTAAAAATTTTATTTATTTGTTTATAGAACATACCAATATGGGTTAAGCGTTATGCTGCAGTACATTTTTGCTTACTAGTTCGGATCCGCATGTTTAAACATTTGCCACCAATATCACAGCCTTTAGTATGATTTTGTTTGTTGTTTGTAGCAATTACAATTTGTTTGAAAAACAATTGTTTGATATCATATATAAATGGATATTTACATGAAGTATTTTTCATACGAATGTCACGGATCATACCTATATTTTTATTACCTGTGTGTTAGAACCTATGCTGCAGTAAAATTTCGTGCATCTAGTAGTATCTGCTGAACTTTCAATTCTTTTACAACAAATATAACGTGGAACCTCATAGAAAAAGTTTTAATTAATGAAATATTTTATGAGGAGAAATGAAATATTAAAAGAACATACCTCTTTTTTTTACATGGGTATTAAGCGTTATGCTGCAGTACATTTTTGCTTACTAGTTCGGATCCGCATGTTTAAACATTTGCCACCAATATCACAGCCTTTAGTATGATTTTGTTTGTTGTTTGTAGCAATTACAGGTTTTACAATTTGTTTGAATTTGTTGAACAATTTGCTTGAATATCATATATAAATGGATATTTACATGAAGAATGTTTCATTCGAATATCACGGTTCATACCTATACTTTTAATACCTGTGTGTAAGGACCTATGTTGCAGTAAAATTTTTTCTACACTTGTCGTAATAGTGGAAAAATTGCATGTTCATACATTTGCTACTAATATTCCAACCAATAGTGGAATTCTATAAGTTGATTGTAACAATTATGGGTGTGCTAAGAAAAATATTAAATACCATATATATGTATATATATATTATAGATGTATACTTTTTTTAGCAGTGTAACAGATCATATTTATATATTATACAAATTACTAAGCCGCCAGAAATTTCATTTACATATGATGGTAAGATTAATTGTTCAAAATAAACCCGTAATTGCTACAATCAACCTATAAAATTCTGCTAATGACTACGATGTTTGTAGTAAATGTTTAATGAGGTGGTTTTGTCTAATAGGGCAAGTGTAACAAAAACTTTACAACAGCATAGCTCGTAATACCTAGGTAATCAAAGTATAATTATGATCTGTATTAAAATATTAAAAGAACATACCTATATTTTTTACCTGGGTATTAAGCGCTATGCTGCAGTACAGTTTTTGCTTACTAGTTTAGATCCACATGTTAATAGTTGCCACAATACACATTTAGTAAGATTTTGTTTGTTGTTAACAATTAGGGTTTTGTATGAAAAACAATTGTTGACTATCATATTAATATGGATATTTACAGTTTTTCATATGAATGTTACGGATCATACCTATATTTTATTACTGTGTTTGACGTATGTTTAAATTTCGTGTGTCTAGTAGTATCTGCTAAACAAATTCTTTTACAACAATAAAAACGTGGAATCCATAAAAAAGTTAATTAATGAAATTTTTTATGAGGAGAAATGAAATATTAGAAGAACATACCTATATTTTTTACCTGTGTATTAAGCGTTATGCTGCAGTACAGTTTTTGATTACTAGTTTAGATCCACATGTTTAAACATTTTCCACCAATATCACAGCCTTCAGTGAGATTTTGTTTGTTGTTTGAAACAAGTAGATGTTTTGCTATGAACAATTTGTATTACTATCATATATAAATGGATATTTACAAGCAGAGTTTTTCATAACAATGTCATGGATCATACCTATACTTTTATTACATGTGTGTTAGGACCTATGATGCAGTAAATTTTCGTGTGTCTAGTAGTATCTGCTGAACTTTCAATTCTTTTACAACAAATAAAACATGGAACCTCATAGAAAAAAGTTTTTAATGATTCGTTACTGTGAAATATTAAAAGAATATAGAAATATATATATATATATATATAAATATATATATATATATATATCAATATTTAGATTATATGCTTATTAAGCGTTATGAAAGTTTTTGCTAATTAGTTCAGATCCGCATGTTTGAACATTTGCCACCAATATCCCAGCTTTTAGTAGGATATTGTTTGTTGTTTCTAGCAATAACAGGTTTTGTTAAGAACAATTTGTTTGACTATCATATATAAATGGATATTTACATGCAGAGTTTTTCATACAAATGTCACGGATCATACCTATACTTTTATTACCTGTGTGTTAGGACCTATGTTGCAGTAAAAGTTTTGCTACACTTGTCCTAATAGTTGAAAACGGCATGTTCATACAATTGATACTAATATTCCAAAAAATAGTGGAATTCTATAGGTTGATTGTAACAATTATGGGTGTGCTAAGAACAAATTGTTTACCATCATATGTAAATGGATATTTAGATGTGTACTTTTTGTTAGCAGTGTAACAGATCATATTTATACATTATACAAATTACTAAGCCAGAAATTTCATTTACATATGATGGTAATATTAATTGTTCATAATAAACCCGTAATTGCTACAATCAACCTATAAAATTCTGCTAATGACTAGGATGTTTGTAGTAAATGTTTAATGAGGTGGTTTTGTCTAATAGGGCAAGTGTAACAAAAACTTTACAACAGCATAGCTCGTAATACCTAGGTAATCAAAATTTAAATATGATCTGTATTAAAATATTAAAAGAACATACCTGTATGTTTATGCTGAAGTACAATTTTTCCTTACTATTTCAGATCCGCATGTTTGAATATTTGCTAACAATACCACAACCTTTAGTAGGATTTTGTTTCTTGTTCGAAATAATTAGAGGTTTTGTATGAAAAATTTGTTTGACTACCATATTAAATGGATATTTACAGTTTTTCATATGAATGTTAAGGATCATACCTATACTTTCATTACCTGTGTGTTAGGACCTATGCCGCAGTAAAAGTTTTGCTACACTTGTCCTAATAGTTGAAAATCGCATGCTCATACATTTGCTACTAATTATCCAACAAATAGTGGAATTCTATTGGTTGATTTTAATAATTATGGGTATGTTATGAACAATTTGTTTGACCATCATATGTAAATGGATATTTCGATGCTTATTTGTAACAATGAGTTACATTAGGTTCAGCTCATTTTATCTTTTGACTTGAGTCATCGTCAAAAACATACTAGAACAGGACCGGTTTGAACTAGAATGAAACTTCGGACTTCTCCCAACCAATAGAATGTCCGTTAGTTTGGGGGATTTTGACCCCTGTTTTTTCTCCGCGATGCAGACTGATTTTTGGAGCGGATAAGGTTGTTACCAGAAGAGTAGAAGGTGAACGGCTGGCACCCGAGGCTTGTGGAAATATCTTTTGAGAAAATTATTCGCCATATTGTTTTTAGCGCCTACGCCAACTCAAGAGCAAGTCTTCGATACCTACAAATGATAAGTTGATTCCAGTTGTATTCCTTAGGCATTTGTTTAGTTGTATAAAATCATTTAATCAAGAACTATTTTCCATGTGTTTCTTAATGAGTTTCAATTTCTTTTTTCTCAAACACTAGGCCAACGTAATACTATTATTAATTTTTTTTTCATGCGAATGTAACAGATCATATTTTTACATTGATTACCTAGGTATTACGAGCTATGCTGAAGTAAATTTTTTGCTACACTTGCCCTATTAGACAAAACCACCTCTTTAAACATTTACTACCAATAACATAGTCATTAGCAGAATTTTATAGGTTGATTGTTGCAATTACGGGTCTGTTATGAACAATTAATATTACCACAATATAAAAATGAATTTTCTGGAGGATTAGTCATTTGTATATAAAAAAAATGTAACCAAATAAATTTCAATTGCTTTGAATTATGACGATGACAAAATTTTCTCATTAGAAACTTTTAAGAATATAGAGTCATAAATACTTTTCATAACTATCTCCTTTTAGTGTTATTAATTAATGTCTATGAGTCTAGCAGAAATTTATATCTAATGGCAAATTGAATAAAGTATTTCATTGCTGAATTTTTATTTCAATAATGTTCTATGTAATTTAAGGATGTTATAAAGCATTAAATAAAATTAAATGTTGAAAATAAGGTTTTAATTACATAAATTTTCAAATAAAAATTTTATTTTAATTTAATCCCTGTCATAGTAAAAACATCAAACTTTGCAATATTTTAGTGAAAAATGTATTTTATTGCTGAATTTTTAGTCCAATACAGTATTATGTTCTTTTAATGATGTTCAAAACATTAAATAAAATTTTATTGTCAAAATGAAGTATTAATTACATACTTTTTCAAATAAAAATTTAATTTTAGTTTAACCCTTGTTATGGTAAAAAAAAAAACATGTAGCTATGCAATATTCTAAAGAAAAATGTATTTTATTACTGATTTTTTAGTTCAATAACGGTATTATGCCATTCAAAAGGTTATAAAACATTAAATAAAATTAGATTGAGAAGAAGAATTTTTTTAATTAGTTAATTTTTCAAATAAAAATTTATATTTAATTTAATCCCCGTCATGGTAAAAAACATCTAACTCTGCAATATCCTAGTGAAAAAGTATTTTATTGCTGAATTTTTAGTCCAATAACGGTATTATGCCATTCAAAATGTTAAAAAACATTAAATTTTATTGTGAAGAATAATTTTTTTAATTACTTAATTTTTCAAATAAAAATTTATATTTAATTTAATCCCCGTAATGGTAAAAAACATCTAACTCTGCAATATCCTAGTGAAAAAGTATTTTATTGCAGAATTTTTAGTCCAATAACAGTACTATATCATTTTAATGTAATTAAAACATTAAATATTATTGTGAAAATAAGGTCTTAATTACATAATTTTTCAAATAAAAAGTTAATTTTAATTTAATCCCCGTCACGGTAGAAAAATATGTAACTGAGCAATCTCCTAGAGAAAAATGTTTTATCACTCGTAACATAAGCATAATACTATTGGAACAAAAGAACAGATATGGCTGTCGCACTTCATTCGAAATACATGTATGAAGAATTATGATAAATGAATTTCGCTGGTACAGACTAAAGATAATTTCACAGAAAATTATTTCCTTTAACCTGTCTCCTACATTTGCCGCTTCAGAAAAATAATCATCCGTGACTACTTTAGCATGATTTCGGTGAAATTACGAAGATAACTCCGTGCAATTATTTCTTATTTTTACCCATTTCAAAAGAAGTTTAGGCAAGTCGTAACACGGTCTGGAAGAAGGAGTTATATAAATAAGTCGCATAACAACAGTAACAAGGCAAGAATTTCGAATTTTTATGCTCAGTAATTAGTTAAGAAGGAATTGAAACTCTCTATTCATGTTGCTAAATAATTTTAAAATTTAGTATTGAATGGAGATAAATAGGTGATGATTTTTGTGTCTGGATTTAATACTAGAAAGTAAATTTTTATACAGCTGAGACTAGTGACAAAAAAGCTGTATAACAGTAACATAAAAGAAAAAAATTTCGAATATTTTATGTTCTGTAAATAACAAAAAGTTATTTCTTAAGTTATTCGTTTACGTTCGGCGAACATTTTTCTTTAAACGTAGAAACTAGTTCATGTTTTTGCATTTTTAGATTTTTTTTATATTATCTTAGAGAACTGCACTTAAAAAATTATTCCTGGAGAAGTTTTTATAAAATTTCTAATACAGGAAGAAAATATTGTAAAAAAAAATCGGGTTTTTTCAAAAGGTCTAATTTTTTAATAAATTAAATTATTTCAATTTTTTTATGCAACACATTTTTTATACACTGGCCTAGTAAATCACATAAAATCGTTGCTTAATTTACATTCGGTAAAACATTTTGGTCCTTCAAAATCATACACATTGAATTTTCATTACCTTTTTATCTAACTATCAGTGTAACATCATTAAAAATTATCCAAATTTAAAGCTTTTAGGTCATTTACTAGTAAATACGATCAAAATCATTCATAATAATTTTTAACAAAATATTTTAAGAACTTTTTAATAAATCACATTTCAAGATTTAGAATTTTATTAAAAATACCGTTAATGTTTATGAAAGCAACTTTAGCTATTAAAAATTAATATATGAGTTTAAAATTTTCCACACTTTCTTGCTTCAAAACTTTCTAATTGCCAAGTTACTAATTATTAAAAATATTAGAAAAATGTTTAAACTAATCTTCATGACAATTTAAAAAGTTTTGTCCAAAAAATTTCTTTAAAATTCTTTAAATTCACAACTTCCTGTTCCGAAGTTGCTACTTCCGTTTTGTTTTGACAGATGTGAGTGATGTTTAAACAGCTGTAACTTTTCTTTAAAATGCCGCAGAGACAAAACAAAATCAGATTAAAAGGCCTAAAAGTTGAAATTTTACAATAGAGAAATAAAAAAATATTATGATTTTTGGTAAAAAAAAATGACTTTTTCAACGTAGACGGATATCTTAATTCATTTGAGGTTTCATGAAATAGAAAGATAAATTTTACGGGAAATGTAATAGACAAAAGTAAATGCTTATCTAACAAATGAGAATAAATAACGTAAAATATCAATACAAGAATTCCGGAGTTACAAATTAACGGAGCTAAGTTAAAAATAAATAAAACTGAATCTGATTTTTAAGCAAATTTTAACTTTATCATTTTACAGGTGTAAATTGGAGATAAACCCTTACAGAATTTAATAATGAAATATACATTTTTGTACAACTTAGAAGGTAAATAATCAGAAAAGAAGTATAATAATATCGAAACTGTATATTTGGGGAACTATCTTAAAAAATAATTACAAAGGCCCTGCTAAAGATATATTTAAAAATTTTATGATTGAATAATATTAAGGAAATGGTAAATTAAAACATGTTTTTATAAATTATTAACTCAGTTTCAATTTTAAAAAATTCTATACCGTAATTTCGCACGTATAGTCCGCATTCATCGTACAGTCCGCAGGCATGAATTAACTTTAAAAAAATTTCATAAATCATAAGATAGTCAGCACCACTAGATAAACCGCGGACTGTACGTGCAAAAATATGTATTTTAGTATGACAATATTAAATTATTTTAATAATAAAAACCAAAATACAGTAGAGTGCCGGAAAGTATGGATTAGACTCAATTAATTCCACCTTTAAAATTTGAAATCATTTCTTCTGCCGTAGCCCCGGAGACGAATTTTAAAGGAAGAAAAAAGAGCGACCTACATTTGTCTGTTCTAGAATCCAGCTATGTAAATAGTCTTCTAATGCAGGCCATTGTATTTTCCACGGAAATTGGATTGCCTTCTTCCCATATTTTTTTAATGTTTCCTTTTCCTTACGTTAATTTCTGACAGCTTTCTGGTCGAATTTATTGAACCCATCCACTCGGTGTTGTCAATGGAAACTCTAGATAATAACTATCGATATTTTCCCTTACTCCAGAACACAATTTAAGATTGCGATACTTGCTGCTACTGATTCATTATGCTTTATGGGTTGCATTTCTTTTTCATGGTTTATTACCGATACGATACGATATTTTCTTGGTGTCTCGTTAGTAGTACTTTTGTTTACACTTAATCATCGGCCGTTCGAGTCATGGGCTTTTTTCCCCCTTCTTCCGATTTTGATGATTTGAGCAATGGTTTGGTCTGGTTTGGAGCGCTACGATCTACTGTTTTGCACACGAGGGCTAATTAGACCGGGACCTACAGTTTAAAGCCGATTCCGAACGGCTACAAACATCCATGCCAGCAGCGGGATTCGAACCCACGAACTCCGGTTCCGAAGAGCAGCACTCTACCATTCGGCCATCGTTCGGCGATTTGAGCAATGAGCAGCCAGCAGATTGTCCGCACCGGCAGATAGGTACGAAATTATGGTAATATGAAGTCAGTAAACACAATAAATCTGCTAGATTACCACACTACTTCTGCAAACTATTGCCACACTTCTGCAAACGAAACTAAAATTTAACATTAAAAAGTTATTTATGATTATTTGATCATTAAATAATATTTAGTTTTCTGCGAAATATTAAAAAATAAATGTTTCAAAACATTCATGTCCATCTTTAATGTGATTTTAAAGCGAATATAAAAAATAGGACATTGATCAAGATTATTCTACAATGTTTACATAATACATCTTTTCCATTTATTATGCTTTTTCAAGAAGTGAACAATGTTTTGGTTTAGAATTTTGCATTTCGATTATGACTTTCGGAATACAAAAATTGGTGATTTATGTATAAACCTGGTTATATTTTTCTGCAAATGCTGATTTCATAAATCATGGTTTTAGATAGTGAGGACCGCATTTTTACTTGTGATTATTAATTTTGGACAATTAGCCTGTTCATCTTTATTTAATTTTAAAGAAAACTCATAATGACAAGAGTGGTATAAAGACCTAATGTAATATCAGACTTAATGATGTTGTATATCATACCCCCTGTAGTTAGGTGATTTAGATCACTAATATTATTCATAATTAATATAATTTATATAATTAATATTATTAATAATTAATATAATTAATATGACTGATTAATTAATATAATTGCTATAAATAAAACGAGAAATTAAATACTTGGGATCTAAATCTGACCTCATCACATTTTTGTATAGGACAGAGGACCATAAAAATTATTTTAACGCATTTTTGTCATGTGTGGGATTCTCGAGCGGGGTTCTGATCCCAGTCCCAGATTAGAATCGCATCTCAGTACATTACACTAAATAAGAATGTACATTTGTGGAGTTACTTATGAGTCCCTGAGGCACAGTGCCCAATTTGAAGCAGCTAATAGTTTTAGACAACTCTTCCGATTGGATGAAAAGAAGTAAGAAAGGACAGAGATGAAAATAATATAAAATAAGAAAAGTCAAGAGAAAAGATGTTTCGGCAGTTGAGTAGAGGAGAGAAGTCCGACTGTCAAGGTTCCAAGAGTCGAGGAGAGAAATTCGACTGTCAGAGTTCGGAGGTCGAGAGTTTGAGGACAAGTGTTTAGGACTCGAGGACAGAGTACGGGGATCAAAGGAGATTTGGGTCCAAGAGAGACTTCGACATCGCACACCGGCCAAAAGTGTTCCAGCCTTACAGAATCATCCCAATTTATTTAGAAGGCCCATACCAGCGGTGAGACTGGAGTCCACATTATAATCTCATCAATCGAAAGGTATCTACAAGAGCTCACAAGAGTGCAGCGTTGGCACACCAAATAGATCCACAAAGGTACTCATTATTATATAAATATTTGAATTTGAGATTGGGACCTCAATATATATATATATATATATATATATATATATATATATATATATATATATATATATATATATATATATATATATATATATATATATATATATATATATATATATATATATATATATATAGTTACCTAAGTGATAGAAAATTATTATTGTCAAATCTTAACTAGTGTGGCACTTAAGTGAATGTGTTGTAAAAATAAATCTTATGAAACTTGATCAGATTTTTGTATATTAGTCATGTATATATCATTATAATAAATTTTTTTTATTCTAAGCTGATTACAGATATTCTTAATTTAGCTTATTAATTTATATTTTAATTTAACTCTGTAGTCTCTCAGAACCTGTGGTTGAATTTAATAGCTTTGTGATGGAATTTAGTGGTTGAATTTAGCAAATATTAGTCTTGTTGAATAAAAAATAAATACCACTATAATTTTGATCATAGGTAAATACCTAAATTTAAACGAGAGCTACACTACACCCCCAATTGATGTTTAAAGTCC
>CM063498.1:49878945-49886445 GCA_032207245.1 Pardosa pseudoannulata
TTCGTTTTATGCGAAATTTTTTTTCCCGTTTTTAGACTCAGTTTGCGTCTACTTTTTCTTTTCTGCCCTTTTTAAAAACTCTTTTTTCCTTATTTTTGCTACATTTGTTTCGCAAAAGCATGTAACGTGAAATGAACTCTTCATTTAAGCCCAGGACGTACGGATCTTAATAGTGTCTAAAGTTTTCACGGAAAATGAGTCTACTTCAAGTGCTGTGTAAAGCGTAAAAAAAAGAGTGAAAATAAACGTTTTCTTTAATAAATCACATTAATAATGATGCCATACGCAGAAAATATTCCAGCAAAGGGAAAAGAATAAAAATGATGGAGAAAAATATATAAACAAAGTCATTTATTTTCTCGAGAGGTTTAACGTAATTTTTTTCCTCATGTATTAAAGTAAGCAATGCAAGTGCATAGATAAATAGTCAGTCTTTGATAAAAATCTACAGTTTTATAATGTTTATAATTTTGTGACTAAACGGTACTATTAAACATATTAAGTGTCGTAGTAGTTAAATTCTAGTTATGGGATAAAAATTGACCGAGTATAATATTTAATATTTGACATTCCACTCTTTGTTGCTAAAATATAAAAATGAGAAAATAGTTATAAAAAATGAATATTTACTCTTAGAAGTCATTTATTTGAAATATATTATAGCTCTCTTCTTTAATTTTCTAATTATGTTTTAAGTTTTGTTTGTTAAATAAACATAAAATATACTTAAATATTGTTTAAATATGAAAAAAATATAAAATATTATTCTTTAAAAAATCTTATTAAATTATATATAAATATTATAATATTAAAAATCACAAATATTGCTTAAACATAATAAAAATAAAAAAAAATTCTTTAAAAATTCGTATTAAATTTGAACTTGGATCATCGTAGCTGTTCGTCTGGAAATTACGAATGTTGGTAGCTGTTAGTAATAACTTTTAAGGTTACGTTGGACGTTACAAAGCGTCATCTGTGTCTTAGATTCGGAGAATGGTGCAAAACTAGTGTCCCCCGTTGGAAATAATAATAATAATAAATTAACAATTAAAACTTCCACAATCTTAAGTTCTTTTACTACCATGTCCTACGGATCATCGTAGCTGTTCGTCTGGAATTCACGGATGTTAGTAATCAATTTTAAGGTTACGGTGGAAGCAACAAAGCGGTATCTATGTGTTAGATTCGGAGAATGTTGCAAAGCCACTGTCCCCAAGTTGAACATAGTAATAACAATAAATCCACAACTAAAACTTCCATAATTTTAATGTCTTTTACTACCTACGGATGTCCTACGGATTATCGTAGCTGTTCGTCTGGAAATCACGGATGTTGGTAGCTGTTAGTAATCACTTTTAAGGAAGATAAGTTTTGATTTATTTACTATACTGTGAGGCATATGACTACAAATTTTTTTATAATTATTTTTATAATTCATCAGTATAATTTATGAAATACTTTACTAATAATATATAAATCACAACTAAAATATATATATATATTTTATATATTTATATATATATATATATATATATATATATATATATATATATATATATATATATATATATTATATTTATTTATATATATATATATATATATATATATATATATATATATATATATATATATATATATATATATATATATATATATATATATATATATATATATATATATATATATATATATATATATATATATATATATATATATATATATATATATATATATTATATATATATATATATATATATTCAAATTTAGTCTTGGGTGAATATCTAAATGTTTTTTTTTACAAAACGTGTTTAATTTAGACGTTGATTTTTTCAATAAATTATTATTCTAAATATATCATTACATTATTACAAACAACTTTACTATAAACGTTTTGTTTCAACCAGTTTAGTAAATAAAATTTCACGAAATCATTTTACTTTTGTGTTTTATGATAAAATGGTTATAAATGACCAGTCGTTTAAAATACTAGCCTTATTTTCATAAGAATAATGTCAAGGGGGCCATAAAATATGGCGAATGACCTGCCGTAAATATAACCATTCCTATGCATGAATATAATACTTCTTCAGTGCATTGCATATAAAACGGAAATGCACTTTATACATAAAATATATGGCAAAGATTTATAATATGTATTCGTAAAAGGCGGTACATGAATTACTCTTTAGCTTCGAGAATAGTATAGTAAAAAAATACATCAATATTTATGCTTTAGTGAGTCTTAAGTCATTTATTTTGCATGCAAAAATGGATCCATAGATTGAATTCTCTAAGTGGTATTTTGAAACATTTGTACGTGATTTAAGCATTACGTAATGATTTATCTATACTGATAGCAATAAATTCCGATATTTGGCACTGGTATATTATGTCTACAATAGTCTAATGTGAGGACATTAAATAAGTTATTCTGAATAAAGTAATCTTTTTCATTATTGCAATTCTTTAAAAAAAGCATAAATGAAGTTATAGAATGTGCCACAATACAAACATATTCATCGTAAAAGAGCATTTAATACTTAAATAAATACATTATGAAATGCCTACTTTATCTGGTATGTTACGTATTCTTTATTGCATGCTGGAAACCCTATAAAAATATTTAAATATCTTAAATTTCAATAAAAAATACTAATAAAGATCTTGTATTTAGTTTTTAAACGAGGTTTAATAGCGATATTACTTAAAGAATCGTTTCCACAATATGTACGCATGACATTTTAACATGTAGGTATATGTTTAAAATTTAGTACCATTGTTACTCATAAGCTAATAAGACTAAGGACTAAAAATTTCCTTAACTAAACTTTAAAACTAATAAAAAACTTTTGAGTCTATAGTGTTATTAAACAACTTAAAATATATTAACTTTAAACAGAGAATTTTTTTTCATTATGGTATGATTAAAAAAACTGTTTAAATTTTAAATCTCGAAATATACTATGTAAACTTAATTACCCAAACGATGGCCGCATGCTACATTTCTGCGTCTCAATTCGCGGTTTCGAATCCCGCTGCTGGCATAAATGTTCATACCGTTCGGAATTGGCTTTAAGCAGTAGGTCCCTCCCTCATTGACCTTCTTTTCTTAAAGCAGTAGAACGTAGCGTTTTAAACAAATATGCCTATTGCATATTCGGACATAAAACTCTACAAATACTGACTTAAAAAGTAATACAAATAAACACTCACAGTATGAAAATGGATATCAAAATGACATTGGGTCAAAAAACAGCGATGAGTTAGAATTACATTTGCTTCTATCAGAATATATTCTTTTAATTTCACTAGTATATTTAAAAAAAGTATTTTTGAAATGGAGCAAGATAATAAAACTAACGAATTAAATAACAAGAAAATTAATTTTCTAGCTGAAGGTATATGTATGTTATATAAGAACTGTTCCCTGTAGAAGAAATTTCCTACAGTAATATTAGTAAAGTAGCGTCATATTTTATAATTATTATTTCTGCATTTTTACAAAAAGAGTTATTTCTTTTAGAAATAAAATTTTAACAGTTCATAGTTGCAACTGCAGTCCCCCAAAGAAATGTTTACACATTTTGAGGGAATTAAACTAAGCTTCAAACAAGAGGAACAAATACATAAGCTATTCTTCAATGCGTCCAATGAATCTGGTTCTCTCAATAAAGTAAATTATTTACTTTATTCAGAAATTGAATATTTGTGACACATAACAGGTATTTAAATAAATTTACCCTACACTTTATATGTTGTTACATATTACTTTCTGTGACGAAGAGTTGCATTAAAACACCCTTTTAGTAATTCTAGCTATCCCCAGAGAGACTTGAACGGTAACTTGACTCAAACAGTAATACAAATAAACATAAGGCCCACAGTGCGAAAAATGATATCAAAATTCCATTGGGTCCAAACACAGAGATGAGTTAAAAATACCTTTATTCCTAGCAGAATATATACTTTTAATTTCAATAGTATATTTAAAAAAATATTTTTGCCATTGAGCAAGAAAATAAAACAAACACATTCAATAACAAGAAAATTAATTTTCTAGCTGAAGGTATAGTATGTTGTTTAAGAACCGTTCCCGGTAGAAGAAATTTCCTACAGTAATATTAGTAAATTAGCAACAGATTTTATAATTGTTAAGTCTACATTTTTAAGAAAATTAATTTGTTTTCTAGAAATAAAGCTTTAAAAGTTCATAGTTTCAACTGCACTCTCCCAAAGAAATTTTTACACAAACAAAACTAAGCTTCAAATAAGATTAAAAATACATAAGCTGTTCCTCTACGCTTCGAATGAATCTGGTACACTCAATAAAGTAAATTATTTACTTTATTCACACACTGAATATTTGTGACGCATAACAAATATTTAAATAATTTAACCTACATTTTATATGTTGTTAAACATTATCTTCTGTGACGATGTATTGCATTAAAACACCCTAGTTGTAATTCCAGCTACCTCTTGAGAGACTTAAACAGTAATACAAATAAACATCAGTCTCACAGTACCGATGATAATATCAAAATGCCATTGGGTCCCATTGGTATGTTGTTAAATATTATCTTCTAAGGCGAAGAGTTGCATCAAAACACCTTCGCTGGAATTAGAGCTACCTCCGGAGAGACTTAAACAGTAACTTAACTCAAACAGTAATACAAATAAACATCAGTCCGAAAGTACGGATGATGATATCAAAATGCCATTGGGTCCCATTGGTATGTTGTTAAATATTATCTTCTAAGGCGAAGAGTTGCATCAAAACACCTTCGCTGGAATTAGAGCTACCTCCGGAGAGACTTAAACAGTAACTTAACTCAAACAGTAATACAAATAAACATCAGTCCCACAGTACGGATGATGATATCAAAATGCCATTGGGTCCCATTGGTATGTTGTTAAATATTATCTTCTGTGAAGAAAAGTCGCATTAAAACACCCTTTTCTGTCCAGCTGCCTCTGAAGAGACTTAAGAGAGAGATTACTGAAAGTGAGACCATAGCTTTGACCCTGGTTGGACAGGTCGGATTTACCATCCCCCCCTCATGGGAGTGAGTAACAATCACCGGAATTTTTGTCGCCTCATCAAGTGATTGCTACAGAAGAAAGATAAGAGAAAGAACCAGTGTAATTGGTAGCTGCTTAATTTTTTTTTCTTAGTGGTTCTTCACTAACCCGAGATACTAGTATTCCAGTATATGTTCAAGGACTATTTGCGAATAGACTTGATTCACAAAAAAAATTATGAATAGAGTTATAATGGTATTAAAAATTATACCATGTTATAGGAGAAAATGAAATGCAACCAAACAACACAGAACGTTTAAAGCTGAGAACCAGGTCTGTAAAGTAAAATTTCATGTTTAAAAAAAAAATAGGCTTGGTTGTTTACTCTGGTTTTAAACTATGAAGCTTGATTTGCCCTGAATAAATTAAATAAAACTATCTCTTATATATTATACATCTGCACACAATCTTACAGCTTTTATATTTATTTGCTACAATTTAGATATATTTATCAAAATATATTAGAACCTATTTCAGATCAATTCACATACGTAGTTCTACATAACCCTGATTCAGTTGAAACAACATCTGCCCATCATCGCATTCCACCAATATAGATATTACATAAAAATATTCTACGTCTTTACGTACTTCGCATCATAATTTCTGATACTTGAGAAACTATCTAGTTGTCTAGACTCTATAATACTTCCAGATTGAGTTGTTCTCATTAGTTATATAAAGAACCTGTCTTGAAGCGAGGTAATAACCATCGATTATCGCAGTACTAGCTAATAACGGTTAAAGCAATTTATTAAGAGATTTCTCATTACTTGGAGATGACAATTAGCAAACCTCAATAATAACGAAATAATATATAGTTTAAATGGGAGAGGGAGAAATCGATGCGGAAAGAATATATAATTATGATAAATAAATATCGTATTATATGTTGCATAATTAATTAAAAATGATATGCAAGTTATTGCATTTTAAAAATTGTAACAATGATTTGATAAGTTAGATTTTGAAGTAAACATGTGCATGTTTTACTAAACATAAGTTCAGTTACACTTCAGTGACATGGGAAGTATTTCTTACAAACTGTTTAAGTTTGAAAATTTTATTCACATACACATATGGCAATGTGTATGAACTTGATATAAGTAACTGATTTTCTAGGAAAAAATGGGTGTATAGTGAATATATGAACACAAGCTGCAAAAATTTAATCATTAGCCTATATATTTCTTCTTTCTCACACTATTACCTCCAATGTGATTATTTTACACCTAAATTGTTTAACCCTCTGACTGCTCGATTTGTAAACGGAAATAGATTCAAAAATTGTGTATTTTTTGTTTTCATATTTTAAATCTATATATACTGGGCAATTAAAGTACGCATTTTGTCTTTCTAAAAAAGATTTTTTATATTTATTTTCATCATGAGAAATTAAGCTATAAAAAAAAATAATTTCAGATGTTATCACTTGCAAAATTTATTATTTTAATAAATTTCAACTGAATTGCAGTTACTTTCTATTTATTACATAATATACATAATTATATTATGTAATATAACTATAGTTCTAGTCCTTTAATTCTATTTATAACATAATTAAAAGTTTCATGTTGTATATAATTTGTTTCATTTGTTAAACATTATAAAGGCTGGATGCGCTACTTAATAAAGTATGAAAAACTCATGCCCGCGAAAATCGTAGAATGAGCAGATTTTGCTACATTTGTGTTGTGGAATTCGCGGGATGAACAGTCGAAGGGTGAATATTCAGAACAAAACAGATACTGCTCGAAATTGTATTGCAATTCTTTCCCATAATTTAGGTTGTTTTTTATTCCCTTTGAAATGTCTTTATGTGTGTATGTCATAAAGCAAAATATTAAGATAATTGTGAAAAATATGTATTGTCAACTGTTTGGAGTATAATTAGCCGATATGGACAAAAACTTGGCTTAATACAATATATGTCCTACACGGAAAGGATAGTTCTGTAACTGTTATAACAGAAAAATAGAATCAATATCTTTCGACAAACCGATGGTCAGGCATGAGACATCAAAATACATCTATGATTTATTTCAAATAGGTGAAGACTGTACCATACTAGGAGCAGTTTTTGGAATACTATGTACTTCAATACTCCATCTGCCATGACAATACCTCACCTTTGTAAATCCAATCCTGTAGCCTATTCTTGCAATATGAAGCTTCTACCTACACTGAACGTTCCGTTGACAGGCTGAAATAACTGGTTTTAAACAGTAATGATACCGGTTCAAACAATGTCCCGATGACCGGTTCAATTAATTGGTTTGAAACAGTATTGGCACCTGCTCAAATAACGAGATGTATCAGCGACACAATTTGGAAAATTAAATTAGGTCCAGCGACAGTGATTAGTCAACCTTACCTTTACTCCTGGAGGAGACAATATTGTTTAAATTTTATTTG
>CM063498.1:49891445-49893945 GCA_032207245.1 Pardosa pseudoannulata
ACTGTTATTAGTTTTAAAATTTAATTCAGTTAAAATACGCGATGTATAGGAAATAAATCTCTTTTTTCCTTAATGTGACATCTAGTAATACAGTAGAACCTCTTTTTAACGAACCCACTATATAACGACCCTTAGTTAGAACGACCATCCTAAAAAGTCCCAATTACTTTTTCCATAGGAATAATGTTAATTTTGAATCATTACAACGTCTCCAAGCGTATTATTTTTCGTTGGAGAGAACGCCAATTTTAGTCCGCAGAACTCATGTGATAGTGGGTTATTCCGAAATTCTTGTACTGTGGTGCAACTTCAAGAAACCTGTACTCCTCTCTTTGTGTTTACTTAAAGGAGGGGAAGGGGCATAATGAAAAGGGGAGAACTAAATCTTCAATTATTTTTTCATCAGTTTGTTGCCGTAGATGAAACTACGTAGTACACATTTTTACGTAATAATTAATCGAAAACAGGCAAAAATAAAGAAGACTTCTCAGCATGGAAGGAACTTTGTTACCTTAATCACATTGTTTCTTAGTAACTAAAACATTATTTTCTTTTCAATCTCCAATTTCTAAAAATTTAGTATACACAAGCGATTAATTACACAAGATTTTAACATATGTGAAAAATTTGAAGATGTCAAATAGTGTACTCCAACTTCCTACATTAATTTTTATACTATTATTTTGGTTTTTTCTTCTTGCTTATCCTTCTGATGTGAATCAAATCACATTTATCAAATAGTTCACTTTAAGTACATCCAAGACAAAAGTTTATTGCTTTAAAATATTCATATTTACCAAATTAATGCAATTGATCAGCTGTCGTGCCTCTTCAATATTACGCTTTGTGTAAAATGTGATATTATTAGTCACATTGAAAAACCTGATGGTTTTTAAATGTCCTGATATCAGTCGAGGCAACATAGTTTAGATAACACTGTCACCCTCATAAACAATTAAAGCACCAGGACCCTCACTAGAATACCATGCATGTATTCATGTGTTTGATTCCAAGAGATGTTTATAGAATCAGTACTTTTTGAATGTAGCTCAAGGTACGTTACATAGTCACCAATGACCTGAGTTTTGTAAAAGCTTTCCTTTGACAGTACAACTGCAATATCATTATATTTAAAATTTACATTGGGAGCACTCCATTGAAGACATTTTGGTGGTCTTGGCAAAAACCCAATTTTCTGAAAGTCTTCAAACTAAAATGGCTTTAGAAAATGGTGTCTGGAAGATCACCAAAATAAAAAGAACATGGTCGGCACCACATGGCTTTTAAGAAACCAAAGTTACAACAAAATTCTACAAAATGTCACACAACATACATTTTACAGATTTTTACTATTTAAGAACTGTAATGATCACATCAAAAATGAATTTTATAGTGCGTTTGTATAGAAAATAAATATTTAAAAAGTCTTTAAAACAATTTAAAATTTTTCATGGGGGTTCATACCCTTGATGATTATTACATAGAACAATAAATACATATTGCATACACATATATTTTAATAAGGGCAATTAAATTTAGTTTTTATAAGACCAACCTCTTTTAAAAAATTAGGAAATAATTGCCTCCTGTTTAACAAATACAAAACAAAACTTGATCCTATTGCACCTTATCCCAGCATAAGCACTGCCCTTCCCACGAACTACATAATCCCCACAAAATCTCCTGATACTTCATAACCACGTTAATTAGAGCCAAAACGTTCAAAACAATATCTATAATCCACAACTAGAAAGAAACATACTAAAAAGAAAAAACATATAATTCTACAACCTGACCACACGTCCGTACTCCAGGAATCCCATAAGGCAAAAGAAATAACTAGAAAGATATTATTCTAAAGAGCCGGGTGGTGACGTCAGAAACCATGTGCACCAATGGGGCTGAAAGAACGAACAAGGGTTGCCACTACAAAAATTCCAATGGCAGGATAGACAAAGCCAAGCAGTCATCGCCCTGCAAAACGCTCGAAAAATCACCAAATTTGGCGACAAAAGCCGAGTTGTAAATATCGCATCTGTACCGGAGATAAAGCTGAGAGAACGATACTAGAAATGGACAGTGTATTGAGTTTTGCTATAAGCTTGTCTATTTTGTCTAAAACTTTAACTCTCAGGAGTTGATAACATAACTGTAAAAATAATTTGACAGCATATTTCCAGATCTTTTGAAACTATCCTTTGTTACTTGGATACAATTCCGATAACAGCAAAGTGATAAAATTTTATTTAAAGAAAAACACTGCAGAAAACTGTTAAAATTAACTATTGTTATCCATCCTACATATAGATGATAACAAAAAGACATGATAGAGTTTTGGTTAAAGAAATATAGTCCAGAGATCTGTAATATGAAAGAAAATATTTTATCTAACAATATGTCTTGAGTAGTTAAAACATTAAAAAAACTTTTATATTTGCATTAACTTAATAAACCTTGCTTTAATTCCTTTTGAAGTTATTAGACCAAGAAGTCCAACAGT
>CM063498.1:49898945-49916445 GCA_032207245.1 Pardosa pseudoannulata
GACAAACGATCCATAACATTGTGTGAAATATACAACTTATTATAATTAAAAAATAGAAAACATGTATATAGAATTCTCTGAAATATCTGAAAGTTTCATATTTATCATTCGTTGAAGACATGCTGATCCATTACATTGTGTGCAATATACAACTAATATAAAGAAAATATGGAAACCATGCATTTAAAATTCTCTGAAATATCTGAAAATTTCAGATTTATCATTTGACGAAGACATGACGATATATTACACTGTGTGCAATATACAACTAATATAAAAATATGGAAACCATATATTTAAAATTCTCTGAAATATCTGAAAGCTACAGATTTATCATTCGTCGACAAACGATCCATAACATCGTGTGAAATATACAACTTATTATAATTAAAAAATAGAAAACATGTATATAAAATTCTCTGAAATATCTGAAAATTTCAGATTTATCATTCGTCGAAGACATGACGATATATTACACTGTGTGCAATATACAACTAATATAAAAACATATGGAAACCATATATTTAAAATTCTCTGAAATATCTGAAAATTTCAGATTTATCATTCGTCGATGACATGACGATATATTACACTGTGTGCAATATACAACTAATATAAAAAATATGGGAACCATATATTTAAAATTCTCTGAAATATCTGAAAATTTCAGATTTATCATTTGACGAAGACATGACGATCTATTACAATATGTGCAATATACAACTAATTATAATGAAAAATGGAAAAAAAAATTATTTAAAATTCTCTGAAATAATTTATCATTTCTGAAAGTTTTAGATTTATCATTCGTTGAAGATAAGACAATCTGTTACATTGTGTGCAATATACAACTAATTATAATGAATAAATGGAAAACGTGTATTTAAAATCCTCTGAAATATCTCAAAGTTTCAGATTTATCATTATTCGAAGACATGACTATCCATTACATTGTGTGCATTATACAAGTAATTATAGGAAAGACATAAAAAATGTATTTAAAAATTCACTAAAATATTCTATTTTTATTATTCTTCTAAAAAAATGAGATCCAACTCAGATTCCAGCCATTATTACGCAATTACGGAGAAGCATTTTAGTGAAAAAAAATTTTTTTTTTTCAAACCCGCCACAAATTCCCGGATTCTTCTTCCTAGAAAGCTTTTCAATCTCACCTCGATTACTTCTCCGAAAATGAACTCCTTGTATTCAGTAAGAGTTGTCTCTGACATGTTTATTAAAGTGATTTATTAAAAGTCTTTTAGTTCCAGCCACACGCTTGACTTAAATAAGCAGAATGTTTTACCATAGATTTCATGAATGGGACACAAATTCAGATACACTGCTCGGCGTTATCCCAGAGTATAAAGTGAATTTTAAAGTAGTTATTTAAAAGAAGAATTTTAATTCAGTATTCGATATGAGTAAATGGAATGCATTTAAGTACAAAATAATACAGAAATACAATTATATTCAATGAGTTCTACTAACAAATAATTCCCTTAAAATGGAGGACAAATTATGTTTTAAAATTCGATTAATTTATGCAATTTCAGTCGACTCACTTATGTTTTACCTAACGACATATTTTTATCTCTGCTGAGATTCATTTAAGACGTAGTAAAGAAATTCAGAATAATGTTTAAAAGAATTATCAGAATCAGTTATCAGACTTAAAATATGCTGTTAAATATTTCAGTAAAGTAAATTTATTTTGGGTACGAAAATAAACTTAGTCTTATTTATCTTTGTAACCCTGGAATGTCAACGGAAAATACATAAAGAGATAAACTAAACTAAAATAAAGTAAGTTAAACCATATTTGGAATTGATTACTCAGATGATTTTTGTAAAAATTTTGTAGAACTTATTTTTTTTATTTGCATTGCACAAATAATAAAATCCTGGAAAACCATTATAAGAACTCTTTATAAGTGATTTTTCCATACTGGCATTGTTCAGAGAAGTAGATTCGTTTCTATTTCCAGGAAGTTATTTTATACTATTCTACTTTAATTTGAGTATCTTCGATTCATGATACTTCCCCTAGAGCAAATAATTACATATTAATTTGTTAATTGCTTAATTACTTTTACAATAATGTTCCAAAACAAAGGGAAAATAAAAAGAGCACAAGCTTAACGACCAATATAATCGATTTTAGTGGTCTAGATGTTCTAAAAGTAAGTACTGATTACCCTCAAATAAATTGCTTGTCATTTTCTCCAGTCGGTGTTTTTAATAATAAAGAAAATGACTTTGTTAGTAATAAAGATTATGATGTAGTGATATATGTAGAAAAATGTATTTTGATTGTTTTTATTTTCTAATTTTTATGTTTCCGGGGAGTATTTCTAATGCTTGATAGAAATATTTCACTTTGTTCTATACTTAGTAGTTTAAAAGTCATTTTAGTTTTCTGTAAACTTTTGTAACATGTAATACATGACATAATGCGATGGTTATTATACAATTATGAGCTACTAATTCGTGTAATTTGTGCATGAAGTTGGCACAAAGTTGCCTTAAATTTTACTCATATATTTTGTATTTTAAAATTCTAGGTTGTCTTTATCATTTTTAATCAATCTAATCATTTCGAGGCTTTAAGCTGTGTTTTTTTTAAAATATAATCAATTTTTATAAATGTATATTAAAATTTAACTATGAAATCAGCCATGTTTTGCTGAAAAAAGTAGTGTACATTTTTTTAGAAGAAAGCTTTTAACATTAATATAAAATTTTTATTGTCGTAAGTACACAATTTAAATGAACGTACACATAGTTATATTTTCTAAAAGCATGTAAACAGCTATATTTAAAAGAAAAGAATGTATTAAATTTCTAAAAAAACATTCTGGATGATTTCTAAAATATCATTTTGGGTGAGAACGAAAAGTATTTCCTAAACAGATTAAACCTCACCCCTCGTACTAACGTAAATATCAATTACTAGTTTTCTTGATATTATCTTGGATTGTTTCGTGCATGTTGTCCTATACTATTGATTACGTTATTATAAAATATTACTACAAATATTGTCATGTAGTTTTGTGCCAGTATAAAAAATCAACAATCAACACCATTTGGTTTTTTTATTTAATGAAATATATAAAAATATACAGAGATTGCTTACAAACGTTTTAACGTTGAACTGGCAAAACATATAGCAGTAATTCTGAACACTCTGATAAAAAAAGGTTATCTAGGCTGGATAGTAACAGATAGGTTACGTCCACACACAAACTTTAATTCGAAACTAGCAGTTCAGTTGGTCTTTACTTCCGATGAAGGTTTATTTGCTTCCTGAAAATATTCCTACAATGGATATTGTCTATCAATTATCAACATAGGATCACGTCGATAACAAGCATGAAATAAGTAGTTGCATCGGTAAAACCAGCACTTCCAGTCAAACGATCATTTAACAGTTTTGCCAATAATTTCAGTCATCTTACAGTAGACAATTACCAAATATCTTATCTCTCTATGATGTATACTCATAATATTGCCATATCCATTAATCTAACCAGAATTTCAGTTGAAACGGATTTCTAATACGGGATCTAATGGTTTTAATTGGTCAATTACAAAATATCTTATATACCTATATATTTTATCATGCAATATTGTCATATGCATCATTTCATGTGCATCTGTCTAATCAGCATTTAAGGTCAAATGAATTTCTTGACTTCATCTAACGGTTTTGCGTGGCCACTACCAAATATCTTATATCCCTGCTTTGTATCATACAATATTGCCGTATGCATTGTTTCAGTTGAATCGATCTAACAAGCGTGTAAGGTCAAGCGAAATTCTTCACTTCATCTAACGGTTTTGCGTGGCCACTACCAAATATCTTACATCCCTATTTTGTATCATATAATATTTTCACATATATCTTTTCATGTGCATAGGCCTAAACAGCATTTAAGGTCAAATGAAATTCTTGTTCATGATGTAGCGGTTTTAAGTGGCCTAAAACCAGATATCTTATATCCCTGCTTTGTATCGCACAATATTGCCATATGCATTTTTTCAGTTGAATCGATATAACCAGCGTGTAAGGTCAAACGAAATTCTTGTACGCGGTCTAATGGTTATACGTAGATAATTACCAACTATCTTATGTACCTATATTGTATTACCTATTTTCAAATGACATATTAAAAAACTAATCTAATTTAACCATTTTATAACGTACACGATGGGCCATATTATTTAATTTATTTGTAAATTTTTTTACACATTTTACGCATGCATAAAATGTATTATATTTTCATAGAATTCTGTATATTACCCTTAAAATATAATAATAATTTTATTATGTTTTAAGGGTAAAGGAACACTTTAATAAATAATTAAAGTGTTCATCTTGACCCCTTACGAACTTTTTTTATAAAGCATAAAAAATCCACTTTTAAAAAGCGTTTCTTCTTTATTAATTTTTCTCTAACTATTACTGTCTATCGCCACATTAAATTTTAATACTGATAGGAAAAAGATGTAAAATTTCCCTTTATTAAACATCATTAGTTAACATCATTAGCATTTAAATTTTTTAAATTATTCTAAGAATCCTTCTCTTTTCTTATAAGGAGATGTGTAAAAATTCATTGTAAGGTTGAATTCTAGGAATGTATAATTGTATGTATTGCATTATCTTTTTTAAGTAATTACCTTAATTAAAATCCTTAATTTTTGCATACTTATATGCATATTCGTAATTTTAAGATTTATTTGTTTTTGCTACATTGGACATCCTGTGATTTATATCACTATGAATATTTACAGATTATTTCTATGTATAAAGTCTAATATTGCAGTAATTTTGACATTTTATAATATAAATGACACGTTATAATGTTTCTTTTTAGATTACTTTTGTTAGTAAGATGTTTGAAGAAAATACAAATTAAGCTTTTTATAAGACATACATTAAAATGATCTTTGACAATAATTCTCGTCATAAAAAAATACTACAATTTTTTAATAAAATAATCTATAATTTTTCTGTTATTGTGTATAAAAATAAGACTTATAACAGATATATATTTAAAACATGTAATACAAAACTAATATTTAAGAGAGAAAATATTTAATTTTGTTACAAATGTATAACTATTTACAAAAATGTTGCATTTCAATTTTTTAGTATTATATGCAGTTCATCTGCGTAAATATGGCATAGAACAAAACAATTATTTAGTATTAGATACAAATTTTCTTCGTAAATATGGAATAGCGTTTAATTTTAGAGTAAAATAAGGTGCAATTAAAGATATACTTATCCCACAGTGGCATGGATGTTCGTAGCCATTCGGAATCGGCTTTAAGTTGTAGGTATCGGTCTCCTTAGTCCTCGTGTTGCAAAAAGTATACCTTAGCACTACAAACCAAACCAAACCAAACCAAACCTAAAGGTATACTTAAAGCAAAATTTTATTCCACTTGAGAGATTTGAAATTTTAGGAGTTATTAACCTCCAATTTAATTGCTAAATAAAACCTAAATCTGCTATCATCTTGCAATTTTTCTCAAACACAATGTAAGATTTGTTACAATACAGATATATAAAAATTGTACTTCAAAAATTCTAAAGAAAACTTACCGTTTAGAATTTACCATTTGTCGATGAAATAGATTCAAACCAAACCCAGATCTTATACACGCATGCCATTATTTCGCAATTATGGAGAGAAATTTTAGCGGAAAAGATCTCTTTTTAAAATTAGTTTCAAACTCCCAGATATCCCGGAAAGCTTTATTTTTGGGTATCACTTTGATTACTTCTTGGAAAATGAACTCCTCTTATTCAACAAGAGTTGTATGTCACATGTTTGTTAAAGTAATTTATTAAAAGTCCCTTTGAGTTCTAGCCACACGGACCGAATTTCCTTTAGAAAGTTCTAAAGGGGATGTATATATATATATATGTATATGTATATATATGTTTATGTATATATATATATATATATATATATATATGTATATGTATATATATGTTTATGTATATATATATATATATATATATATATATATGTTTGAAGAAAATACAAATTAAGCTTTTTATAAGACATACATTAAAATGACTTTGACAATAATTCTCTTCATAAAAAAATACTATAATTTTTTAGTAAAATAATCTATAATTTTTCTGTTATTGTGTATAAAAATAAGACTTATAACAGTATATATATATTTAAAAAATGTAATACAAAACTAATATTTAAGAGAGAAAATACTTAATTTTTTTACAAATGTATAACTATTCACAAAAATGTTGCATTTCAATTTTTTAATATTATATGCAGTTTATCTGCCTAAATATGGAATAGCACAAAACAGTTATTTAGTATTATATGCAAATTTTCAAATATTCAATAGCGTTTAATTTTGGAGTAAAATACGGTGCAATTAAATATATACTTAATCTAAAATGTCATTCCACTTGATAGATTTA
Source organism: Pardosa pseudoannulata (assembly GCA_032207245.1). NCBI lineage: Eukaryota > Metazoa > Arthropoda > Arachnida > Araneae > Lycosidae > Pardosa > Pardosa pseudoannulata. The sequence continues at coordinate 49,905,412 of CM063498.1, forward strand.
AAATTTCAAGAGTGGTTAATCTCCACTTTAATTGCTATCTAAAACCTAAATATTCTTTCATCTTGCGATTCTTCTCAAACACAATGTAAGATTTGTTTGAGTGCAGATACATAAAAATTGTAATTCAAAAATTCTAAAGAATTCTTACAGTTTCAAATTTACCATTCGTCGAAGAAATAGGTTCAAACCAAACCCAGATCTTATACACACACGCCATTATTTCACAATTATGGAGAGAAATTTTAGCGGAAAAGATCTCTTTTTAAAATTAGTTTCAAACTCCCAGATTTCCCGGAAAGCTTTATTTTTCGGTATCACCTTGATTACTTCTTGGAAAATGAATTCCTCTTATTCAACAAGAGTTGTATGTGACATGTTTGTTAAAGTAATTTATTAAAAGTCCCTTTGAGTTCTAGCCACACGGACCGAATTTCCTTTAGAAAGTTCTAAAGTGCGGTATACAGCTCAGAGACATTGTAAGAACTAGAAAGAAATGTTAATACGTTATTTAAAAGGAAATTCTCCTCCTTATTATATGTAACGTACGTGCAGTTAGATACAAAATAATACAGATTGCTCGAATAGAAGAGAAAATGCATAGTATTTCAAACGGTTATTACAAAGATTGTTAAAATGAAACATCAAAAAAGTATGAAAACTTTTTACGCAGACTGGCAAATTTTTACCTATAAGAAAATGAACTTATGAACCATTTTTCAAAAGTGTAATACCTCAAAAATATCAAACTATATTTTTTAACTATATTTTATTTTGGAGAATTAATATGCATATATATATATATATATATATATATATATATATATATATATAAATATATATATATATATATATATATATATATATATATATATATATATATATATATATAATGTTGTTTTACGTTTCAATTTATTTCTCTATGTATGGATAACCTGAAAGTCTAGACTGTTTAATGAACACCCAGTGCAAAAGTTGGAATGCTAGAGAACTGTTCTTCATATATATAATCATATGTACACACACACACAATATATATTTTTATATATATATATATATTTTAATATATATATATATCAGTGACGTGAGGTAGGTTTTCATGCAGGGTGTGCAGAGAACATGGATTTTCAAACAAATCTTTAATTATTGAGACATCTGAGTTCTCCATTCTGAAACAGGTTATTTATTATGAATATAAATTTACAGATTACAATAAATGAAATATTTACCTACGAGTAGTCGAGTTATAACTATAAAAACAGCTACACTTATGAGAATTCTACTAGCACTGAAGCAAAACGTAACACCACATGGCGCCTGCCGCTACGGTGCCTCATCTGGATGCTCATGGGTGCCGACAAACCAAACGTCTATTCCACGTGCAGAGGATTTCGCTGCACGCTGGCACAATAGAGCAAACTGTTTCTTGTTCGGTCGGTGGATTAAAGTATATTTATTCTTTGTTTTTAACATTTAGAAATCATATAGTCTGCGAAAAACATCGCGACAATTTTAAAAAACAAAACTAGAGTATGGTGTTACATAATATAACTTATATACTGTCTGTAAGACACAATGAATGGTAAAATTTGGACTGTTATTTTAAAATTCGTTTCTTTAAAACAAAACAACATTATTTCTGAGCTAATTATTTCAATAAATATAATACATCCCCGAAATTACTTTACCACACTAAAACATTTCACTTTATATTGATGAAATACTTGTTTCATATTTCCACGAAAACAAAATCTTACAATATATAATTTAAACATTAACCGTCTACAAAATCGTATGGCCAGTTAGTCAGTAAAAAATCAAAATCGCTTCAGAACGTCCCTGCTCTAATACAATGCTTAATAAACCGTACCTTCGGATGATTTTGAAAGCCAAATGCAGGAAAAATAGCTGCACTTGCCTTAGTGCCATATTATGCTGTTCTTCTCCAGTGGCCCATACATATAAAGAGTGATTTCCAATTTAGTGCGCAGTGCGTACACATCAGACTTTCCTGAGTTCGTTTGCTTTTAAATATTGCAGTAGTACCGCAATATATAAATAATCAAAACAATAATTTTACATTTTCGAACATGCAATATCAAGCAAATAATTAAATTTGAATATATTATAAATAAATTTATTATATAATATATAAAGATAGGTAGACATAGGTGCAGAAAATTATTGTCCCTCATAATTTTAGGGTGTATAATAAATATATATAATATATATATATTTATATATATATATATATATATATATATATATATATATATTTATATATATTATATATATATATATATATATTATATATATGTGTGTGTGTGTGTGTGTGTGTGTGAGTGAGAGAGAGAGAGTTAAGTGAATACCTTCTATTTTCTTCTTATATAGCTATTATGCCAACACTTAACATTTCCTTCTACTATCCAAGATGTTTGCTAGCCGTTTTAACATACCCTGAGAGTGTAACGGACATCTTTTAACTAAAACGCCAACATTGTAGTATTAGTCTGCTCCTGCAGCCCAACCTTTATAACGTATAATGAAATATTAGAACCATTTTACTGTTACATTACAGATTATATGCTATTCCCAATCCAAGGCCAAAACAATAAAAGCGTTCCTCCCGAATACCTTATGCCTAAGATACATTTCATCCTATTGATCAAACGAAATAAATTATTAGGATTACGTTGGAGGATAGATTCCCACTACGTCAAAGAGACAGGACAAACCGAAAATTCATCTAGCATGTACAAGACCCTTAACACCTGGGACAAGATATGTGTGAAAAATACCTGCCACCGATAGCGTTTATCTAATTTTTATTTGGAAATTTTCTAAATTTTTTGCTAGGCACCTGTAGAGTTATACTTTTTAAGGCCCCTACTCAAAGGCTTAAACTGTAGCCCCAGTGGTCAATTTAGATTAGGGGTTAAAAGGGGGAATGCAAAATGACGCTGGATTTTTTAGCCCTTGATCAAATTTTGAAAACAACTGAGAATTTTCCTTACACACACACGTACACACACACACTTTATTATTTCATAATGTTTATATATATTAATTATATTTTTATACATATATATATATATATATAATTATATATACATATATATATATATATATAATTTATATATATATATATATGCATATATATGCATATATATATATTATATATATATATATAATTTATATATATATATATATATATATATATATATATATATATATATATATATATATATAGTGTGTGTGTGTGTTCAATATCTAAACTTCATGACATTCAAGAACCATTAAAAGGGCCTTTTTAAACATAGCATTTAGATGATTTTAGTTTAACATTTCAATTTCTCGACCTTTTCCTTTTTCTTGCATAATGGATGATCTGAAAGTCTAGACTGTTTAATGAATACCCACTTCATAAGTGTAATACCTACTTAGGAGATCTTTGTAATTTCGTAATTTTTACACGCTTTGCTTCAAATCATTTAAAGTACCCTGTCTTGACAATCCTTTTATATATGTATATGTCTGCAATATATACATCCGCATTATTTATACATTACGTACATATATGTGATAATATAATATGTATATAATATATAATATATAGGTACATTAAAAAGTTTTCCCAAGTTTCTAAAGTAAATTTTGGAATGTTTTGTTGTTCATACTACAAATACATTTATTCTTATATTTAACATTAATGTTGTATTCAATATTTTGTTATACTATACTTATAATATCATCAGCAGTTCTGTTTTTATCCAAGAGTATATATATTATATATATATATATATATATTATATATATATATATATTAATATATATAAATATATATAATATATATATATATATATATACATATATAAATATTTATAATATATATATATATATATATATTTATATATATATATATATATATATATATATATTAATTTATATATATATATATATATATATATATATATATATATATATGTATAAGTATATGTATATATATATATATATATAATATTTATAATACATATATTTTGTATATATATATATTTATATATATATATATATATATTAATTTTATATTGTATATATATATATATATATATATATATATATATATATATATATATAATTTTTATATATATATATATATATATATGTATAATATCTTTGATAATAGTTTGCATTAAAACTATGATAAAAATTTAGTAATAACATTGGTTAAATATTAAGTAGTTACTTACGATTCCATTTTATTGTACGTCGATAAGAGAAGAAATATTTTTACAAACCTGTAACATTGTGTATCACATGTATTTAGTTTCTAATTACCCTCTGAATACCTAATCAGCTCTAGATAACACTATAAATGTAATATCTCTTAAAATGCTACAAAATGAAACGCAAAAAAAATACAGTTTCTGTGATATCTGATATCTAAAATAAGGTATCAGATACCTGTTTTGAAAATCCTTTTGTAATTTTTTCCCATGTAAAGCAAACATATTTGCTTATAAACACGAGTTAATTTGCTTAAGGCAACGTGTAAACACAATTATGTGTCTTTACAATAGAACAAAGCGAGATATTTTCTCAAAATGTAACTCTTTTAACTTCTTTTGAATTCTTTAAACTCATTTCGCGTGTATTTAATTAGTCCTTTAAGAATGTAAATGCAGACAAATAAAGTTTACAAAATTTCGTCTTGTTTAATTATACGAGTATTATGCAGGAAGATAGGAGATAATTTGCATTGTTGTTTCAAAGAATTTTCTGTTAACATTCATAAAAAAATGTGTAATTGTTCGTGTCTGGCATTTGCACCGTACCTTTTTATGAGATTAAGAATTAAAATTGAAGGTATAGTTATGCTTGCATTATCCCACAGTTCCATTTCTTTTATTCTCCTTTCTGAGTAAATTAAGCTTCTTAAATTCCTCGAAAGCTGACATTAACGTATTTTCTAAGCTACGTCTAGCCAACAAATTACTTTAAAAGTTTAACAAGATTGATAAAGGCAAAGTGTATAAGCTTTTTAAAAATAAATGCGATGAAAAGTTTTTGAAGTTAACTTATTTGATACACAATCTAAGTACTTAGAATTAAATACTATACACTATACTTATATGTTTTGCAATAATATATTAGGGAATTTTAATATAATATAGTTATCTTTCCGACACGTATGTAATATTTGTAATAAATGCTAAAATGTAGAACTTTATACATTGATTGGAAGTTTAGATTTGTGCGTTTGTTTCTTGATAAGATTATAGTGATTTATACATTATTAAAAATACCAAAAAGTGTCATTTTTGTGGAAAAATGGAATAAAATATAATTTTATATCATTGGATTATCATTTTATTAGAAATTTCCCATGAAAGTGCATCCTAAGATTAAAATAATACCTTTTTACTTGTCATAGTATTATTATCTCTCTGAATAATTTCTCGATTTTGAATTACATATTTTTAAAGATACTGTGGAAAATAATTTGACAATTTATAATGAAATTGATATAAAATCAGTACAAATATTGGAAGGTGTATGGTATGATTAAATGTTTTGTTCAATGCAGCCACTGACTACAGAATTGCATTTCGTCCAACATATATGTGTGAATCACTTCATGCCATTTGAGCTTAACATCTTTAACAAAAGAATAAAAACAACCGAGCTAAATTATATTTATTTTTAAATTATTAGCTTTATATCGTTATTTGTTCAAGCATGTTAACACATTAAAGGCGGGAGTCCGAGTACTACGATTTATCTCGACTGTACCTTAAAGGTGAGAGTCGTAATACACTGCCTGATATTTATTTTAAAATTATTAGCTTTCTATCGTTATTTGTTTAAGCATGTTAACACATTAAAGGCGGGAGTCGTAGTACTACGATTTATCTCGACTGTACTTTAAAGGCGGGAGTCATAGTAATACGATTTATTTCTACTGTACCTTAAAGGCGGGAGTCGTAATAATACACTACCTGATAGTTATTTTAAAATTATTAGCTTTCTATCATTATTTGTTCAAGCATGTTAACACATTAAAGGCGGGGGTCGTAGTAATACGATTTATCTTGACTGTAGCTTAACCCTTTATTGAACAGTGGTTTCGCGGTAAAACCATCTGTTTAAAATATTTTTTTTCTTAAAAATATATTAATGATTTTTTTGTTTGTATGTCACACTTTATACTATTAATGAATGGTAGAACTACACACAATTTAGTTTCTCTTCGAAATATCCACGTTTAAACTTTCTTTGTGGAAAAGCCCAGGAATTTGATTTTTTTCCTTCTTGTCCCCAAATAAATACACCTACACCAAACATTACTTATAAATTCTTTAGCTATTCATCTATCACATACTTTTAATGATAATTATTAAATGTTCTTCAACTATTTTAAGAATGCATTATTTTCCCACTGCACAAGGATATAGATAGTTTCACAGTAAAAAAAAAAATAAAAAAAACCACTACGAACAGAAATTGAAATATTTTGCACATATTTCACTTATACGAGGTTCATAGATTACATTATTAACCTAATTCCGTCAAATCTCAAAGAATTTTCAACAGTGACCTTTAAATGGTTAAAGGCGGGAGTCGTAGTAATACGATTGAACAATCCATGCTCCACTTTACATTTGTATTTAGTACATTTTGGGGTTTGAAGCTGTTCGCTCGTTCAAATTCTATTTACAATAAATTTTGAAATCCTTCAATATGGTTTTACTCGAAAGTAAAGATGTATATGCAGATGATTTGTCATAAAAAAGTTGACTTGCTTGAAATGCGAGTTTTGCAAGGCATCTCTTCACCTCGGCGAGTGTTATCAACATTATCACACTCATAAAAATACTAGATTCCTCTCATAAATATGTACTTTAAAACATTTTTTTGTAATTAGTGTTTAGTTCTTTTAAATATTTCTTGAAGTAATAAACTTTTTGAAGTCTAAGTTTTTTTATGATTACACAAAATGTCGCCCACTCTAGTACGATAAACGAGGCGTGGCGGTAGCCACTTTACCTAGCATACTTTCTTCAAGATCCCTCGCCTTTAATATGTTAAATAGAGATGCACTTCTATGTTGTCCCCAAATAGCAAAAAGCAAAGGTTGTATAGCAGCTACTGACTAAAAATGCATTTCGTTCTACATAAAAGTTCCTATGACTTCAATCCATTTGAAATTATCAGTTTTATTAAAAGAATAAAATAACAATGTATGTGAAAATTATTTTATATATATTAGTAGCTTTCTATTGTTATTTATTTAAATAGGCTAAATATAAATGTATTTCTATGTAATTCTCAAATAAAAAAGAACAGTTTCTACAACAGATTACCACTTTCCGTAACCGCACCTTATGTAATAGGTTTGGTTTGGAGTGCTACGGTCTACTATTTTGCAACATGAGGGTTAATGAGACCGGAACCTACAGCTTAAAGCCGATTCTGAACAGCGACGAACTCCCATGCCACAGTGGGATTCCAACCCATAAACTCCGGTACCAAAGGCCAGCACACTAACCAACCGGCCATTGTTCGGCCTTATGTAATAGCATTGTTGTAATGTACATACAACCTATACACCAGTGTTCGTTACAAGGGGGAAACACAGAATGAATATAATACCTTATATAGATTCAGACATTTATTCTATACATTTATTTACAAAAATACTTGGTTAACATAATCATCAATCATTTATATCTTCTATTTACACTGTTATTATCCCACAACTCTTTATAAGGAATTATTATTATTAACAGAGGCCTAAGTCAAAGGACTGTAAATATTATTTATAAATTACCTCCATTAAAGTCACAGGGGAGCAGGCAGGGGCTTTCCTCACGGGCATACGGGACGAGTTGGTGATGTTGAGCGGGGCGGTGTCAGTCCGGGCGCACGGGACGAGCTCGTGCTAGTGGATTCTTGTTCCACTTCTCTCGACTGCCCACTTCTAACTCTCAGCTCTCAGCCTTCAGCTCTCACTCCGTTTCCAAAAACTTCACCTAGGTCCCAACGCCCCTCCTTTTCTTGTCATCCAATCCCTTCTCTTTGGGAAATTTTCCCACATCAAATGCCCTTCGGGAGTGCAGGTGGGCTCATTAAAGTAGCCCCTTTTTGTTCAAGCTGACATTACATTTTAGCCCCTGCTCCCATAATTCACGCTTACAGTTCTGTGCGAGCTTGACCGTTATGCTGCCATTCCGTGAAGTATCCTCTCTGCAGGGGTCCCTAAACTTGACGTAAATAATTGGGGTCTTAAATTCGTCAAGGAAAATCCTCCCATGGCTATGCATGCACGTGCAACTTACCGTGAGAAAGTACCTCGGTACAAGAATGTATGATTTATAAATATATTTACAAGTATATGACTAGTTTATAATACGATTACTTTGTTGAATCTCTTTGTGCATGAGTACCACTTTAAACTCTTCTTCAATTAACTAGCTGTTGATGAACACATATTTACACTTTAAGGCTCCAAACAAGCTGATTTAGGTTTTTAATTGTGGGAAATTATTAAGGCATATGAAAGAATGAATGCTGGGATATCTTATTATCCCACTTTCTATCATATGTATGAAATTAGAAACAGCATATTTGAAATTATTTGAAACTATTATCATTTTCTAGATCAATGGAATCAGAAAAACAGATTTGTAGTTCAAACTGCATCTAACTTAACAAAAATATAACCAAACTATTATGTAGCCCGTCATATGACGGGATCAGTAAAATTTTTAATTTTTCCAGAATTGTAAAGTACCTTATGAGGCAGATAAAAAAAATGGTTTCCATTTAGCTGAGAATTATCTTGCAACAAAAAATAATCGATGATTAGATTTAAAATTATCACATATGTACCTAATTTATTATTTAAAGCAAATATAAAAGAAAATTAGTTACGTAATATCTAAGTTCAGTGATAAAAAGTATGGAAATAATGCAGACGATATTTAAATAGTTTAGAATAAAAATGATTAAATGAGATGGTTAAAGGAATGACGTCATAATGCGTTATTTAAAAACGTTATTTTTACCTATCTATTATGTGATAAATTGGTAAATTTAATCGCCTGCTCTCAAAATGGGGCTTGATATAATGGTATTAAACTCTCGAAAATAAGGAACGATATGTATTTCGAATGTTTTTTGCCGTGATATAAAGTATATTTATACAAATTTATTTTAGAATCGGATAAGTAGTTTAGGAGAAGATAAACTTTACTCGTTTTGAATTGTGTTAATTGTAACACATCAAGAATCCAATATCGAAGCCTCTAGGTCCAACTGCTTCATAAATTCGAGGACAGACGGACATATAACTTAGACTATTATTATATAATTAATCACAAAATCGTAAAAATGTGGAGATTTATTTTATGAATACTTTATAAAGGTTTATTAAAATTACTTTTAATATACAATTAATTTTAGAAACCCTATAAATACTATATCATTAACAAAGATGTGGCTGACTAATTAAATAAATATTCGTTTATCTTTACTAAACTATGTTTTTTGATTTGCTAATACATCAGCACAAAGTAATTTACAGAACAAAAATTATTGAAATAAAGAAGTAATGGCATCAAAGAAAGACTTATTTTCTATTGTAGAACAATGATTTCCCTTCCCACAATTATACTTCAATAGGCAGTTCTTAGAGGTAAACTTAATTAAGTTCCTTTTTATCATTCTGCTTATACCGCCTGTCATCAATTATTTATTTTCCACTCCTTAATTAGGTTCATTTATCTTTCGAGCACTAATCATCACCGCATAAAATATTCTTGACCTCATATATTGATATTCCACCTCTTCTGTAATTCTAGAAACATATTTACATAACTCTCCAGTACTTATACGCAAAATTTCGGAATTTTACAAGTCGTTATTCTCGTCATGTTTTTTGAAAGAAAATTGTGTTTATTCATTGCGTAGGATGGCAGCTTATTTTTTCTCGAATATTTGACTTTTATTAATCATTTTCTAAGTAAAGTACTTGAGTAAATACGCTATTTTAATTCACGTGCTTGTAAATTTTGGATGAAAGAAACGTAAAGTTCAAGCCACGTATTATTAAAAGACACGAAATTGTTTCATTTATCATCGAAAACTTAACTATTTTTTTCATATGTTAAGGTATCTGTCTAAGTTAAAAACGTCATTTTTGGCGAAAAATCATATTTGTTTTATTTCTCTATAGTAAAATTTCAACTTACAGACTTCTGAATCTGTTATTCTTTTGTCTCTAAGGCATTTTAAAGAAAAGTTACAGATGTCCAAACATCAGTGACAGCTGTCAAACCAAAACGGGAGTAGCGACTTCGGAACCGGAAGTTGTGAATTTAAAGCCTTATAAAGAGCATTTTCGGGGCAAAACTTTTTAAATTTTCATGAAGATTAGTTTATATATTTTTCTACTATTTTTAATAATTAGCAACTTAGCAATTAGAAAGTTTTGAAGCAAGAAAGTGTGGGGAATTTTAAACATGTATTTTAACTTTTTCATAGCTAAAGTTGCTTTCATAAACTTCGAATGCGTTTTTCTAAGAACGGTATTGTTAATAAAATGTTGAAACTTGGAATGTGATTTCTCAAAATGTTCTTAAAATATTTTGTTGAAAATTATTATGAATATTATTGATAGTATTTACTAGTGAATAACATAAAAATTTTAAATTTGGGTAATTTTAAATGATGTTACACTCATAGATAGATATAAAGGTAATGAAAATTCGGTAAAAATTCAATGTGTATGATTTTGAAGGACCGAAAGTTTTTACCAAATGTAAATTAAGCAAACATTTTCGGTGATTCTCTAGTCCTCTCTATAAGAAATGTGTTGCATCAAAAAGTGTTGAAATAAATTAATTTATTAAAAATATTGTACCCGTTTTTACTAATTGTTTTTTTATTTATAAAAATTTTATAAAAACTTCTCCAGGAATAATTTTTTAAGTGCAATTCTCTATGATAATATAAAAAAGAAATCTAACAATGTAAAAA
>CM063498.1:49923945-49946445 GCA_032207245.1 Pardosa pseudoannulata
GTATAGAATTAGACGGCTTGAATGGAAACCCACAACTTTGATGAGTCTAGTTCAGCCATGTCAAAATAAAGGTATTTTCAACAAACAAATAAAACATTAAATAAGTGATCAATGTGTGTTTACACCAAAGTGGTTTCACGAATCTAACAAAGGAAACAGAGAAAGCATAAACTAAGCAGGGAGGTCATGGATAGAAGAATGATTTCAAACTTCAAATTCTTCTCGCACCCAAAAAACTGTTTTATATATTTCATGTTTTTTTAAACGGAAAAATCTAACTACTATTTAATTTCTACTCTGCAGAACCATATTTCTTAGTTTCGAAAAAATGTCTTTGTTGCATAAATAATAAATATGAAAAACTATTGGCAGCATTCCAGAATCGGCACTTCAATTTTAAAAAGAAAAAAAATATGTAATTTCGTCTATATTCCATAGGAAATATTGTTAGAAAGTACACCTTGCACCAAGTGTTTCCTTTCTTTGTTACATTCTGCGTATTAGTCTCTTCGTACAAACCTAATTAGCTCCATTTATCATTCGGGAAATAATTATCCTTTGACAACTCGACAGCTGGATTTCTTTTCATCCTTCCATCCACCATGTCTTTTGAAATGTTAATTTGAATTCTGTTAGAGAACATCCAGAAGAAAATAAGAGCGTTTAGTAAATGAATTGCATTTGGTATTTCTTGCAGGATGCACTAAGGGACTAATATGACTTTAAAAGAATATTTGGAAAATAGATTTATGAGATGCATGTCCTAATTTGGAAGCAAATTGTTTTATTTATAAAGATCAAAATAAAAATCGAAATTATTAAACATTTTAGTGTACATTTTTTAAAAGTTTAATGGATATTGAAATCAATTTATATGCTCATTGTTGATAACAGTACATTAAAAGGTTTTGTAAATTGCTCCCTACTTCTATTTGCATTCTCTATTTCTTATCGTATATGCTAAGAAGACAATATACTTTTCGCAGAATAGCAGGGTAATAGATTCCTGTGATAGAAGACATAGCATATAATTAAAACATTTTATTAACTGAGGTCTTAACACATTGTACATTATTATAACAGTTACTGTAAATTCAGTGTGATATTAAAATTATTTTAATGGAATTTAATTGACTTTCTAGATTTATTGCAATTAACAGTGCCCATGTAGAGTTATTTGAATGCGTTTTTGTTGTTTCTGGTGTCGCATTGTCAAACCAAGTACGATTTAGCCATACGCTACTCGTATAAAATAAAGGGGTACAACTTTTATTTTAAGGAGCACCTTAATAGTGAAAGTACGACTTGAAGTACGATCGTATGTTTTAGATATCAACCGATATTTACACTCAAAATGAAAATATCATTAGTTTAAGCGGTTATAATTTAATCAGTTTAAATATTTCCCATGCTGTGAATATTCTATTATTAATTAACATTAGTTTTCAAATAATTGAAAAGTATATAACATACACTTATTAATAATCGGAAAAGGCAGTAAATTTGAAAAGATATGAAAAGTTACAACAAAATAAAAAATATTTCAAAGTAAATATCATTTATAAACTATTAGAATCTGTAAAAAACAAGTTCTTCAAAAAATATGAATCTCCTTAAAACACTAACATAAATAAAAAAAATCAAAACACATGAAAGAAAAAAAAATAAGATGAGGTTATGAAATACTTATGGTACATATCTTAGGTGAATGCGTTTATGAAAGGGAAGTTGCTTATTTAAACCTTGAACCCAAGTTTTTGCAAGCAAGACAAAAAAAAATCGGACAGCATCATGCTCTCAGCACAATGAGAGGGCCAAACAGTTTAATGGGATCATTTAAAACCTCAAGTATAGAATTAGACGGCTTGAATGGAAACCCACAACTTTGATAAGTCTAGTTCAGCCATGTCAAAATAAAGGTATTTTCAACAAACAAATAAAACATAAAATCAGTAATCAATGTGTGTTTACACCAACGTGGTTTCACTAATCTAACAAAAAGAACAGAGAAAGTATAAACTAAGCAGGAGGTCATGGATATCTGAATCATTTCAAACTTCAAATTCTTCTCGCACCCAAAAAACATTTTATATATTTCACGTTTTGTTTTTAAAAACGGAAAAATCTAACTACTATTTAATTTCCACTCCCCAGAACCATATTTCTTAGTTTCGAAAAAATGTTTTTGTTACATAAATAATAAATATAAAAAACTATTGGCAGCATTCCAGAATCGGCACTTCAATTTCAAAAAGAAAAAAAAAATATGTAATTTCGTCTATATTCCAAAGGAAATATTGTTAGAAAGTACAGCTTGCACCAAGTGTTTCCTTTCTTTATTATATTCTGCGTATTAGTCTCTTCGTACAAACCTAATTAGCTCCATTTATCATTCGGGAAATAATTATCCTTTGACAACTCGACAGCTGGATTTCTTTTCATCCTTCCATCCTCCATGTCTTTTGAAATGTTAATTTGAATTCTGTTAGCGAACATCCAGAAGAAAATAAGAGCGTTTTGTAAATGAATTGCATTTGATATTTCTTGCAGGATGCACTAAGGGACTAATATGCCTTTAAAAGAATATTTGGAAAATAGATTTATGAGATGCATGTCATAATTTAGAAGCAAAACGTTTAATTAATAAAGTTCAAAATAAAAATTGGAAATTATTAAACATTTTAGTTAACATTTTATTGAAAATTTAGTGCGTACTGAAATCAATTTACATGCTTCTTTCTTAATATCAAAGAGGAAATAAAAATGTTTTGTAAATTGCCTTCCTACTTCTATTTGCATTCTCTATTTCTTTTGGTATATGCTAAGAAAACAATATACTTTTCAGCAAAATAACAGGGTAATAGATTCATGTGATAGAAGACATAGAATATAAGTAAAATATTTTATTAACTAAAGTCGTAACACATTGTACAATATTATGTCATTTAGTGTAAATTCAAACCGAACGATGGCCGAGTGGTTAGGATGCAGTATATCTTATTAACACTATAAAATTTATCTCTCAGATAAGGTATTTTCTATTTTTTAATATTCTGTTAATTTTCTATATTGTTTAAAAATTATATTATTTGATAAAAATGAATGTAGCTAGGTTGTTATTAAAGAATTTGCAAAAAAATTCTGAAAAGATGAGAACAACCGATGTATATTTAAAAACAGCTGTTATATATTAAAATTATCTATGAAAAAGTACTTTGTCCCTTTACATTCAAGGGTATTGGGCTTAGACAATTTATTATGGTTGTGTCCATCAATATGTTTGGAAAACTCCCTAATATCCTCTGTAAAAATTACAACTTGGTAAATAATATTTTCAACAGCTCCAAAAGTACTGATAAAAATATTCATAATTCCAAGTTGATCACTTCAGTTAATTTTTAATATATAGAGACAAAATGTTTCGAAAGAGTTATTCGGAATGATTATAAATTACATTAGAACCTCGTTATAGCGACCCCCTGTGGAACCAACATCATATGGTCATTGTAGCTAATTGAAAAAATAATAAAAAAAATCTAGCAAGGAAATGTTGGAACAGTACATACCTAGAGAACACTTCTATTTATTTGTATTTCCATTACTGAATTTAAAAAAAAAGTCTTTGAGTGACGCCTGTTTCAAGTTCTTTTGGGAATTTTTCATTATCACTGATTCCATATCCATTAGTTTTTGAAGGAAATCTTCAGATAAATTATCCTTCAAAATATTGACATAAGTCATTGTTTGCATTGAAGGTTTCTTTTTCATTCACTTTTTCAAAAGCTTGGAATATTTCTTCTCCGTCGTCGGAATAGCAGATTTTTTCATTTCCGGTAATACGAGCAATAACATCGTCCTCATTCAAATTTTCACCAAACAATGGTCGAATGTTTAGGGTGCTGGCCTTCGGAACCGTAGTTCCGAAGTATCCGATATATATATATATATATATATATATATATATATATATATATATATATATATATATATATATATATATTAAATTAATAATTTAAGGGTGTCAAAGAAGAAACCTGAGGGCACTCTTTAAGGCAGGCGCAAGAATCACTAATAACTCCGTATAAAAGCACTTGATGGGTAATAATTGAGAGAGAGCATCTTCAGATTGAGTTGCTAATGAACCCATTCTAACAGTCTGGGTTAATTAGCAACATTTATATATATTTATATAATAGGTCATTTATATATATATATATATATATATATATATATATATATATATATATATATATATATATATATATATATATATATATATATATATATATATATATATATATATATATATTATATATATATATGTATATATATATATATATATATATATATTATATATATATATATATATATATATATATATAATATATATATATATATATATATATATATATATATATATATATATATATATATATATATATATATATATATATATATATATAAATATATATAAATATATATATATAATATATATATATATATATATATATATATATATATATATATATATATATATATATATATATATATATATATATATATATATATATATATATATATATATATATATATATATAATATATATATATATATATATATGTATATATATATATAATATATATATTATATATATATATATATATATATATATATATATATATATAATTCAGTTAGCGTGTAGACATAGAGCTGTCAACACTTTTCCACGCTTAGCTCAGCCACGAACAAGTGAAAATGGAGCAAGTTTTGTTTTTAAATGAAACTATGATTGAACAAACTTATTATTATTAAAAAAATTGTTTTCCGTTCACCTTAACATTGACCATGTCATACAAAAACATATATATATATATTAAAAGTAATGATAACATAAATAAGTAGATAATGTGCTATATTTGTAAACAGATATCTAAAAGTCAATTAAGATTCACAAATATAAGTTTAAAACACATTTAAAATTTTTAAAAAACGACATTGACTTTTTTCAAAAATTTACGAATAGAAAATCAAAGATCTCGTCTCGTTTATCATTTAAAAGTGTTCATGCAATTAACTTTAGCGAGGATCATTTATTTAACAAAGCGTAAAACAAATAAACTCTCCCAAAAATAAATATTTACACACGTTTTCAAAAGAGACAAGAATAACATAGCTGATATTTTTTAAGTAAGACAAATCCCGAAGTAAATATCCTAAATTATTATTCCATTGACTTCTATATTAAAATATTCTATAAAAGTGAAATTTTCCTTTGAAATTAAATTGATGATTAATATTTTTTAGCGAAAGATGACTAATAACACAATGTAGAAAAGCTATAATTTGGATACGAATTCATATTTCAGTTGTAATGATTTCTTCATTCTATTTAAAACTTCTTCTTAAGGTTATTAGAGTTTTATCTTTGATATGTCATAAATAATACAACAATTATTTGAGACAAGTTCATAAAGTGTGAGTATACCATTATTAAAATATCTAAATTTAGTATATTTTGTTAATAATGTTATAAATTTACATTCATGATCATGGCTATTCAATAACTTCAATTCTTTCGTTCCATAATATCGTCCTATTGTTAGTAAACTGGGATCTTATAATGGATTTCAATAGTATCTCCATTATTGCAATAAACTTTAGAAATGTAACAGAACATAATGCCAAGACCTGCTACATCGATGTCCATAAAAAATAGATAATGGTCACTTGATGTAGCTCTAAATTCAGACTTGTATATGATTTAAAAAGAAAACATGTCGTCATGGTTACACTTACAAAATGAGGCATACTATATACAATGCATGCTACTCACTTCATACGAAAATGCATACAACCTTAGACAGACTTCGAGCTCACCAACATGCCCAACCTCTATGCTGTATTTTCAACTAGTGTTACTAACAATAACTCATGTTGTATATTCAAACAGTGTTACTAACAACAACTTATGTTGTATATTCAAACAGTGGTACTAATAGAGAATCATGCTGTGTATTCAAACAGTGTTACTAATAGCCAATCAAGCTGTATATTTAAAATGTGTTACTAACTGTTAAAAACAACACTAAAACTGTTGTTCCTATATATAAGGCTGTCAGATGCATACTCATTCCTCTAACAGTACACATTATTGCATCTCATGGTACGTCACATCTTCATAAATACATTTGTTCAACTAAAAATCTGAGTTGACTGGATTGCGTTTATGAATACACAACTGTCAGGATTTAGAAATGTAATACTCATTTCAACACGGTGATTATAACCGAACTTTTAAAAGTACTGAAATAAATAAACTCACATGTTTTACACTTGTATGATGGCCGAAAGGTAGATCGCTGTTCTTAGGTAATGGAGTTCACAGGTTCATTTCCCGCTGCCATAAATGTTCGTAACCAATCGGCTATAAGCAGTAGGTCTTGGTGTCAACCCTCGTGTAGAAAAAGAGTATACCGTATCGCTCCAAACCAAACTAAAACACATTTTTTTAGAAAATCTTTAGAAAAGGTTTTCGGTGCTGAACCCTAGTCAAATGTTGGATACCTGCATTTAAATGACGATGTGCAATATTTTTTTTAAAATATTCAAGCTGAACTTTATAGTTTCAGCACTTTACTTTCTGTACGATATTTGTAAATTTCTAAAATCGATTTTTAAAAGCACCTAGCATAAAGATATTTTATTATTTTAATAAATATATGTCGATTGTTTTTAATACTTTTTAAAATTTATAAACTAATCTAAATAGAAGCAGATAAATTAACATTTCAAAAAATATAATGAAAAGACATTTAGAAATAAATTTTATAATAAAAGTAAAATATTTAAAATCTTTAGAAACCATTTCCGATGAAAAACTAAAAACAAATGGTGGATACCTGCATTTAAAAGCAGATATGCAGCATTTCTTTATAATATTCACGTTGAACTTTGTAGTCTCATCACTTTACTTTCTGTATGATATTTGTAAATTTCTAAAAATGATTTTTAAAAGAACCTAGCATAAAGATATTTTATTATTTTTATACATATCAATTGTTTCTAATACTTGTAAAATTTATAAATTAATTTAAAAAGAGAGGCAGATAAATTAACATTTCAAAATGATAATGAAAAGATATTTAGAACTAAATTTTATAATAAAAGGAAAATATTTAAAATCTTTAGAAACGGTTTTCGGTGCATAACTAAAGATAAATAGTGGAGACCTGCATTTAAATGCAGATGTGTAACATTTTTTTAAATATTCATGTTTAACTTTATAGTTTCAGCACTTTACTTTCTATACGATATTTGTAACTTTCTAAAATTGATTTTTAAAAGAACCTAGCATAAAGATATTTTTTTATTTTTATAAATATTATCAATTGTTTCTAATATTTGTAAAATTTATGAACTAATCTAAATAGAAGCAGATAAATTAACATTTCAAAAAGATTAAGGGAAGATATTTAGAACTAAATTTTATAATAAAAGGAAAATATTTAAAATCTTTAGAAACGATTTCCGGTGAAAATATAAAAACAAATGGTGGATACCTGCATTTAAAAGCAGATGTGCAACATTTTTGTTTTAAATATTCAAGTTGAACTTTGTAGTCTCAGCACTTTACTTTCTGTTCGGTATTTGTAAATTTCTAAAAATGATTTTTATAAGAACCTAGCATAAAGATATTTTAATATTTTTATAAATATCAATTGTTTCTAATACTTGTAAAATTTATAAACTAATCTAAATAGAGGCAGATAAATTAACATTTCAAAAGGTTAATGAAAAGATATTTAGAACTAAATTTTATAATAAAAAGAAAATATTTAAAATCTTTAGAAACGGTTTTCGGTGCAGAACTCAAGATAAATAGTGGAGACCTGCATTTAAATGCAGATGTTCAACATTTTTTTTTAAATATTCAAGTTTAACTTTATAGTTTCAGCACTTTACTTTCTATACGATATTTGTAAATTTCTAAAATTCATTTTTAAAAGAACCTAGCATAAAGATATTTTTTTATTTTTATAAATATTATCAATTGTTTCTAATATTTGTAAAATTTATGAACTAATCTATATAGAAGCAGATAAATTAACATTTCAAAAAGATTAACGAAAGATATTTAGAACTAAATTTTATAATAAAAGGAAAATATTTAAAATCTTTAGAAACGATTTCCGGTGAAAATATAAAAACAAATGGTGGATACCTGCACTTAAAAGCAGATGTGCAACATTTTTTTTAAATATTCAAGTTGAATTTTGTAGTCTCAGCACTTTACTTTCTGTACGATATTTGTAAATTTCTAAAATTGATTTTTAAAAGAACCTAGTATAAAGATATTTTATTATTTTCATAAATATCAATTGTTTCTAATACTTGTAAAATTTATAAACTAATCTAAATAGAAAGCAGATAAATTAACTTTTCAAAAGAATAAGGAAAAGATATGTAGAACTCAATTTTATAATAAAAGGAAAATATTTAAAATTATTCAGACGGTTTTCGGTCCAGAACTTAAGACAAATAGTATAGACCTTCATTTCAATGCAGATGTTCAACATTTTTTTTAAATATTCAAGTTTAATTTTACAGCTTCAGCACTTTACTTTCTGTACGATATTTATAAATTTCTAAAAAAAAATTTAAAAGAACCTAGAATAAAGATATTTTATTATTTTTATAAATAATATCAATTGTTTCTAATACTTGTAAAATTTATAAACTAATCTAAATAGAAGTAGATAAATTAACATTTCAAAAGAATAAAGAAAAGATATTTAGAACTCACTTTTATAATAAAAGGAAAATATTTAAAATATTTCGGCCGGTTTTCGGTGCAGAACTTAAGACAAATAGTATAGACCTGCATTTCAATGCAGATGTTCAACATTTTTTTTTAAATATTCAAGTTTAACTTTATAGTTTCAGGAGTTTACTTTCTGTACGATATTTGTAAATTTCTAAAAATGATTTTTAAAAGAACCTAGCATAAAGATATTTTATTATTTTTATACATATCAATTGTTTCTAATACTTGTAAAATTTATAAACTAATCTAAATAGAGACAGATAAATTAACATTTCAAAAGGATAATGAAAAGATATTTAGAACTAAATTTTATAATAAAAGGAAAATATTTAAAATCTTTAGAAACGGTTTTCGATACAGAACTCAAGATAAATAGTGGAGACCTGCATTTAAATGCAGATGTGCAACATTTTTTTAAATATTCAAGTTTAACTTTATAGTTTAAGCACTTTACATTCTATACGATATTTGTAAATTTCTAAAATTGATTTTTAAAAGAACCTAGCATAAAGATATTTTATTATTTTCATAAATATCAATTGTTTCTAATACTTGTAAAATTTATAAACTAATCTAAATAGAAAGCAGATAAATTACCTTTTCAAAATGATAATGAAAAGATGTTTAGAACTAAATTTTATTATAAAATGGAAATATTTAAAATCTTTAGAAATGGTTTTCGGTGCAGAACTCAAGAAAAATAGTGGAGACCTGCATTTAAATGCAGATGTGCAACATTTTTTAAATATTCAAGTTTAACTTTATAGTTTAAGCACTTTACTTTCTATACGATATTTGTAAATATCTAAAATTGATTTTTAAAAGAACCTAGCATAAAGATATTTTTTTATTTTTATAAATATTATCAATTGTTTCTAATATTTGTAAAATTTATGAACTAATCTAAATAGAAGCAGATAAATTAACATTTCAAAAGTTTAATGAAAAGACATTTAGAAATAAATTTTATAATAAAAGTAAAATATTTAAAATCTTTAGAAACCATTTCCGATGAAAAACTAAAAACAAATGGTGGATACCTGCATTTAAAAGCAGATATGCAGCATTTTTTTTAATATTCAAGTTGAACTTTGTAGTCTCAGCACTTTACTTTCTGTACGATATTTGTAAATTTCTAAAATTAATTTTTAAAAGAACCTAGTATAAAGATATTTTATTATTTTCATAAATATCAATTGTTTCTAAGGACAAAAAGTAACTAATTGTTTTCACATTTCATTTAAATCGCATTCGATGCTATCTCTAGTAAAAAATGCATTTCTCTAAAATCTTGTTTAATGTTACCTTACCTTAACATCTCGAAAAAAGCACATTGATCACATATTTCATGTATTAAGCCAGATGTTCGTTTCTCTATTTCTATTAAGGAATTAAGCACATGTGTTTGAATTCTCACTTAAATCTTAGCAGGAGTTCTAAAAGTATAGTTACGGCATTCTTTGTTCTAGAAGATTGACAATTGCGTATAACTAATGCGTATTCCATATAAAATAAATATGTAAATAATGCGCATTCCATATGAGAAAAAATTAATATCGTTATGAATAACATAGAAACACATTTTATTTTAAATATGAACCCTAATAATTAATGTTGTACTCTGAACATGCATTAAACATCTATATCCTCTGAGCATCCATTCCAATATTACGACGATGAAATATCATCTTGTATGTTAATGAATGCCTAATGGAAAATACGAGCTCTCAATGCTCCATTTCTAAATAATATAAGCAAATATTTAGGAAGGGATTAGCTAATTGTATAAAAAAAACCTTTTCTTAGCTTGAGAGCATTTTAAAAATTTCAGCAAAATCGTAAATATTTACATAAACATATGAATAAAAAATATGAAATTTATTGTTGGAAATATTTTATAACAATGTTTATCTTACTAAATATAATATAACATAACAAGAGGGTAAAATAATAAATTATGAAAAAATCATTCTTTTTCACTATATATCTTACTTCTCTTTCGTGTACAGTATCCAAAAGCATATTTTAACTGCTCTTACAACTATTAACAGCTTTACTATATTTTCTTTCTTTTATTTGACATTTTCTCCTTATTTTGTTTGGTGAATTATTGCAGGGCATACATTTCATTTATTATTTTGTTGAACAAGATTTATACATAAGTGAGGTATATCTAAAACTAAAAAAAATAAAACAAGAATTGACTAGTGGAGTGATGGTACTATTATAATGTATTTCGTAGCATTTCGTTTCCTTATGATGTAATAAATCTACTTAAAATTGTAACTAAAAATTGTTTTTAATAGAGTCCAGTGCAGTTGGTGATTGGAGAGTAATCAAGAAACTTACAATCTTTTACATTTTGTTCCTTTTAAACAGATCATATAGTATTATTAAATACATTATAAGTTGAATTGGTATTAGTTATTAATCTATGCAGACTTATGGTACTGAAATAACATGTTCTTGAATTCAGATTTTCAAATTGTAAGATAAATTGCGATTAATAATTACTCTGGGAGATTTCAAGTAACTGATAAAAGTTAAATACTTAGTTTGGTAAATTCTATTTATGAAACTCACTTTAAAAAGATAATTAAAATGTTACCTAGTTGTATTTATAGATATATCAATTCATTTAGATTTTGACATTTATATTTTTGTTATAAAGTGTGTTTTAAAATTGTATCTAAAAGTTTCTTTTTAATAGAGTCCAATGCAGTTGGTGATTGGAGAGTAATCAAGAAATTTACAATCTTTTACATTTTGATCATTTTAAACTAGCTGATATAGTATTCTCAAATACGTTATAATTTAAATTCGTATCAGTTATTACATTTTCTACGTATTCTCTGCAGACTTATGGTACTGAAGGAACATGTTCTTGAATCCAGATGTTCAAATTGTAAGGTAAATTGCGATTACTAATAACTCTGTGAGATTTAAAGTAATTGATAAAAGTTAAATACTTAGTTTGGTAAATTCTATTTATAAAATTTACTTTAAAAAGGGAATTAAAATGCTACCTAATTGTATTTATAGATATATCAATTCATTTTGATTCTGAAAATTATATTTTTGTTATAAAGTGTGTTTTAAAATTGTATTTAAAAGTTTCTTTTTAATAGAGTTCAACGCAGTTGGTGATTGGAGAGTAATCAAGAAACTTACAATCTTTTACATTTTGATCCTTTTAAACCAGATCATGTAGTATTATCAAATACATTACAAGTTGAATTGGTATTAGTTATTAATCTATGCAGACTTATGGTACTGAAATAACATGTTGTTGAATTCAGATTTTCAAATTGTAAGGTAAATTGCGATTAATAATTACTCTGGGAGATTTCAAGTAACTGATAAAAGTTAAATACTTAGTTTGTTAAATTCTATTTATGAAACTCACTTTAAAAAGATAATTAAAATGTTACCTAGTTGTATTTATAGATATATCAATTCATTTAGATTTTGACATTTATATTTTTGTTATAAAGTGTGTTTTAAAATTGTATCTAAAAGTTTCTTTTTAATAGAGTCCAATGCAGTTGGTGATTGGAGAGTAATCAAGACATTTACAATCTTTTACATTTTGATCATTTTAAACTAGCTGATATAGTATTCTCAAATACGTTATAATTTAAATTCGTATCAGTTATTACATTTTCTACGTATTCTCTTCAGACTTATGGTACTGAAGGAACATGTTCTTGAATCCAGATATTCAAATTGTAAGGTAAATTGCGATTACTAATAACTCTGTGAGATTTAAAGTAATTGATAAAAGTTAAATACTTAGTTTGGTAAATTCTATTTATAAAATTTACTTTAAATAGGGAATTAAAATGTTACCTAGTTGTATTTATAGATATCTCAATTCATTTAGATTCTGAAAATTATATTTTTGTTATAAACTGTGGTAAAATGGTATCTAAAAGTTAATAGAGTCCAATGCAGTTGGTGATTGGAGAGTAATCAAGACATTTACAATCTTTTACATTTTGATCATTTTAAACTAGCTGATATAGTATTCTCAAATACATTATAATTTAAATTGGTATCAGCTATTATATCTTCTACGTATTCTCTGCAGACTTATGGTACTGAAGGAACAAGTTCTTGATTCCAGATTTTCAAATTGTAAGGTAAATTGTGATTACTAATTATTCTGTGAGATTTTAAGTAATTGATAAAAGTTTAAATACTTAGTTTGCCAAATTGTATTCATATTACCTGGTTGTATTATAGGTATATCAATTTATTTAGATTCATACAATTATATAAGGAACATGTTCTTAAATATAACTCTGTGAAATTTCAAGTAACTTATAAAATTTAAATATTTGGTAAATTCTATTTATGAAATTCACTTTAAAAAGGGAATTAAAATGTTACCTAGTTGTATTTATAGAAATATCATATTTATAGAATATATAATTTATTTAGATTCTGACAATTATATTTTTGTTATAAACTGTTGTAAAATTGTATCTAAAATTTTCAAGTCAAGTGCAGTTGGTGATTGGAGAGCAATGAACAAATTTACGATCTTTTACATTATGATCCTTTAAGCCAGCTGATATAGTATTCTCAAATACAGTATAATTTAAATTTGTTTCAGTTATTACATTTTCTACAAATTCCATTCAGATTTATTGTACTGAAGGAACATGTTCTTGAATCTAAATTTTCAAATTGTAAGGTAAATTACAATTACAAATTATTTTATGAGATTTCAAGTAATTGATAAAAGTTAAATACTTAGTTTTGTAAATTCTATTTATGAAATTCACATTAAAAAGAGATTTAAAATGTCTGGTTGTATGTAGAGGTATATCAATTTATTAAATTCAGACAATTATATAAGGAACTTGATCTTAAATATAACTCTGTGAGATTTCAAGTAATTAATAAAACTTAAATACTTGGTAAATTCTATTTATGAAATTTACTAAATTTACTTTAAAAAATAATTAAAATGATATCTAGTTGTATTTATAGTTATATCAATTTAATTAGACTCTGGCAATTAAAATTTTGTTATAAAATGTTGTAATTTAGAAAATCACAAGGCCTAATAAAATAATTTGTGTAGTAGAAACCATTAACTCAAAAACTTTGTTAAGAATAGAAACAACTTTACCGTGAATGAAGACTTAAGATTAATGGTTTAGGAATAAGGATAAAATGATATATATATATATATATATATATATATATATATATATATATATATATATATATATATATATATATATATATATATATATATATATATATATATATATATATATATATATATATATATATATATATATATATATATATATATATATATATATATATATATATATATATATATATATATGCTTATGTATATATATATGTTTATATATATGTATGTATATATATATATATATATATGTATATATATATGTATATATATATATATATATATATATATATATATATATATATATATATATATATATATATATATATATATATATATATATATATACATATATATATATATGTATATATAAATGTATATATATATATATATATATATATATGTATATGTATACATATATATATATATGTGTATATATATATATATGTATATATATATATATATATATATATATATATATATATATATATATATATATATATATATATATATATATATATATATATATATATATATATATATATATATATATATATATATATATATATATATATATATATATATGTATATATGTATATATATATATATATATATATATATATATATATATATATATATATATATATATATGTATATATATATGTATATATATATATATGTATATATATACATATATATATATATATATATATATATATATATATATATATATATGTATATATATATATATATATTATATATATATATATATATATATATATTATATATATATATATATATATATATATATATATATATATATATATATATATATATATATATATATATATGTGTGTGTGTGTGTGTGTGTGTGTGTGTATCTGTGCGCACGCGCGTTAACGGGTCTATGTGTGTTTGTGTGTATAAATAGTGAAACTTCAATAAAACTTTTATAAGCGAACAATTTATGAAATCTTTTTAGATATTATAAGTAAACAGCTATTATCTTCTTCTGGAATTTCGCAGGAAATTAATCAATTTAGTTAATTTCAAAGGCTAGTTAATTTCACCCTATATATCTATTTTTCAACACCAAGACTTAAAAACTGCTTTCAATAATTGGTGCGAAACAAAGCTCATGTGGATATCAAACATTTTTCATTATACTTAGAGATCAGAAGTTTTAATTATCTCTGATCCAAACTGGAATTGTTGGGCCAGGCAGAAATGTGAAGCTCATTATAGTGCATGAAAGTTCATTATCACAGGACCAAGAAACAATGGATAGCTATTATGGAGGGTGATAAATGAACTACTGTGTCTATGATATAAAATTATAAGCCATGCTACATAAAATATAATACTGCTTGAGGAGATAACTTTAGATTATTTCGGATATTCTAGTATATGTTTTAATTAAAGTGTCGAATTTATTCAGAGAATGTTTAAATGATATATGCATATTAATACATATGTAAAATAACAATTAAAAATACAGTACAGAATTTATTAGTATGGTAAATGTACTTAAAATGTACGGCAGAGAGTGTTTTTTAGTATCAATCATATTGTAGATAATATAACTTTAGACGCATTTTAATTATTACAAATCTCGAAATAAAGGATTATTTATAAATAAAAATATTAGGTAAGAATTTGAGTGTCATATACCTTTAAAAGGTATCAATCTTTTTATATAATATAGAAATATGTTTCTTATAATTATTTCTTTATTTTTTTTAGATATTTGTTTACTACTTGTTATAACAACCATAATTAAATTAAAGGTATCCTAGAATACAGGTTGACACTTTTTTCGTAAAGCTCAGTTTGCATTATAAATGTTGCTCAACGATAAATGATCAAATGTTATAAAGGATTTTTTAATTCATCTTAAATCATGAAATTGTGCTCGTTTTAAATGACATTCACAAAATATTTCAAGTTATTCAACTCTTATAAATCATTTTACCTTTGAACCATTAAGTATCATATTTTTAAAGGTAAAAGATTTTATGTAAACACAAATATTTATACGAGTATTATGATATATTTATACTTATATTTTTATATTTTATATTTATAAAATATATACGAGTATTATGATATATTTTGGATAATATGTTTTATTTTAGATTATTACAAATATTAAAAATGTATAATTGGCAACTTCATAGAATAATAAAAATCTAGAATTTTCAAGTTTTTGATAATTTCAAAAGATAAGTTTTAGATAAGTCTGAAATGTACAGATTAAAAAAATATATATTTAGCTTCATTATAATAAAACAATATAGACAACGTAATGTATATATAAAGGATACCTTATAAGTAAATTTTGTGTTATTTCATTTACGAGGAAGGCCTTTATTTCAATGAGAATAACTTTAAAAAAATTATTCATTATTTAAAGTCTTTTTTAAAAAATGAAATAAATTTTAGAAATGAGAGAATTACTTTATTTTATGAAAAATTATGTTATAATGAAATTTTTGCTACTCAAATGATAATATGCATTCTTTGAAAAATGATTTCAAAACTCGAGTGTCACATAAAATTTCTAAAAAGTTTCGATAATAAAATTCACGTTTTAAATTTCTAAGAGACATTTACAAACTTTTGGATTTTTATATAATTTTATGCTTCCTGTGAAATATAGTGGTAAAAGGATTTAAAATTAAGATTTTCGGAATAAGGCAGAAAAATGAATTATTCTTATAAAAAAGTATCTCTTTACCATGAAACTACCGAGTAAAACTTATCAAATACCTTGACAGGTTGTCAAGCAGGGTAAAAATACGTATATTTACGTTTATCAAGTTATCTAAAAATGTGCGTGTGGCGATATAGTTACCTACGAAAAGCTGTTTGAAAATAGAACATTTTACTTTCTTATGTAAAAATTGGTATTAAAAAGGATAGAAGTAGTGAATATCGCTCTATCTTTAAACGTTACATATATATATATATATATATATATATATATATATATATGTATGTATATATATATATATATATATATATATATATATATATATATATATTATATATATATATATATATATATATATATATATATATATATATATATATATATATATATATATATATATATATATATATATATATATATATATATATATATATATATATATATGTATATATATATATATATATATATATATATATATATATATATATATATATATATATATATATGTATATATATATATATATATATATATATATATATATATATGTATATATATATATATATGTATATATATATGTATATATATATATATATATATATATATATGTATATATATATATATATATATATATATATATATATATATATATATATATATATATATATATATATATATATATATATATATATATATATATATATATTATATATATATATATATATTATATATATATATATATATATATATATATATATATATATATATATATATATATATATATATATATATATAATCATTTATTTGTTGGTTTATTTATTTATTTTTTACTGATGTAATATATGTCTTCCTGAAAATCTATACAAATAACATTATTTAAGGTGGTAGTATTTATTTAAAATGCATCCATTGGCCTTTAAATTACTGCAATAAAACATTTTAGTTCAGTTCAGTAATATAGATAATTTTACACTAGCTAGAAAACTTGTAACCGAAAGTAACGAAGTTTGCAACAGAGATAGATTATTAGCTGATAGAAGACAAATTTTTTACTTACTAAAATCTCAAAAATATCAGTCACATAAAATGAAATATATAATTGAAATTATGTACTCATCTGTAATTGGAACAATATCGTATGATTACCTGCCATTTATCTGATAACAAAATATCTAAATCTTCTTTTAACTACCAAATAGCCCGTCATATGACGGCAATAGTAAAATTATTAATTTTCCAGAATTGTAAAGTATCATATGCGGTAAGTAAAAAAAATGGTTTGTTTTTTGGCTGAAAATTATCTGGTACATACTGTATAAATTTTTTATCTTTATACTCTTCTAAACTCTCCCGCTACTGTGAATGCACTTTAGGATCACGTTGATTTCATTTAGTCAAACCGTGTGGTTATGTATGAAAAAAACTTCTTAATTTTCAAAGATATATAACTTAAGCGCTAGATATTTTTTATTCTTTGAAATAGACTCCAAGACTTAATGAAAAGAATTTGTTATAAATACCGGTTATAAAATTGTTATTTCAACAAAAAATAATCGATGATCACATCAGTGCCTAATCTACTATTTAAGTCACATATAAAAAAATTATTTATGTAATATATATGTTCGTTGATAAAATGTATGAAAATAATGTAGACGATATTAAAAAAAATTTAAAATAAGAAATGATTCAATGAGATGGTTAAAGGAATTACGTCTGAATGCGAGAAAAAAATGTTATTTTTACCTATTTATTAAGTGATAAATTGATAAATTTATTCGCCTGTTCTTATCCAGAGAATGTAGAGCTTGAAATAATGGCATTAAATTCTATAAAAGTAGGAAAGGGATGGATTTTAAACTTGTAAAGACATTCTTTGAATTTTGCTAAACCTTACGCAACAAGATGGATGCCCTATCCATTCCAGGTCTAACTGCTTCAAAAATTCGAGGACAGAAGGACACATACCTTAGGCTATTATTATATAGAAGATTATATTTGTAGCTACATATAATACAAATGTATCATTTAATTGATAACAAAGTATCTAAATATTCTTACAATTATATTTTTTTTATCTATATAAGTTAAAATCCTCTATAATTAAAAACTAAATTAACTCAATTATATATACCGAATCCATTCTATAATTTTCCCTAAATTTCAAATGAATTGCTTAAATCGCCAATATAAATATTCTTTTTTGGTTCCGAGATTATATTTTTAGCTACATACAAATGTATCATGTAATTGATAGCAAAGTATCAAAATATTTATCTAATTATATTTTAACTACCTAAGATAGAAATATATATTTTAAACAATAACAAAGTGTTTAAATATTCTTCTAATTATATTTTTTTAATCTACATAAGTTAAATTCTCTATAATTGAAAACTAAATTAACTCAATTACATATCACGAATCCATTTTATAACTGTCCCTAAATTCCTAATGAATTGCTTAAATCGATCGAATATTATTACATAAATATTCTTTTTTGGTTCCGAGATTATATTTTTAGCTACATACAAATGTATCATGTAATTGATAGCAAAGTATCAAAATATTCATATAATTATATTTTTAACTACCCAAGATGGAAATATATATTGTAAATAATAACAAAGTGTTTAAATATTCTTCTAATTATATTTTTTTTTATCTACATAAGTTAAAATCCTCTATAATTGAAAACTAAATTAACTCAATTACATATCAAGAATCCATTTTATAACTGTCCCTAAATTCCTAATGAATTGCTTAAATCGCTCGAATATTATTACATAAATATTCTCTTTTGGTTCCGAGATTATATTTTTAGCTACATACAAATGTATCATGTAATTGATAGCAAAGTATCAAAATATTCATCTAATTATATTTTAACTACCTAAGATAGAAATATATATTGTAAACAATAACAAAGTGTTTAAATATTCTTCTAATTATATTTTTTTAATCTACATAAGTTAAAATCCTCTATAATTGAAAACTAAATTAACTCAATTACATATAACGAATCCATTCTGTAACTGTCCCTAAATTCCTAATGAATTGCTTAAATCGCTCGAATATTATTACATAAATATTCTTTTCTGGTTCCGAGATTATATTTTTAGCTACATACAAATGTATCATGTAATTGATAGCAAAGTATCGAAATATTCATCTAATTATATTTTTAACTATCTAAGATAGAATTATATCCTTATATAATAACAAAGTGTTTAAATATTCTTCTAATTATATTTTTTTATCTACATAAGTTAAAATTCTCTATAATTAAAAACTAAATTAACTCAATTACATATAACGAATCCATTCTATAATTTTCCCTAAATTCCAAATGAATTGCTTAAACCGCTCGAATATTATTACATAAATATTCTTTTTTGGTTCCGAGATCATTTTTGACTCATTTCATAGATTTTAAAGATTTTATTAAAGCATTAAAATCTCATCACCCTCTTTCCATCTAAAATTTTCATTTAATCTAGTTCTCCTTTATTTCTTCCAGCATCCATGTTTAATTACTATCATTCATCACTGAAGTAATTTCACTCTAGAGGTTTTATCCCATTCCTTCTTGCAACCCGGCTTCTTGAATTTCTCTCTTAACTCGGTTATATTCGGCGCTATTTTATGCGAGATCAAATCCTAGATCATACTTTTAATTAAGTTTACAAACAAAGTTTTTTTTTCTTGCTGTATATTTTAGATTGTGATTTCGACGATTTATCTTTATTTAATATAATCTATAGGGATTTCTGATATATGAAGTGAAAATTTTTAGTATTTTAAATGTGACTGGGATTATTATTTTTCACTTGGGTATTTATAATATTGATGTTGGATATACAGGGTGTTTCATATTGAATGGGACAAAAATAATAGTGCAGTGTGACTGCCGTAATGGATTTATTCACCCAAATCAAATCTTTTCTTCAACTACAATTATGTAAGTTTTATTTGGCAACAGTAAAAATTTATCGAATCCTCTCCGATAGAAGTGCTGTTAAACAAAATGTCGTCCATGCAGGAAAAAGCGTATTGCGTTTTTGAGTATCCCCAAACCTCATCGGCAACTGTTGTGCAAAGACATTTTCGCACGAAATTTCATAAAGAGCCACCGCATCGGCATAACATAAGCAGGTGGATGAAGCAGTTCCAGGATACCAGCTACTTATGAAATAACAAAATATCAGGACGATAAGAATTTTTCTTGATTTTTTTTCTGGGGTTTTGTAAAAGACAATGTGTTTGTGCGTCCACTTCCTCAAGACTTAGAGGAACTGAAGCAGCGGATAACTGCAGTGTTGAACTCCATCACAATTGATATGCTATCACGAGTGCGGCAGGAGTTTGATTACCGTGAAGACATTTGTCGTATTACCGTAGGGGCACATATTAAACACCTGTAGAAACTTGAATAAATGTAGGTTTGAGGTAAATTTGAATTTTCTAAATATATTAATTACAACGTTCACAATCATGTTCTCTTTCTGTCCCATTCAATAAGAAAAACCTTGTATTATAAACCTACTGAAGTATATGCTGATACTTGGTTTTATAAATCGTATTGTAGGTAATAATACTACATCAGTAATAAGAAAGACTGCAGTTTTATGCATTATTCCTCTTTTCAGGTTTCTATAAAGCTTTGTTTTACCACCTATGTCAAATAATGAAAACTAATGAAGCATTATGCACATCATGAGGCAGTCACTGCTCGGATTTTTCACTGCTAAAAAGCTAAAGCTAGCAGAAACCCATATACACTACCAATACAAAAAAAAAATAAGTTTTGTTTCAAACACTATTACAGATCCAATTTTAACATATACAAGTTTCGAATAACTCAGAACAAGAACATAATACTTCAGAAAATTAGTATCACAATATAGTAAACTAAATAAAATTTTAATAACATTATTATTTGTATTTTCAATATTGCTGTTTCCTTTGCTTACACCTTATCCTACAACATATTTTCATTGGCATGCTTAATTCTTACAAAATTATTTTTATATTTACAAACGTAAATAATAAAATTAAAATAAATAACTCTAATATTACTGTAATATACTTGTTTTCATGTAATTAATTAATCGTATTAAAATGTATGTAAAGGAATTAAAGAAATAATATGTAACTTTAAGCTGAATAGTGCAGTAGTATTTGTTTTACTAAGGTCATTAATTTGTAGTTTGAGGAATTAGTCAAGCATTTTTTTATTAATTGGTGTTGGACATTCATAGCATCAAATGGAGTTTTTACCCTGTCGGGTTACGTAATTGATTACGTATCGATGCAGCCAGAGTCATACGGCATTACTGAGAGATCTACAATCGCAGCAGCAATATACCCACAAGAAGACAATCATGGTCCGGTTTAATTTAGTCCAAACACTACATAAGTGTGGTGCCGACAAACATGCACACAGATTAACTTTAATCCTAATTTCAAGTTTTTTTTTTAGGCAAACTTCTTCGTTAATTATTCATTTATATTTTGTAGAATAAATGTTGTGGCAACGGCGACAGAAGAAGATTCATTTTTTCTCTGGCAGTCTAATGCGTTGTCTATATAACGAAATGTGTTAAAGTTTGATCTGTGGTCTTTTTTTTCCCCGTAATAAAATGTTTGTTCGTTTTTAAACTCTGAATTTTTATTACCTGCTGCACAGTTCGGTGGGAATATATGCCCAACACTGCCACTACATAAAAGTGGTGACCCGGAAGGCGAATTCAAGGTCAACTTGAGTTATCTGCATTTGAGTTCTCAATGTAGCT
>CM063498.1:49953945-49983945 GCA_032207245.1 Pardosa pseudoannulata
AAAAATATTACTACTCCTGCTTAATTTTGAGCGAAAAAAATTTATGAAGGTCAGGTTTATGGTCTGATATAATACAAAGGAATAACTAGAAACTTTCGGGTATCCCCCATTTCTAAAAAAAGTGATGTTATCTCTTTGGTATTCTCCACCCTTCAGATACGAAATTAATTGTACCATCCGTAGGAAACTGAGACCAACTTTCTGTACATTAAGGATGCGTACCATAGTATTTGTTTAGAATTCCAATCGTTACAGTTAAGAAGATTGACCTCTGTCAAAAAAAGAAAAATGATGATCCAACTTAGTGGCCGTTTAGAGGGGGATGGGTGGAGCTGATACATTTTAATTATATCTATGAGACGAAAAATCCGTGCATGAAAAAATTGGCTTTAGAAGTGGTCTCTAAAATATGCAAAGATATATAGTATATTCTTTTTAATTTATATATGTATATATTATATATATATTATATATATATTTATATATATATATATATATATATATATATATATATATATATTATATATATATATATATATATATATATATATATATATATAAATATATAGCCACCCCTCTATATATATATAAATTATATTATTTATATATATTTTTTTCGGAAAAATTTTTTCTCACTCCATGCTTTAATTTGAGCGAAAAAACTGAAGGTCAGGTTTATGGTCTGATATATACAAAGGGATAACTCGAGAAGTTCCATTCCGGGGCCCCCCAGTTCTAAGAAAGTTTAAATATGTTATCCCTTTTATATTCTCCCCACACCTTCAGATACGAAATCCCTATTTCACCATAAATACAAACTGAGGAAGGACCTGTACAATCAAGCGTTGAAGGTACCATAGATCCTTTGTTTAGAATTCCAATCGGTACAGTTAAGGAAGAATTGCACCTCTGTCAAAAAAATGACGATCCAAAATTTCATTAGTGGTGATCTGAGTTGCAACGATGTCGAGGGCTTTTTCTAAATTTTTAACAGAGCATTATTCTCGTGAATATGAAAAAATCTACAAGAAATTAGTTGAATATTCTCTGGGTTCACGTATTAAAGAAAAGAATTTATTATATATATGTGTATAAGATATTACAGAAAATACATATATATATAATTTATATTTGTATATATATTGTATATATTTTAATCTATTTCTCTTTAGATAAGTTTTAATTTCAAAAAATAAAGTCAAGTTGTTTATATTTCATTATAGTAAGATCATAGTAAATAAAGTCCATTCGGCCCCCCCCATTTCTATAAAGAAATTTATGATATATATATGTATATAGTTTATATATATTTCACAAAGGTATATAATATTATATTTCTAGTCCATTTAAAAAAAAAATTCACGATAATAGAGGCAATTTTAATTTACATAGAATCGAAAAATTGATTCCTTAACCTCAAAAAGCATGCAATTAACATCTCTGATAGTTAAAAATGTCTTGTTTTCTACACAATAGGAAGAAATTTTATAATATTTTTAAGGAATTTTGTTGGCAGAAAAATTCTTTTTCGGAATTTTCTATTGACTGGCATTTTAAGCAGTAATCCAAAGGGAGTAAATATCGCTGATCAATACTCTCATGGGAATTTGCAGTGCTATTTAACACTTTTTATTTAAGATAAATGTCAATAAAGTCGAACAGTGATCATTTAAAATACTAATGAATGTATGCTGTCAAGTCTTTTACTTATTAATTACTTTTAATATATAAAATATTTAACAACATATAAGGATTGATTAAGGATTAAAAAATATGCAAATATAAGGAAATGCATTTGCAAAGTGTAGTGAATTGTTTCTCTAAACAATAAACATTAAAATTCTACAGTTACCCTATAATATTATTTTATCACTAAATAGTCTTTTATCCAATACAAGTCTATTATTAAATTTAAAATATGATGCATATCCGAATAGTATTAAATGTGATAAAAAAAGGCCTTAATACATTTATTTTATTTTCCTTTATTTCATGGAGACATTTACCTCCTGAATTAAATAGGGATTTCCAACTTGTGAGAGGTTTGATGGTCAAATTAGAAAAATTGTGAATAATTGTGAGCAATACTTTCGCAATTAACCATTTTTTGTACTACAAAATTGCCAGTATCAAGTAATATGTATAATATAACATTTTATTAAAAATAAATGTTTATCCAGTTTTATTGATAAAGCATTTGGAAACTGACATGTTACAAAATTAATTTCAAGGATAATTTGTATATTTTTAATATAAGAATGTATATGAGTAAGTTAAAAATCTAAATAGAAATATAGCTTATAAAATAAAAAAAAAGTATACAAACCAATACTGCAACTAATATAACTGACTTTTGAAGACGATCACGCAAGAGTGTCAGTTTCTATAAATTAATACTAAAAATTGGCAAGAAAAAGCTACATAAAGACGAACAAAAACTAATGATATAAAACAAAGTTTAATAAATAATAATTTAGAAGGTTTATTATGGATAATTATTTGTATCTACTAAATAGTGGAGCCATTTTCAGCTTATTAAAATATAAATTGTAGAGGCCGAAAAAAAAATAAATTTTCCTTGTGAGGTTAAAAAGCCAAACTCCGACGCAAAGTTATCAAATTCATAAATGATGTTTTAAAGACAAAATTATAAGTGAAAGTAGGAGATACTTAAAAAATTAGAGTTGTGTTCGAAAAATTGCAATCTGCTTTCTGTGGAAAAAAAAAATGTCGTTCAAAGAAAGCAGGAAAATTCTTCTCTGGGAAAATTAATATTTTAAATTTAATGACAGAAACAGAATCAATTTTAGATGTGGTGATCACATGACTTCTTTTTCTGCCTAACAAATTATATAATTTTCAAGAATGTTTGAGTGAATACGCTGTGGTGTTCACCCAAAGTGTCCCTAAATTTCAATAAACATTTTGACAGGATTCCTACATCACAAATGATTATAAATCATTTGATATTAAATGTATTTAATAATTGAACAATAAGTAGAACTTTTCATTCAATATAATTATATTACGGATGGACATGTGAAAGTGAGTTTACCATGTCTCAGGACATTGGTAATCCTCTGCCGTACGTGGAAGTATATTCGAAGTAAGACTGCTATATCTTCTTGGTATCGACCACCATACCATCCATGTTGAAAGTCAGCTATAGAGGTATAATTGTTTTTTTTCTGGGGGGGGAGACTGAAGTGACAATACTGCGTTGAATTGACTGATTTTAAGACATTTAAAAGTTCCAGGTTTTGCAATGGTACTAGAAACTTTCCAATTACCACCAAGTGTAATATTAAGGCTGTCACTGTTCAACACCATATCATCTGCATTAATTAGGTACGCATGCAAAGAGACCAACTTTCCTCTTGGATGGACATAAAGTGAACTAACTCATTAATCTGATCTAATTCAGATCAGAGAGACCACGGAGAAGAAAATGATGATGACTGGAACTTGAGGTTCTTGAATTTGAACTAGGTGAACTTGCAGTGGAGCTTGAAACCATTTTAATGTGATATCAACATTTCTTGCTAATAGAGTGCAGCTTACACTAAAATTCAAAAGACATATTCAAAAACATATTCAAAATAGTTGATTCTTTCTTTTTAATCATGTAATCCGAAAGTTTTCCGTTTAACTCTGCCTTGAATGCCTATTATATATATATATATATATATATATATATATATATATATATATATATATATATATATATATATATATATATATATATATATATATATATATATATATATATAGATATATATATATATATATATATATATATACAAAGTGAATCCTCCGAATAGCCACCCCTCTATAGAGACCAACTTCTAAACGGCGACCAAGTTGGATCGTCCATTTCATTTTTCGGAAAAATTTACTCACTCCATGCTTTAATTTTGAGCGAAAAAACTGAAGGTCAGGTTTATGGTCTGATATAATACAAAGGAATAACTCGAGAAGTTCATTCCGGGTATCCCCCATTTCTAAAAAAGTTTAAAGATGTTATCTCTTTGGTATTCTCCCCACGCCCTTCAGATACGAAATCCCTATTGTACCATCCGTAGAAACTGAGAAAAGATCTGTACAATCAAGCGTTGAAGGTACCATAGATCCTTTGTTTAGAATTCCAATCGGTACAGTTAAGGAAGAATTGCACCTCTGTCAAAAAAATTAAATGGACGATCCAAATTAGTGGCCGTTTAGAGGAGGATGGGTGGCCGCTGATAAAGGTTATTTTACCATTATATCTATGAGCCGAAAAATCCGTGCCATGAAAAATTGGCCATTTAGAAGGTGGTCTCTATAGAGGGGTGGCTGCTCGGAGAAGATTCACTGTATATATATATATATATAAATGTATATATATATATTTTATATATATATATATAGATATATATATTTATTTATATATTTTTATATTTATATATATTACATTTCGGGAAATTTTACTCACTCCATGCTTTAACTTTGAGGGAACAAACTCAAGGTTAGGTTTATGGTCTGATATAAGACAAAGGAATAACTTGAGAAGTCCATTCCGGCAGCCACCCCCCATTTCTAAGAAAGTTTAAATATGTTATCCCTTTTATATTCTCCCCACACCTTCAGATACGAAATCCCTATTTCACCATAAATAGAAACTGAGGAAGGACCTGTACAATCAAGCGTTGAAGGTAACATAGTTCCTTTGTTTAGAATTCCAATCGGTACAGTTCAGGAAGAATTGCACCTCTGTCAACAAAACTGTTACTCACACAAGTTTCATTTCATTAGTTGTCAGTGATTTGAGTTGCAACGATGTCGAAATGTCTTTTTCTAAATTTTTAACAGAACATTGAAGTTCTACGTGAATATAAGAATAGCAAATCTACAAGAAAGTTAGTTGAAATATTTAACAACGGAAGAACGCAAATCAACGAGATCATTAAAGAAAAGAATTTGATTTTGAATGAGTACGAAGATTACAGAAAAAACAGAAACAAATTTTAGCTTTGTAAAAAAATGTAAAGAATCATAAAATAAAGTACTAATTTCTCTTTAGATAAGTTTTAAATTTCAAAAGGAATATATGTCAGACTTGTTTATATTTTGCATTATAGTAATTATCTTATAATAGTAAATAAATTCCTTAGGAGCGGCCAACCCCTCTAAGCGGCCAAATATTCTCGGTACGGAGGGGTAGCCGGTCAGAGAAATTTCTCTGTATATATATATATATATATATATATATATATCACAATTATGGTATATAATAATCATATTTCTAGTCCAGAATTTAAAAAAAAATTCAACGATAATAGAGGCAAATTTTAATTTACACCAAAATCGGAAAAATTGATACCTTAACCTCAAAAGCAGGTGCAACCTTAACAATCTCTGATAGTAAATAAAAACTGTTCTTGTTTTCTACACAATAGGAAGAATTTTATAATCTCTTTTAAGGAATTTAATCCGTTGTCAGAAAAATTCTTTTTCGGAATGTTCTATTGACCTGGTAATTAAGCAGTAATCCAAAGGGAGTAAATATCGCTGATCAATACTCTCATGGGAATTTGCAGTGCTATTTAACACTTTTTATTTAAGATAAATGTCAATAAAGTCGAACAGTGATCATTTAAAATACTAATGAATGTATGCTGTCAAGTCTTTTACTTATTAATTACTTTTAATATATAAAATATTTAACAACATATAAGGATTGATTAAGGATTAAAAAATATGCAAATATAAGGAAATGCATTTGCAAAGTGTAGTGAATTGTTTCTCTAAACAATAAACATTAAAATTCTACAGTTACCCTATAATATTATTTTATCACTAAATAGTCTTTTATCAAAAAATCTAATAAAAAAATATGATGACGAAAATTAAATGTGATAAAAAAGTTAATAATTTATTTTATTTTTTTATTTCATGGAGAAATTACCTCCTGTATTAAATAGGGATTTCAACTTGTAGGGGGAAAGAAAAATTGTAATAATTGTGAGAATACTTTAATTAACGTTTTTTGTACTACAAAATTGCATACAAGTAATTTATAATATAACATTTTATTAAAAATAAATTTATCCATAAACAGGAAACTGACATGTTACAAAATTAATTTCAAGGATAATTTGTATATTTTTAATATAAGAATGTATATGAGTAACGAAAATTTAATAGAAATAAGCTTATAAATTAAAAAAATAAATATACTCAACTAATATAAATGAAAGGATCACGCATGAGGTATTTCTATAAATATACTAAAAATTGGCAAGAATACATAAAGATGAACAAAAACTAAATGATATAACACTACAGAGTTTATAAATATTATTTAAGGTTTATTAAAATTATTTGCATCTACTAAAATTATAACATTAATTGATAAATAGAAATTGTAGAGGCAGGAAAAGATAAATTTGCTAGTAGAGATCTGTTTAGATTTGTAACGAATTTCCTCAATGAAACACTACACAGCCATGAACAATTATTTAAGCTTTCGTAGGGAATTAATTGGGTAAGCACGTAGTAAAATCAAACAATAAAATATTTATAACTATTAAGAGGAAAGGCAGGAAAAGATAAATTTGCTAGTAGATATCTGTTTAGATTTGTAACGAATTTCCTCAATGAAACACTACACACCCATGAACAATTATTTAAGCTTTCGTAGGGAACTAATTGGGTAAGCATGTATTAAAATCAAACAATAAAATATTCAAAACTAGGAAGAGGAAAGGGAAGAAAAGGTAAATTTGCTAGTAGAGAACTGTTTAGATTTTCAACGAATTTCCTCAATGAAACACTACACAGCCATGAACAATTATTTAAGCTTTCGTAGGGAATTAATTGGGTAAGCATGTATTAAAATCAAGCAATAAAATATTTATAACTAGGAAGAGGAAATGTAGGAAGAGATAAATTTGCTAGTAGAGATCTGTTTAGATTTGTAACGAATTTCCTCAATGAAACACTACACAGCCATGAACAATTATTTAAGCTTTCGTAGGGAATTAATTGGGTAAGCATGTATTAAAATCAAGCAAT
The DNA here is from genome assembly GCA_032207245.1 of Pardosa pseudoannulata. NCBI lineage: Eukaryota > Metazoa > Arthropoda > Arachnida > Araneae > Lycosidae > Pardosa > Pardosa pseudoannulata. The sequence goes on from CM063498.1 coordinate 49,960,999, forward strand.
AAAATATTTATAACTAGGAAGAGGAAATGCAGGAAAAGATAAATTTGCTAGTAGAGATCTGTTTAGATTTGTAACGAATTTCCTCAATGAAACACTACACAGCCATGAACAATTATTTAAGCTTTCGTAGGGAATTAATTGGGTAAGCATGTATTAAAATCAAGCAATAAAATATTTATAACTAGGAAGAGGAAAGGTAGGAAAAGATAAATTTGCTAGTAGAGATCTGTTTAGATTTGTAACGAATTTCCTCAATGAAACACTACACAGCCATGAACAATTATTTAAGCTTTCGTAGGGAATTAATTGGGTAAGCATGTATTAAAATCAAACAATAAAATATTCAAAACTAGGAAGAGGAAAGGGAAGAAAAGGTAAATTTGCTAGTAGAGATCTGTTTAGATTTGTAACGAATTTCCTCAATGAAACACTACACAGCCATAAACAATTATTTAAGCTTTCGTTGGTAATAGATTGGGTAAGCATTTATTAAAATCAAACAATAAAATATTTAAAACTAGGAAGAGGAAAGGCAGGAAAAGATAAATTTGTTAGTACAGATTTGTTTAGATATTTAACGAATTTCTTCAAATGAAACACTACACAGCTATAAAAATTGTTTAAGCTTTCATAAACCATTAGTAGAATACGCATGTACTAAATTCAAACAACAAAATATTTAAAACTAGGAAGAGGAAAGACAGGAAAAGATAAATTTGCTATTAGTTATCTCTTTACATTTTTAACAAATTTCCTCAAATGAAACATTACAAAGATGTGAACAATTGTTTGAGCTTTCGTAAGGAACTAGTTGGGTAAGAATGTATTAAAATCATACAATAAAATATTTAAAACTAGGAAGAGGAAAGGGAGGAAAATATAAATTTGCTACTAGTGATTCGTTTACGTATTTAACGAATTTCCTCAAATGAAACATTACACAGCTATAAACAACCGCTTTTTAAGCTTTTGTAGTCCATTAGTTGGGTACGCATATATTAGAATCACACAATAAAATATTTAAAACTAATAAGAGAAAAGGAAAGAAAAGATAAATTTCCTAGTAGACATCTGTTTAGATTATTAACGAATTTCCTCAAATGAAATACTACAGAGGAATGAACAATTGTTTTTAAGCCTTCGTAGGCCATCATTTAGGTACGCATGTATTAAAATCACACAACAAAATATTTAAAACTAGGAAGAAGAAAAGGCAGGAAAAGATAAATTTGCTAGTAGAGATCTGTTTAGATTAGTAACGAATTTCCTCAAATGAAACACTACAGAGCTATAAAAAATTGTTTTTGAAGTTTCGTAGGCCATTAGTTTGGTACGCATGCATTAAAATGAAACAATAAAATATTTATAACTAGGAAGAGTAAAGGCAAAAAAAGATAAATTTGCTAGTAGAGATCTGTTTAGATTTTTAACGAATTTACTCAAATGAAACACTACATAGCAATGAACAATTGTTTTTAAGCCTTCGTAGGCCATAAGTTGGGCACGCATGTATTAAACCGAAACAAGATAATATTTAAAACTAGGAAGAAGAAAGACAAGAAAAGATAAATTTGCAAGTAAAGATCTGTTTAGATTTTTAACACATTACCTCAAATTAAACACTACAGAGCTATGAAGAATTGTTTAAGCGTTCGTAGGCCATCAATTGGGTATGCTTGTGTTAAAATCAAACAACAAAATATTTAAAACTACGACACAGATATCAAATGTTTAAATCTACAGACAATTATAAAATTATTTTGCAAAAATATGTTCGAATATTCGTTACACAGATCAAGTTTAATTTACCGCATCTATTATTAAAGCACTGTACCAGGCTCAAGACATTAAACTTTTGAACTAACAACTAAAAAATATTGTATAAATGGATTTTTAAAAGTGTCATATTCAAGATTTCCAGCTAACTAATAAGCAAAACTATCATAATCCACAAAAATGATATATTATTCCACGGCCTCGAAAAGTAATTAATTTTCCAGCCGAAAAAAAATGAATACATAAGAGTTTGTTAAATATCTGCCTACGAAGATGCAATAAACAAAATATCAGTCATGGGATTCAAACTTCGTTTTCTGATGCGATATACGGCGTCATTAATCATGGGAAATTTGACATTTAATGACAGAAGGAAGCATTATCTTGCTATAAATGGTATTAAATTCTTTTCGCGTGTCAGCTAAAGAGGAAAAAAGAACTAAAATGTTTTTAAACTGATATATAACCACGCGTGAAAGGAAGATGATTGAAATCATAAGAACTTTCCCATGCAAACGTATCCTACTGGGTTTTTTTATTTATTGTTTTAGTATTTTTAGTAATTAACGAGTTTTGTGCCTCACATAAAATAATTATAGTGATTTAAATTGGATATTAAACATAAATTTCTAATAAGTTTTTTCTCCTAGACATTGCAATGGGGAATGGGAAATTATTTTAAACTCTGTTTGTAATATATTTATAATTTTTGCCCAACTACATTTTACATATGAGAATAAAAATTGTATCAACAAAAAAATGTAAAACATTTATTAATATTTAGTGGTATCAGATGCCTAGAAATACCAAAATAATTTGTGGACATCAATACGTAGACTTAAAAGGACATCTTAAGTAACGAAATGTATTCATTTATGTTTTCATATATTTGAGATGAAAATTGACATTAATACGAGGCTCATCAAGAAAGTAAATTTCCCTATTTAAAAGAAAAAAAGAACTCACACTTTCAGGAACTTATTTATTGACAACAAGTACAGCAATGTTTCAGCTATTTTTCAACATAGCCATTAGCAGAATTGAGACACTTCTCGTATTGCGGGATCAAATTTTGTATACCTCTGTCGCAGAACTCTGCCGCCTGAGAATGGAACCAGCCTTCCTCTCCCAGAACACTGTTCACATCACTTTCCGTACCGACAGCGTCTGTTTGATTTTGGTCCTGACTGAAGACCCACTATGATGCAAACGCATTGACTGCTGCTTGGTTTACGGGATAAAGTTCTAAATCCTAGTCTCATTTCCCATGACGATCCTGTCGAGGAACTCGTCGCCGTCATCGTGATACCGTAGCAGAAATGTCAGTGTTGCTCCTAAGCGTTGAATTTTGTGTTCGGGTGTCAGTTTCACCTCATAGGCCTGACAGAGCTTCAATCTATTTCAATTGCGAAATGCTTTTTGCATTCAATATCATCGACCGAACCTTGCAGGCGGCGGGAGAAGGAATTAGAGTTTACATTTTGGACCACTGCTACCCCGATACTGGCACGAATCGGGACTTGCCAATCTGGCATATGATTAATACGTCTTAGATATGTTAAGCACGCTCAATTAACATGGCTAATTACGTTTACTTTAAAGGGGTAAACATCGGGAAACTTACTTTCTGGATGCGCCTCGTATACTACCATTGAACGTTTCGTTTTCAATAAATACGTAACAGATAAAATATATATTTATAACTATTCATAAATAGCCATCTTAGTAATAGTTGTTACAAATCGAATTCCGTGAAGGCTGTCGCGGTATGCAAAAACATATTTTTAAGTCGTAACTAAAATTTACCAATGATTATTCAATTCAAAGCTTTAAATCTCTGATTAAAATGTATATAAAATATTTAACTATAACCTTGTTAAACCCAGTAATACGTAGCGTCCTCCTTTAAGAATCGCTAAGAAACAGTTTCAGAATTTGTCTGTTTTATAGCAATGAGTTTCTATTTTTCAGCGGAAGTAGATGAAAATATTAGAAAAAATGTATTTCCAACATCTGATATTATTCCCAATTTTGTTCGCTAATTAACCATTTCAGGATTTTTTGAGACTTGTATATTAATTCACATATTCGTCAAGTACATCTAGTGAAAATATTGCAAATATATTTATATAAAACTTCACTTTTAAAGTTAGACTCTTACATGAGATACCAAATAAATCCGTGATGTCAAAGTTTATTATTTTCTATTAATGTCTTCTATGGCCTTTTAAAATTAGATATTATTTGAAGGTATTTAAACTTTATATTTGTTTATATTTAAGACAATGACCAACACATGTCCATTAGGAATGACTCATTTAATGGGTTAAGACAAAATCTCCTTTTGGACAGAATATGCCAAAAAGTAGAAAAAGGTAATTATTTAATATTAAGCTTTTACTTTTAGTACATCTTCATATTAACAATGAGGAATATTTAACCTTACGAGAACGGGTGATTGATATTTCGACCATGCCGTTCAAGTTTAAAAAGTAAGGAGTTAAATCAGGGATGGGCAAACTATGACCCGTGGACCAAGTCCGCCCCTCCGGAAGGTTTTATCCGGCTCGCCGATAGAATTTGAAGTTGCTAGGCAAATTAAAAGAAATATATATTTATACATTATATATCCATCTCTTTTTCTACTTTGCTTAAATATTGTATCCCAAATTTTGTATCTCACCCCCAGAAGATCATCGTATATTTGCTTCTTATATGTGAACAAGTGTTTTCAACTTTGAACCTTAGAAAGAATAATTTCAAAAGTAGACTGACAGATGAGCATTTAGCATCGTTCCTTAAAATCAGTACATCTCAATTCGAACCTCAGTATAAGGAACTTTTAAAAATGACAGTGCAATTTCATTCATCTCATTAACGTATTTAAACCCTTAAAAGTACTTGTATATTGTTTTTAAAATTTTCGAAAAATTTATCTTGGCCCGCCAAATTTATTTTCTTTCGATTTTTGCTCTTCAAAAGTTTACCCATTCCTGAGTTACATGATATATACAAAAAGAGCGTCATTCCCTGAGTATCCGCTATGTACTGTCATAAGGGCTATCCATTGTCATTGTTATTCATGAGTTCTATTCTATTATATGTCCTGTTTTTAATCCACTTTTAAAATACTCTCTGTTTCTTCCATCCAGCTTATTGTTGTGCAGAGTGGAATTCAAAGCAATTTCGTAACCCATTCTTGGGCCATTTATTTCTCACACAACGTTTTCAAACTTTCGAATCAGAAGTGTTAATTATATTCAAATGATCAAACAATAGATTACAGCGCAGAAATCAGTCTTCCTATCTTTATAATAGCAAGAACGATATATACGGAGATTACTCAAGAAACAGCTACCCTATTGGGTGTACGGCCTGCAAGTTGTGATGAGGCGATTTAGATTATTAATATAATTGATAATATAATTGATATAATTAATAAAATTGATTAATTAATATAATTGCTATTAATTAATAAGAGAAGCAAAATGTTTGGGATGTAAATCTGACCTCATCACATCTTTTGTAAAAGAGATACCTAATGATACCTAACTTAGACCTAACCTTAACCTAAATGGAGTTATTTTTGTCAAATCTAAAAATATTGTGGCACCGAATTCAAGGTGTTGTAAAGTAAATCTTATAAAACTTAATCAAAATTTTGTATATTAATAATGTATATATCATTATTATAAATTTACTTATTTTTACTTTAAAGCTGATTTCAGTGACTCTTAATTTAGATCATTAGTTTGTTTTTTTCCTTTTTTGAAATTAAGTCTGTATCCTCTCAGAATCTGTGGTTAAATATTTTAATATTTAATATTTTTTAAATTTTAATACTTAAATATTTTACACAAAGCAACCCAAATAATATTAGTCTTGTTGACTAAAAAATAAATACCACTATAGATTTGATCACAAGTAAATACCTAAAATTTAATGAGAGCTACACGACAAAGGTACTGCCCTTCGGAAGTATCCCGGGCTGAAATTCGAATAAGAATTGATATTAAAATATATAATTCATTTATTAAATGATAATGAAAAAAATAAATAAAAAATAAATAAATATATGAAAAAATAGGATTATAAAAAATAAGCTGAGTTACTTTAATAGCAGTTACTTTAATAGAAGTTAATAGCAAGGAAAACGCTGAGTCAGTTTGGAATCTTTTCAAATACGTTCTATTTAGGTGGATATAACAATGGGAGTACAACGCTATAGTAAAGAGAATACAGATTAATAATAATATTAATAATAATAATAGAAAATAACAAGTAACAATTCATAATAGAGAAATAAGTAGCAGGTAGGGTGCTATATGTTTTTCCAAATAATACTAAGGCCTGGGAATAATTCTAGTAACTGCGGGGTTGGTTAACTTAGAGTTGTCTACAATATTATATCAATAATGGCTGATGATGGCTAAATACAAAACATGCTAAGACAAATATACATAAAAAATATCTTGAATAGATACTTGACAATTAACTTAGAACTTATAATTCTTGGCAATATGCAAAACTGTTATAAACATAATTAATAACACTATAAATTTCTATATAAAGAATATGTAAAATTGGTTTTGCGCTTCCCACAGGTGTATTTTATAAGATCATGTAGGGAAGTAATTTTCCCATTACATTCTTTAAAGGGTTGAAAGGGAAAAACGTGAAACTTAAGGCTGGTTTTTATCTATACGAATATGAAGAAATGTGTTCTCTAGAGAAGATAAAGTTAATAACACTATTAAATTTTAATAAGATAAAACGAAAGTATATGATCTCTAAAATATGCTTCTCATTGTACTCATAAATCATTTTTACATCGGTTTAATTAATGTTAAAATCTTCTCACGGCCTTCGTTAAAGGGTTAAAAGGGGAAAGCGTGATACTTAAGGCACTCGTTTTTATCTATACGAATATGAAGAAATATGTTATCTAGAGAAGCTAAAGTTAATAACACTCTTAAAATTTAATAGGATAAAACGAAATGTGCTCTCTAAAATCTGTTTCTCATTATACTCATTAAAATAAATCATTTTTACCTCGGTTTAATTAGTGTTGAAAACTACTAGTTATGTTTAATTATTTTGTTATTATGTAACCATAGTTACTGAGAAAATAAACTGAGAAAACAAGAGCAGAAATATTTAATTTCTAACACATACAAAATCATACATGCATAACTCAGTTACGTGAGCTTCAAAATCTGTAGGTGCTTCTTTCCCAGCTGCACGTGAGAATTCCGTTTCCTTAATTTTCAGTCCCTTTATACCATTCCATCATTCGCAGGATAACGTTGTTCCGAAGAAAGGTATAAATAATTCAAAGCACTCGAAAGCGAGAAAATATACGTGAAACGACATTTCTAAATAAATTCATTAAAATTCACGTTTTGCGCGCAACATTGTAATTCTAAAATTACGCAGCACAAATCTACTGGTTGCACCAAATGAGATTCCCCCTTCTTAATGTTTCTTTATTATGCAAGAGTGTTCCCCCAGTAACCAAAGAATGAATGTGCCCCGCATTCTATCATCATAAAGCCTGCCGTAATGGAAGTAGAGTAAATTCATTTTTAAAATATTTCTCACGTAATTGGCTCCATTCATCAAAAAGATTAATTTTACTGCAGAGCGCTTTTTGTAGATTTCAATTTCGTATTTTAATTTAATCGTCTCCCAGGAAATCAGGATACACTGTTCTTCCAAATGGCTTTGAGGTCACTAAACTGGAAGTTTTTGAGTAATATGGAAAATGAGGTTTTTTTTTCCTGCCTTAACCTCGGTTCATTAAGTATCAGCTTCTTTAAAAAAATACAAATATCGTTGATTCAAATAGAATAGCCGCTTAGAAAATCATTTTCTCTAAGTATTTGGAAAAAAAAGTCTTTGTCTTTGAAATCCCTCATTGGTATTCTGTTTGTACAATGAGTTCTGCAGCACTAAGTATTTGGAAAAAAAAGTCTTTGTCTTTGAAAAATTTTACTCCATATATATTTTCAGGAATGGATGTCTTGTGGATTTTTATTGGTATTCAAAGAAATTAGTAATTGTTTGTATATCAATTACAATGTAATTATTATTTTTAATTTCTGGTTCTAATTGAAAAGAAAGTTATTTAATGCAAATTAGCAGAGTTTGATAAATGTAAATTAGAATATTTAGTATTGACTCTTTCGTTGGATTCCTTTAACGAAGATTAATTTTAGCCTACTTGAATATTATACCAATTTTCAAATAGTAGCCTTAGATTTCAAAATTTATTTATCATTCTTTGTTTAAATGAAAAGTTAAAGTTGAAAATTTCAAAAAGATAAATACAATTCTTGGACAGGTATAAGCGAGACGTTTTGAAAAATGTTTATTCCCAATAAATTGTAATTAACCTATTTGAATTATTATACCTCAAACTAAACGTTTTTTTAATATGCTGGTTTCCCACTTTTTAAGTATTTTTACCAGAGTGATAAAAATTAGATTATTTATTAAACATAGAAGTTCTGGAGTTATGTTAACTATATATTTATACAAATTGACTTTCGTTTGAATTGTATTTGTAAATATTCTGATTGGCTCTGCCTGCTATTATAAGTTTCAAAACACGTCTGTTATTTTTCATTTTGGTATCTTCTGGAAAACTTATGTAAGGTTTTATATAAGACAGCTAAATATTAAGCGTGAAATTATATTCCCGCCTGAATTTTACTGACTCATATATATTTCAGGAATGGATTTCCTTTTGAATTATAATTGCTTAATTCCCAAGATAATTAGTAATTGCCTATTTGAATATTATATCATTTATCAAACTAGTAATTGTTATTTTTAATTTCTGGTATTCTAATTGAAAAGAAATTATTTAACAGCATATGAAAATAACATTCAAATTATTTGGACTAGGGATGTATTTACCAGAGATCTTTTTGATAAAAATGTAAAATTCATATGAAAATGTTATTTTACATTTCTGGTATTCTTATTGAAAAAAATATTTAACAGCAAATACATCTCTTGGACTAGGGATGTATATATATTTCTTGGAAAGATATATATTTCAAATTGATCTTTCTTTTTGTAATTGTTTTATATTCACCAAGAATTATAGTTCCATATTTGCTTAATTTCCCAAGATAATTAGTAAATTGAAAAGTAATTATTTAACCTATTTGAATAAAAATGTAATTCATTGAAATAACATTTCAAAAATAAATACATACTAGGGATGTATAATATATTTCATCTTTTTTCATACGTAAACTAGTAGTAATTGTTATTTTTTAATTGTTATTTTTAATTTCTGGTATTCTAATTAAAAAGAAATTATTTAACAGCAAATTATTTGATTACCAGAGTTTGATAAAAATGTAAATTCATATGAAAATAACATTTTGAAAATAAATACATATCTTGGACTAGGGATGTATATATATTTCAGGAATTGATCTTTCTTTTTGAATTATAATTGTTTAATTCCCAAGATAATTAGTAATTGCCTATTTGAATATTATATCATTTATCAAACTAGTAATTGTTATTTTTAATTTCTGGTATTCTAATTAAAAAGAAATTATTTAACAGCAAATTTTTTGACAACCAGAGTTTGATAAAAATGTAAATTCATATGAAAATAACATTTTGAAAATAAATACATATCTTGGACTAGGGATGTATATATATTTCAAGAATTGATCTTTCGTTGGAATTGTATTTGCTTAATTCCCAAGATATTAGTAATTGCCTATTGAATATTATATCATTTTTCAAACTAGTCATTATTATTTTTAATTTCTGGTATTCTAATTGAAAAGAAATTATTTAACAGCAAATTTTTTGACAACCAGAGTTTGATAAAAATGTAAATTCATATGAAAATGACATTCAAAAATAAATACATCTCTTGGACTAGGGATGTATATATATTTCAAGAATTGATCTTTCGTTTGAATTATATTTGCCTAATTCCCAAGATAATTAGTAATTGCCTACTTGAATATTATACCAATTTTCAAACTAGTCATTGTTATTTTTAATTTCTGGTATTCTAATTAAAAAGAAATTATTTAACAGCAAATTATTTGATTACCAGAGTTTGATAAAAATGTAAATTCATATGAAAATAACATTTTGAAAATAAATACATATCTTGGACTAGGGATGTATATATATTTCAAGAATTGATCTTTCGTTTGAATTATATTTGCCTAATTCCCAAGATAATTAGTAATTGCCTACTTGAATATTATACCAATTTTCAAACTAGTCATTGTTATTTTTAATTTCTGGTATTCTAATTAAAAAGAAATTATTTAACAGCAAATTATTTGATTACCAGAGTAGTTGATAAAAATGGTGAATTCATAAAAATGTAAATTCATATGAAAATAACATTTTGAAAATAAATACATATCTTGGACTAGGGATGTATATATATTTCAGGAATTGATCTTTCCTTTTGAATTATAATTGCTTAATTCCCAAGATAATTAGTAATTGCCTATTTGAATATTATATCATTTATCAAACTAGTAATTGTTATTTTTAATTTCTGGTATTCTAATTAAAAAGAAATTATTTAACAGCAAATTATTTGATTACCAGAGTTTGATAAAAATGTAAATTCATATGAAAATAACATTTTGAAAATAAATACATATCTTGGACTAGGGATGTATATATATTTCAGGAATTGATCTTTCTTTTTGAATTATAATTGTTTAATTCCCAAGATAATTAGTAATTGCCTACTTGAATATTATACCAATTTTCAAACTAGTAATTGTTATTTTTAATTTCTGGTATTCTAATTGAAAAGAAATTATTGATAAAGTTTTAGATAATTATTTAACATGCATATTATCAAAAATATATACCTTTGGATAGAGTATAAAAATAAATTTATAAAATATATAAATATATGATATATATACATATATATATATATATATATAAAAAATAGGATAGGGATGTATATATATTTCAGGAATTGATCTTTCTTTTTGAATTAGAATTGCTTAATTCCCACGATAATTAGTAATTGCCTATTTGAATATTATACCAATTTTCAAACTAGTAATTGTTATTTTTAATTTCTGGTATTCTAATTGAAAAGAAATTATTTGATTTCCAGAGTTTGATAAAAGTGTAAATTCGTAAGAGAATGACATTCAAAAATAAATACAGCTCTTGGAATAGGGATGTATATACATAAAGTTATTTTTAGCTTAATTTATTTTTATATTGTAAATATTTAAATTGTTATTTTAATTTTAAAAGATAATTGTTATTCCTATAATTATTATAAGGTAAATTAAAATAAAATTTTATTTAAAATATTTGAAGAGGACGATTTTATATTTATAAAAATACATATATAATTAAGAATCTATGCTAACATAAAATAATTTTTCATGCAAAAATATTCACTGATGTAAAATAGCTTTGTAATATAATATAATAAAATAATATAATTAATAAATCATTTTTCAGAATTTTCTTTGTTTTTTAATAATTCTATTTAACATTCCATATATGTCTATAAGTAATTTATGAAGAGTTCAAATATTAACGTGTATTAGTTAATGTTTTAATATTTAATAGTTATTAACTACTTCAAAAGTGGTTTTATTAAAATGTTACCAGTGAAAGAATTGTATATATATAATAGAAAATTTTACCTTTCAATACCTTAGTGATCTTAAAATAAAATTTTCCTGTTACATGTATTCTTTAAAATATTACAAGAATTTAAAAATAATAATAATAGGGAAATATCCATTATTTTCTTTAGAGAAAAGAACTGTGATAAATCTTTATACTAAAGAACAGACAAATTGTGATTTGAATATATTATTAATATTAAAATTATAAGTATTCAATATAAAAAATTCTCTTAAATATATATAATAAATTTACTTGAACTTTGAAATATTTTTAACTAATGTACTGTTACTGTTCTTCTATAACTATTTTATATTCTTTGCTGTTACAATTTGTAAATTTCAGCTATAAATATAGATAAAAACAAATAAACTATTTTCAATCTAAGATAAAAATAATTTCTTATTCGCTATTCAAATATAATTCGTTTCAAAATAGTAGGAAAAAAAACTCAGCCAGCAGATGTATTGCTGGAATGCTGTTATTTTAATTAATTTATATTCTTTGCTTGCATAATTTGTAAATTTCGTCTATGAAAATAGACAAAAATTTATAAATTATTTATAATTTGAAATAAAAATAATTTCTTACTTGCAATTCATTTATAATTCATTTTCAAAAGCCTAGGGAAAAAACTCATAAAAAATTTAGTTCTTGATAACTTAAGCCATTATAATTATTTTATGTAAAACAAAAAAAATTGTTAAGTCTTGGATTGCGAAAAGAAAAACTAATGACTAGTTTTCCTTTAGAAAGTGTTATATTATTTAAATCATTTACATTTATCGGATGGTTACATATGATTTAAAAACATTTTAGTTCTCCTATTTTTTCTCTATATTACATAAAAAATATTTATTGTATTTAAAATATTTCATTAAATAAAATACTTTTTAATATTTAACTATATAAAAAAAATTTGTATCATATTGATTTGTTTATCATCTTAAGAAAAGTTATTTAACAAATATATAAATTATTCTTTTGCGTTTGAAAAAATTAATTATTCTTAACTTAAAAAATAACAATCTTTTTCTGTTAAATATAATTTCGTAGAAAAATAATATTGTGATCAATGTTTACCATAAGAACACTGATACTTTTAATTAATAAATATATACTTAATAATTAGAATTTACAAAAAATAACTATTAACTACAAAAATAAGAAAAATATTTTCTATCTTTAAATATTGTTTTTATATCGTTTATAAGTAAACATGTGATCCAATGTATAGTGGTGATTTTTATTTTGATATTCGTTGTGAAAAGTATTTTTGTACAAATTTAACCACATTTGAAAATACAACATAATATAAAGATAAACTAAAAGCTAAATTAACAGCATAAATAGTTAATATAAAAAAAAGTAAATTATTATAATATATATTAATCTATTTACAACAAACTGATGCTAATTTTCATAAATAATTTGTAACATCTTCTAAATTATTCTGACAATTTTTTAATTACTTAAGTAATTTTGTAAATAAAAAATTTTTAACTTCCTTTTATTTATAAAAAAAAAAAAAAAGTATATAAAAAAGTCGATAATTAGTAGGTAAAAGCAATATAGGGAATAGGAAAAAAAATATAAATATATTTTTTTTAGAAGTAAAGTAAATTAAGAAGTAGTGGTAGTTACGAAAGTATAAAGTAACATCGTAGTAAAGAGTTTATAATTTAAGAGTAGTAAAAGTAAGTAAAAAAGTAGAGAAGTAGTCTGTTAGAATGGTAATATAGTAAATTGAGTAGTTAGTAGTAAAAAAAATATTTAGAAGTAGTATAAAGTTATAAAAGAATTATAATATTAGAGTAAGTTAAGTAGAGTAATAAAAATTGTAGAAGAAAAATAGTAAAAAAGTAATATTAGTAAAATAGTAAGAAGTAGTTTGAGTAAAGTAAGAGTATAAGAGTTAGTAGTCAGTAAATAGTAGTAAGAAAAAGAGTTTAGTAGTATAGTAGAAGTAGTAGAAAAGTAGAAGATTGTAGTAGTAAAAATAGTAGTGAGTAAAAATAAAAGTAAAAGTTTAGAGTAAGAGTAAAATTGAGTAATTAGAATTATTGAAGTAATAGTAAGTAGTAAGTAAAAGTATAGTAATAAGTAAAATATAAGTATAATATTGGTATAGTAAAATAAAACTAAATTGTAAATTCATAAAATATAAACATCTTCTAAATTAATTCTGACATATATTAAGTAATTTGTAATAGAGAGTAAAATGTAAATGTGTAAAGGGGTTGTGGGTATGAGTAAAGAAGATGTTGTGCTCGGAACACTGCTGGTTGATGGGTATCTATGGATATTTCGTCCGTCTGGTCCGGGGTTTCCTACTGAGTGTTTGGTTTGCGGCAGAGCTATTTGATGTAGGAACATTTCCCGTTGGACTTGGCTGGACTCTCGAACTGGTTCCGTCGGATTTCTCTCCTCGTCTGGACTGTCGAACACCTTCTGTCGGACTCTCTCCTCGTCTCGACTTCGGAACCTCTTCTGTCGGACTCCTCTCTTTTTCTCGAATCTCGAACACACCTTCTGTTGGACACTCCTCTAGTCTCGAGTCTCGAACACCTTTTTTGAGACTTCCGAACATCATCTCAATTTTTAGATTTTTTATATTTATTTATTTCAACCTTGTCCCCTCTTCCTTCTTATCGTCCAATCAAGATAGTTGTAAGATTCTCATTGGTCTGCTTAAACCCCGCGTTGAGACCGCCAACGGGAAAAACCTTATCCCCTCTAATTGGGCACTGCCCCTTAGGGACTCATAAATACTCCACAAAGGTACATTCTTATTTAATGTCAAGTACGGAGACGGGATTCTAATCTGGGACTGGGATCAGAACCCCGTCCGAGACCACCGTACAAGACAACAATATCCGTAAAATATAAATTTTACAAAGATGTAATTTTACAAAGATGTGATGAGGTCAGATTTATATCCCGAGCATTTTACTTCTTGTATGAATGAATCAATTATATTACTGATCTAAATTGCCTCATCAAAATAGTTTCACCTGTTAAAATTCGGGTACATAACATTGACCAATTACCAACAAGTACTAAGGCTACGACATTGACCAACTGCAAATCCAAGAGATCTTGTATGTTTTAAATGAAGTACTATATTAAAATATCCTTATTATTCTTATTAATTATTCTTAAAATATTCTTATTTTAATTATTTTATTTTCTTTGCTGACACAGTTATATAAATTTCAGTTGTAAAAAACAGTTTAGAATAAAAAATAAGTTTTTAAGAATCTATGATAATTTTTTTTTCTTATTCCTTATTCCTTTACAATTAGCTTGGTAAAGATCTGATCAAAAATTTAATTCTTTATAATCATTTTATATGAATCACAAAACTCTATAATTCTTAACATTTTAAAAGAAAAAACAGCTATATCGTTTTCCATACGGATATAATATATAATTATTATCCTCTTTCTTTCTCAGGTGGTTACATATCACTTTACGAACACTTTAGTTCTCCTTTTTTTTATTTAGCTTACACGCAAAAATCATTAAATAGTATTTATTGTAAGATAATATTTCCACCTCTTTTTAAACGTTAAATATCCAGTGATTAAGGACTTAGTATATTGCAATAGAAAATAAAGTTTCAATCCCATGCCTTATACTTTGTTATTGCATCTTCACAGAGAGATATTTAACAATCCATATACGATTCGCATCCAGAAAGTAAGTTTACCGATGTTTTCACCTTTAAAGTAAATGTGATTAGCTGTGTTAATTGCGCGTGCATAACAGATCTATGACGTATTAATCATATTCCAGTTGGACAAGTCCCGATTCGTGCCAGTAACGGGGTAGCAGGGATCCGAAATGGAATCTCTAATTTCTTCTCCCGTCGCCTGCAAGGTTTTTTCAGTGACCTTGAATGCACAAAGCATTGCGCCAATTGAAATTCCTCGTCAGCTCTGTCACGTCTATTAGCCAAAACTGACACCCGAACACAAAGTTCAAGGCTTAGGAGTAGCACTGATATTTCTGCTACGGTATCACGATGACGGCGACGAGTTCCTGGACAGCATCGTCATTGGCAATGAGACTTAGATTTCTCACCTTACCCCAGAAACCCAGAAGCAGTCAATGCATTGTCATCATAGTGTATCTTCGGTCAGGACGAAATTCAAACAGACGATGCCGGTAAAGAAAGGGGTGTGCAGGGTGTTCTGGGAGAGGAAGGCTGATTCCATTCACAAGCGGTAGAGTTCTACGACAGAGGTATACAAAAGTTGATCCCACAATACCAAAAGTGTCTCAATTCTGGTGTGTTGAAAAATAGCTGAAACATTGCTATACTTGTTGCCAATAAATACGTCCGTGAAAGTTTCAGTTTTTTTTTTCTTTTAACTAGGGAAACTGAATTCTGAATATGCCTCGAACATTATTCTTTTGCTTTTGAAAAAAATAATTAATTCTGTAGGCTATAAAAAACACATCATGTTTATTGTTGAAAATATTTCAACATTCAAATATTTAACTTTTTATTACCAGAAAGATACAATTGGATGCTGTAGAATTGTAAACTTAGTATCATCATACCTATAGGCTACAATTTTAAGAAGAAAACACTGTTTATTGGTGCAAAACTGGTTATTGATGCAATATCATACTAACTTACCTAGTTTTACCTGTTGAAATTGGAGTACATGAATCTGACCACTGGAACTATATATTACAAACCCAAGAGATCTTGTATGCTTGTTTGAAATGAAGTACCATAGTTAAATTTTCTTATAGATTATCATAATTTTTATTATAATTATTTTATTTCCTCTGCTGATTCAGTCATCTAAATTCCAGCTGTAACAGACAGTTTAAAATAAAATAAAATTATTAACAATTTATGTTAAAATTAAAACTTTTATTCGTTTTTCATTTATAATCAGCTTTTGAAATCCTAGGGAATAATCTTTTAAAAATTTTAAGTCATTAACTATTTTAAGTGAAGAACAAAACTCGATAATTCCTGACAGTTTAAAAGACAAAACAGTAGGAAAGTTTTTCATACGAAAACCCTACATAATTTCAATCATCTTCTTTATCGCGTGGTTAGATATCATTTTAAAAACATTTTAGTTTTTTTACCTCCTTTTATGCGAAAAGAATTTAATGCCATTTGTAGAAAGATAATGTGTCTTTCTCTCATTAAATGTCAAATTTCTCATGATTAATGACCCTATATATTGCATCAGAAAACGAAGCTTGAATCCCATGACTGATATTTTGTTGCATCTTCCTAGATAGATGTTTAACTAATTCATATACATATTGTGTAGCGGGTTTTATCTAAATACCTTTGTAGACTGTAAAATAACACATCATTTTTTCTGGTCTAAGATATTTCAAACGAATTCTCACTGTAGACTGAAAAAATATTATCCTTAAATTTTACCAGAAAGATACAATCTGATGCTGTACAATACCTTATAAACCTTGTTCCACTACCCATATAGGTTGCAATTTTACGAAATAAAATACACTATGTGAGAGTGCAGCTATGTTTTACATAAGGTTTTCGAAACTGGTTTGCTCACCACACTCACACGTTGTGGGTTGCATGCCAAAGTATTTTTTCGCGACTTCAGGAGGCGTGTGGTGTGGCCAGTGAAAACAATTGCACTTAAACTTCAAGTTTTGGAGAGTTGTGCTTGGTCTCCAGGAGACGATTTAAGACCATCCTTGGAGACCCGGTCCTACTGGAAGAGTCGGGAAAGGACAATTGTGCCCAGGATAATGGAACAACGAACGCAGCACAGGATAATGGAAAAAAAGTTTAAAGTATAGGGTTCCTTTAGTAGTTCAGAAGGAAGGAAAAGTTCAGAAGTGGACTTTTTTCTTTTTAGGTGTAGCTGAGTGGACTTTTTTCTTTTCAGGAGTGCTTCTTTTACTTTTTCATTTTTTTAGAATATTTCCTTGTCTTTTCTTCTATATTTGAATATTGTAATATAGATAAGTGACATTTTACTATATTTAAAGACGCTATATATCAAACTTGGGTTATTAATGGCTTCGAAATAACAACTGCAATGTACTACACCACAGCACACTATTTATAGCAAATTAACATGGATACAACATTAGATTTTGAGAAGTTTTGTCAAATTTAAATTTTGAAATTTGCGTAAATAAAACTGAATTCTTAAATATTGTCGAATAATTAATTCTTAATATTATAAAACCATTAAAAAATATACATATTTATATTATTTTGAAAATTTATATTGCTTACTCATATTATGTAAATGACTGTTCAATGATAAAATAATAATTTGATACAATGATAAAATAATACAGGGATTATTAATATAGCTACAATAATACAGTACTTATTGTACAATACTAACAGTACAATACTAACTGTACAGTACTAAATGTAAAATTATAAGATTTTAAGAATGTTATTTTTTTCTTATTCGTTATTCTTTTAAAATTAGCCTAGTGTAATATTTCATCAAAAATTTTATTCTTTATAGTAATTTTATATTAATCAAAAAACTCGCTAATTCTTGACATTTTAAAAGAAAATAAATTATAAGATTTTAAGAATGTTAGTTTTTTTTCTTATTCGTTATTCTTTTACATATTATACAGTACATTTCTAATTTTGTACACTGTTTTAATATTTTTCCCTCTTAGCAACAATGTACTGCAATTTGCATCAAAATAATAATAAATTTATTTATAATTTTATAAGATATTCAATCCCTAATATAATCTTATGTTCCGATGTATTATACAACTTAAAACTGATTACCGAGTACAAGATATAATATTATGTTTAAATGAACAACAAGGATTATTAATTTGTAATTATTATAGTTAAAAATTATTCAATAAAGTTACTTTATGTAAAAGACAATGATAATTAATTTTTGTTTTTTTAAAACTATCGGCTAATTTTGCATGGGAAAGTTCTTTATATTTACAATCAACTTTTTTTTGAGTTGTTACACATCAGTTTAAAAACATTTCAGTTCTATTTTCTTTCTTCTTTATCTTACTCACAAAAATTGAATGCTATTTATTGAAACATAATGCATCCTTTGTCATTAAATATCAAATTTCAAATGATTAATGACCTGATTAATCATCAGAAAACGAATTTTAAATCCCATGACTAATATTTTGTTGAATCTTCCTAGATAGATGTTTAGCTAATTTATATACATACATTTTTTGAGGATGTTATATAATTACCTCTGTAGTCTATAAAATAACACATAACTTTTTCTGTGTTAAGATATTTCAAAAGATCTGTCACTTCACCCTGAAAAAATATTATCTTTAAATTTTACCAGAACATTATAATCTGATGATATATAAACCTCGTTCCAATATCCATTCCGGATTCAATTTTACAAAATCAAATACACTATTTATGTCAAATGAACATGGATTAAACATTATACTTTGAGAAGCTTAACCAGTTTTCACTGTTAAATTTTACCAGAAAGATATAATCTGATGATATATAAACCTCGTTCCAATATCCATTCCGGATTCTATTTTACAAAATCAAATACACTATTTATGACAAATAAACATGGATGAAACATTATACTTTGAGAAGCTTAACCAGTTTTCACTCTTAAATTTTACCAGAAAGATATAATCTGATGATATATAAACCTCGTTCCAATATCCATTCCGGATTCAATTTTACAAAATCAAATACACTATTTATGTCAAATGAACATGGATTAAACATTATACTTTGAGAAGCTTAACCAATTTTCACTCTTAAATTTTACCAGAAAGATATAATCTGATGATATATAAACCTCGTTCCAATATCCATTCCGGATTCAATTTTACAAAATCAAATACACTATTTATGTCAAATGAACATGGATGAAACATTATACTTTGAGAAGCTTAACCAGTTTTCACTCTTAAATTTTACCAGAAAGATATAATCTGATGATATATAAACCTCGTTCCAATATCCATTCCGGATTCAATTTTACAAAATCAAATACACTATTTATGTCAAATGAACATGGATTAAACATTATACTTTGAGAAGCTTAACCAGTTTTCACTCTTAAATTTTACCAGAAAGATATAATCTGATGATATATAAACCTCGTTCCAATATCCATTCCGGACTCTATTTTACAAAATCAAATACACTATTTATGTCAAATGAACATGGATTAAACATTATACTTTGAGAAGCTTAACCAGTTTAGACTGTTAAATTTTACCAGAAAGATATAATCTGATGATATATAAACCTCGTTCCAATATCCATTCCGGATTCAATTTTACAAAATCAAATACACTATTTATGTCAAATGAACATGGATGAAACATTATACTTTGAGAAGCTTAACCAGTTTTCACTCTTAAATTTTACCAGAAAGATATAATCTGATGATATATAAACCTCGTTCCAATATCCATTCCGGATTCAATTTTACAAAATCAAATACACTATTTATGTCAAATGAACATGGATGAAACATTATACTTTGAGAAGCTTAACCAGTTTTCACTGTTAAATTTTACCAGAAAGATATAATCTGATGATATATAAACCTCGTTCCAATATCCATTCCGGATTCAATTTTACAAAATCAAATACACTATTTATGTCAAATGAACATGGATGAAACATTATACTTTGAGAAGCTTAACCAGTTTTCACTCTTAAATTTTACCAGAAAGATATAATCTGATGATATATAAACCTCGTTCCAATATCCATTCCGGATTCAATTTTACAAAATCAAATACACTATTTATGTCAAATGAACAGGGATGAAACATTATACTTTAAGAAGCTTAACCAGTTTTCACTCTTAAATTTTACCAGAAAGATATAATCTGATGATATATAAACCTCGTTCCAATATCCATTCCGGACTCTATTTTACAAAATCAAATACACTATTTATGTCAAATGAACATGGATTAAACATTATACTTTGAGAAGCTTAACCAGTTTAGACTGTTAAATTTTACCAGAAAGATATAATCTGATGATATATAAACCTCGTTCCAATATCCATTCCGGATTCAATTTTACAAAATCAAATACACTATTTATGTCAAATGAACATGGATGAAACATTATACTTTGAGAAGCTTAACCAGTTTTCACTCTTAAATTTTACCAGAAAGATATAATCTGATGATATATAAACCTCGTTCCAATATCCATTCTGGACTCAATTTTACAAAATCAAATACACTATTTATGTCAAATGAACATGGATGAAACATTATACTTTGAGAAGCTTAACCAGTTTTCACTCTTAAATTTTACCAGAAAGATATAATCTGATGATATATAAACCTCGTTCCAATATCCATTCCGGATTCAATTTTACAAAATCAAATACACTATTTATGTCAAATGAACATGGATGAAACATTATACTTTGAGAAGCTTAACCAGTTTTCGCTGTTAAATTTTACCAGAAAGATATAATCTGATGATATATAAACCTCGTTCCAATATCCATTCCGGATTCAATTTTACAAAATCAAATACACTATTTATGTCAAATGAACATGGATGAAACATTATACTTTGAGAAGCTTAACCAGTTTTCACTCTTAAATTTTACCAGAAAGATATAATCTGATGATATATAAACCTCGTTCCAATATCCATTCCGGATTCAATTTTACAAAATCAAATACACTATTTATGTCAAATGAACATGGATGAAACATTATACTTTGAGAAGCTTAACCAGTTTTCACTCTTAAATTTTACCAGAAAGATATAATCTGATGATATAGAAACCTCGTTCCAATATCCGTTCCGGATTCAATTTTACAAAATCAAATACACTATTTATGTCAAATGAACAGGGATGAAACATTATACTTTAAGAAGCTTAACCAGTTTTCACTCTTAAATTTTACCAGAAAGATATAATCTGATGATATATAAACCTCGTTCCAATATCCATTCCGGACTCTATTTTACAAAATCAAATACACTATTTATGTCAAATGAACATGGATTAAACATTATACTTTGAGAAGCTTAACCAGTTTAGACTGTTAAATTTTACCAGAAAGATATAATCTGATGATATATAAACCTCGTTCCAATATCCATTCCGGATTCAATTTTACAAAATCAAATACACTATTTATGTCAAATGAACATGGATGAAACATTATACTTTGAGAAGCTTAACCAGTTTTCACTCTTAAATTTTACCAGAAAGATATAATCTGATGATATATAAACCTCGTTCCAATATCCATTCTGGACTCAATTTTACAAAATCAAATACACTATTTATGTCAAATGAACATGGATGAAACATTATACTTTGACCAGTGTTCACTTTTAAAATTTGTGTAAGTAAAACTGATAGCTTAAATGTTATGAAATAATTAATATCTTATATTATAAAATGATCAAATAATGTAATAATATATATTATTTGTAAAAATTTCTATTACTGACTCATATTATGCAAACGACTGATCAATGATAAAATAATAATTTATGCAGCTACAGTACTAACGGTACTATAGTAACTACAATACATTTCTGATTTTCTATACTATTTTAATATTTTGTGTTCCTAGCAACAATTTAATATCCTTTGCATCAAAATAATAATAAATTTATATGTAACTTTATAAGATATTCTCCCCTAATATAATCTTATGTTCAGATATATTATAAAACTTAAAACTGATTACCGAGTTCAAGATATAATATTATGTTTAATTAAACAACAGGGATTAATAATTTGCAATTATTATTGTTAAAAATTGTTCAAAGAAATTATTTTATGTAAAAGACAATAATAATTAATTTTTGATATTTTAAAACTATCGGATAATTTTGTATGGGAAAGTTCTTTATATTTTCAACATCTTCTTTTTAGAGTTGTTACATATTAATTTTTACCGAGTACAAGATATAATATTATGTTTAAATAAACAACAGGGATTATTAATTTGCAATTATTATATTTAAAAAATTTTCAATGAAATTATTTTATGTAAAAGACAATAATAATTTTTGATTTTTTAAAAAATATCGGATAATTTTGCATATGAAAATTCTTTATATTTTCAAACATCTTCTTTTAAGAGTTGTTATACATTAGTTTAAAATCATTTCAGTTCTGCTTTCTTTCTTCTTTAGCTTACGCACGAAAATAATTTAATGCCATTTATTGAAAGATACTGCTTCCTTCTGTCATTAAATATCAAATTTCTCATGATTAATGACGCCGTATATCGCATCAGAAAACGAAGTTTGAATCCCATGACCGATATTTTGTTTATTGCATCTTCCTTGACAGATATTTAACAAACTGATATACATTCATTTTTTGTGGGTGAAAAATTAATTACTTTTCGAGGCCGTGGAATAATATATCATTTTTCTGGCACATGATATTTTTGCTTCTTAGCTAGTTTGGAATCTTGAATGTGTCACATTCAGAAATCCATTTCTACAATATTTTAATACTTAGTTCAAAAGTTTTA
>CM063498.1:49991445-50013945 GCA_032207245.1 Pardosa pseudoannulata
GAATTTAGTTAAAAACAAGTATAATTTTTACTTTTCAGAATGCTAAACTTTTTAATGCTGGGACTGCTAAAACAAAAATAAAAATTATATTGTTCTTATTTTATAAATTACCTTTTAAATATATGTTACTTACAGACAATAAAAGACCTTTTTACCTGGATTTTATCAAAGAATCACTTGCGTCAATTTTTTCTGCTATTTGAAACACGTGCCTTAATTTTATTTTGGAAATAAACATACTGACACGATTTACAATTGAAAAAATACCAATGTATTTACTGGCTAAATATAAACATATACAATTGTTCTCTTGTATCTTCGCATAAGTTTACAGAGAATTTCGTTAAAAACAAGTATTTTTTTTTCCTTTTCAGAATGCTAAACATTTTAATGATTTGACTACTAAGACAAAAATAATAATTATTTTTTACTTATTTTAAAAATTACATTTATAATATATAATTTAACTTAAAGTCAATATAAGACCTTTTTACCTATATTTTATCACAAAATGACTTGCGTCAAATTTACTTTTTTTGCTGCTATTTGAAGCATGTGCCTTAATTTTATTTCGCAAATAAACATACTGCTACGATTTATAATTGAAAACATACCAATGTACTTACAGAGTAAATACAAACAGATCATACAGTATTTCTGTCTTGTAACTTCGCATAAGTTTACAGAGAATTTCGTTAAAAACAAGTAAATTTTTTTTTCCTTTTCAGAATGCTAAACATTTTAATGCTGTGACTACTAAGACAAAATTAATAATTATTTTCTTCTTATTTTAAAAATTACATTTGTAATATATAATGTTACTTACAATTAGTATAATACCTTTTTACCTATATTTTATCACAAAATCACTTGCGTCAAATTTACTTTTTTGACTGCGAATTGAATCATTTGCCTTAATTTTATTTCTCAAATAAACATACTGCTACGATTTATAATTGAAAACATACCAATGTATTTACTGACTAAATATAAACATAAGGAATTGTTCTCTTGTAAATTCACATAAGTTTACAGGGAATTTAATTAAAAACAATTATATTTTTTTACTTTTCAGAATGCTAACCTTTTAATGCTGGGACTGCTAAAACAAAAATAAAAATGATATTGTTCTTATTTTATAAATTACCTTTTAAATATATGTTACTTACAGTCAATAAAATACCTTTTTACCTGGATTTTATCAAAAAATCACTTGCGTCAAATTTTTCTGCTATTTGAAACAAGTGCCTTAACTTTATTTTGGAAATAAACATACTGACACGATTTACAATTGAAAACATACCAATGTATTTACTGACTAAATATAAACATATAGAATTATTCTCTTGTAACTTCTTATAATTTTACAGAGAATTTAATTAGTTAAAAACTACTATATTTTTTACTTTTCAGAATCCTAAACTTTTTAATGCCAAGACTGCTAAAACAAAATAAAAATGATATTGTTCTTATTTTATAAATTAACTTTTTTAATATATGTTACTTACAGTCAGTAAAAGACCTTTTAACCAGGATTTTATCATAGAATCACTTGCGTCAATTTTGTTCCTGCTATTTGAAACACGTGTCTTAATTGTATTTCGCAAATAAACATGCTACTATGATTTACAATTGAAAAAATACCAATGTGTTTACTGACTAAATATAAACAGATCATATAAAATTATTCTATTGTAATTTGTATAGTTTTACAGGAAATCTAATTAGTTAAAAAGTACTATATATTTTACTTTTCAGAATGCCAAACATTTTTATGCCGGGACTGCTATAACAGAAATAAAAATATTTTTTTATTTTATAAATTACCTTTTTTAATATGTGTTACTTACAGTCAATAAAAAACCTTTATACCAGGATTCTATCATAGAATCCCTTGAGTCAAATTTACTATTATTTTTGATGCTATTTGAAGCATGTGCTTTAGTTTTGTTTCTCAAATAAACATACTACTGCAATTTATAATTAAAAACATAGCATTATATTAACACAATAAATGTAAACAGATCACACATATTATTGGCTTGTAACTTCGTGCAATTATACAAGCAATTTAATTAGTTAAAAACTACTACCTTTCTTAGGTTTCAGAAGGCTAAGCATTTTAATGCTGGGACTGCTATAATAAAAATAAATAGGATTTTGTTCTTATTTTAAAAATTACTTTTTTTAATATATAATCGTTTATACGATCTTAACAAATGGTAAATTATTTCAAATTTTATTTTTACTTACAAAAACACATTTCTTAGAAAATAAATAATAAATGACACTTCGGAATAAGACTGATAAAATTTTTTATTAATGTTTTACAAGAATATAAGTTTAATGTACTTTCTTGTAAATGCGTTCTATGACTATTTAAAGTTACTATAAGTTAGTAGTATGCGATATATTTTAAGCCATGCATAACTTATGCAAAAACTATTTAAAAATGATTAAAATTCTAGGATATATAAAATATAATTTGCCCTATGATAATCTGTAATATTTAATAACATATCAATCGCATGTTTTTCAGTGAAAAATACTAATGAATTAGTAAAAATACGTTAAGTAGGTTCATCTTATTAATAATATATTGAATATAGACTTTATAAAAAAATGATATCAGGTAATAATAGTTAACACATTTAATCTATTTTTTATTTGTGGGTGTATCCGCGATAATTTTTCATTTTAATATAATATAATTAAAAGTTATGTGTAGTTTTATATTTTCAGAATTTATCTAAATTCTTTTTCAAGAAAAGATTCAATGTCTGTGATTTTAACGTTGCTCTGTTGGTAACAAAAATTGCACTAGAATAACAGTAAGAAAAAAATGTATTAATTCCAATATTAAAAGTAAATATATTGCTATAAATTTAATTATTTTTTAATTCTAGCCGATCTAACACGAATTGCTTATAAATACTACTTTTATAATGTTCTAGGCCTATGATCTTAACTTTTGAAAAATAAATGCACATAACACATCTTAAAATGGCGATATCCCTAATATTCATTGAATATTAGATTTGTACAGAGTAAAATTATATTAAATGTCTTTTTTAAAAGTATCATTAAAGCTAAATGGCTAAATGGCGCATACAATGCATTCTGCTATAAAGCAAACTAATATAGAACTATAATGTTTCAAAATTTATCATTGTCATAATATGTCAAACATGATTAAAATGTAAAATCTGTTTTTACGGGATTCTAGATCTACCATCCTAATTTTTGAAAAAGAAATATACATAACATATCTTTAAATGGTGATATCACCAATATTCATTGAATATTAGAATTATACAGAGTAAAAATTATATAACCCTTTAACGAACGGTGGTTATGTAGTGAATCCTCCTGTTAAAATTTTCTTTTTTCTACTTTTTAAAGACATATGAATGATTTTTTAGCATTTTTTATGCTTATGACCTTTTAAACTTACAGCAGATAAAAACACTACACTTAATTCATTTTTCCGTTTGAGAGATGAATTTTTAAACTTGCTATACCCAGAAAATTCAGAAATTCGATTTATCTTTCTTGTGATCCAAAATACCTCTATTTATCCAAATAACACTTAAAAACAGTTTAGATATTTTTTTTATTATACACTTTTAATGATAATTATTTATTGTACTCCTACCTTAATAAAATTTAAAAGAAAATATTATTTTCACACAGTACAAAGAGATGGTTTTGCATTTAAACCAGCCCTCTTACCTTTCTTCCTCTCAATGAAGGCACATTCTTTTCATATATTTTACATTTATAAGGTTCATAGGTAACATTTATAAACTAATTTCATTAAATCTTAAGAAATTTATATTAGTGTCCTTTAAATGGTTAAAAGGAATTAAAATCTATCAGATTTATTGTGTTTTGCTGACTTTATATTATTGAATTTTTTAAGTTGAAACTGAGTTAATAATTTATAAAAACATGTTTTAATGTATCATACCCTTAATATTATTCAATCATAAAAGTTTTAAATATCTCTTTAAATGATAAACGTCTTTTTATTAAAATATCATTAAAGTTAAATAGCTAAATGGCGCATACAATGCATTCTGCTTTAAAGTAAACGAATATAAAACTATAATGTTTCAAAATTTATCGTTGTCATAATATATCAAACATGATTGAAATGTAAAATCTGTTTTTACGGGGACTCTAGATCTATCATCCTAACGTTTGAAAAGGAAATACACATAACACATTTTAAACTGGTGATATCACCAATATTCGTTGAATATTAGATTTAAACAGTGTGAAAGTTATATTAAACGTCTTTTTATTAAAATGTTATAGAAGCTAAATGGCTAAACGGCGCATACAATGCATTCTGATATAAAGCAAACGAATATAAAACTATTATGTTTTAAAATTTAACGTTGTCATAATATATGAAACATGATTAAAATGTAAAATCAGTTTTTACGGAATTCTAGACCTATCATCCTAACTTTTGAAAAAAAAATACACATAACACATCTTAAAATGGTGATATCACCAATATTCAATTAATATTAGATTTATACAGTGTAAAAGTTATGTTAAACGTCTTTTTATTAAAATGTCATAGAAGCTAAATGGCTAAATGGCTCATACAATGCATTCTGCTATAAAGCAAATGGATATAAAACTATAATGTTTCAAAATTTATCGTTGTCATAATATGTCAAACATGATTAAAATGAATGTAAAAACCACTTTTTACCTATGATCCTAACTTTTGAAAAAGAACTACACATAACACATCTTAAAATGGTAATATCACCAATATTCATTGAATAATAGACTTATACAGAGTAAAAATTATATTCACCCTTTAACAAACGGTCGCTATGCAGCGAATCCACAGGTTAAAACTAATTTTTTTCTACTTTTTAAAGACATATGAATGATTTTTTAAGCATTTTTTTATGTTTATGACATTTTAAACTTACAGCAGATAAAAACACTATACTTAATTCATTTTTCCGGTTGAGATATGCATTTTTAAACTTGCTATACCCAAAAAATTCAGAAATTCGATTTATCTTCCTTGTGGTCCAAAATACCTATATTATAAATAACACTTAGAAACAGTTTAGCTATTTTTTTACTATACACATTTAATGATAATTATTTATTGTACTCCTACCTTAATAAAATTTACAAGAAAGTATTATTTTCACACAGTACAAAGAGATGGTTTTGCATTAAAACCAGCCCTCTAACCTTTCTTCCTTCTAATCAATGAACATTTTTTTCATGTATTTTGCATTTATAAGGTTCATAGGTAACATTTATAAACTAATTTCATTAAATCTTTAGAAATTTATATTAGTGTTCTTTAAATTGTTAAAAGGAATTAAAATCTATCAGTTTATTGTGTTTTACTGACTTCATATTATTGAATTTTTTAAATTGAAATTGAGTTAATAATTTATAAAAACATGTTTTAATTTACCATACTCTTAATATTATTCAATCATAACATTTTTAAATATATCTTTAAATGGTAAACGTCTTTTTATTGAAATATCATTAAAGCTAAATGGCTACATGGCGCATACAATGCATTCTGCTACAAAGCAACCGAATATAAATATATAAAGTTTCAAAATTCATCGTTGTCATAATATATCAGACATGATTAAGATGTAAAATCTGTTTTTATGGGATTCCTATTTTCCGTGCTTTACTCTTCACGTTGGGCTGTTCAGAAAGAAATACGCACCACAGAATTTTAAAGTATTTGAGCATTATGACCGAAGACTGAGTTCTACGAGAGGAACTGTAATAAAAGGAAGCGGTATGCTCATGGAATAAAGCTCTTTTCAATTCCCACACTCCGTAGGTTTGGTACATAAAGGGGATAGTAGAGGTATAAAGGGAAAAGCCTTAACACGACTTTCCTTTACTATTCAGTTTTCTAAGGAAAATCTAAAGAAAGTCTAATATTTTACAGGTTCTATTCTTTCTCGCATATTCGGGATATAATTTGCTTCAAAGAACAAGTGACCATAAGCTCATTAGTATAGGATTAGTACAGTATCTCTATGATGATAAAATATTTACATTCATATATGCATTTATAATTTCTATAAATTTAAATCCTTATTTAAGTCTTATGAATTCATTTAATATTTAATATGGAAAAACTTTCTAGTCAAATCCTAATTATGAGATTAACCCATATTGGACCGCTGTCCTATAAATAGGACAGCAAATGTAAATCCATTTAATAACAAAGTTATAAATATTTCCTCAGTGGATTTTATTTTAACACCTTTAAAATAGACACACTTTAGCATAATAGTAAAAAAAAAGTGAGAAATAAAATTATATTGGATTGTAAAATCTATTTTCAGCAACCCCTTAAAAATTGTGATTTTTTAATCTTTAATTTTATATTCATTATTATTATTATTTTCAAACTTCGTGGAGGTTACTTGCAGTTTATAAACAGAACTAATAATGTAGCTGAGCGTTTTTGTTCAAAAATATATTTTACACATGTATTTTGTAAATATAAAAAAGGTGTCCTAAATATAGGACGACGGTCCAATCCGGATTATTTTTCCGCGAATTCGTTATTGCATTCAAAGCGCAAATTCTTTTCTTATCTTTCAATGAAAACCTGTTCAAACACCTGTTCGAACACCTGGACACAACAAGGTGAAATATATGTCTATTGTAATCAGGAAAACTGGAGATTGCAAGATAAACTTAATCTCTTACTCTCATGCTTGGTTGAAATTTGTTTAGTGTTTAGTGCTGCATGCAGCTCTATTTCTTTTCTGCTAAAATTTTGGATACTTTACTCTGCATTTTGTTTCTGTAAAAATG
Source organism: Pardosa pseudoannulata (assembly GCA_032207245.1). Lineage (NCBI taxonomy): Eukaryota > Metazoa > Arthropoda > Arachnida > Araneae > Lycosidae > Pardosa > Pardosa pseudoannulata. The sequence goes on from CM063498.1 coordinate 49,998,292, forward strand.
CCACGTAGATTTTAACAGCCCAAGACACTCTCGAATATATGAATTCTTTAAGTGATGAGGAATTGATGATCTTGAAATTGGTATTGTTCCTCCTAATCCAGACTCTGTTATTGATGAAGAAGAAATAGATGATTAAGCCACAAAATGTGAAAAGCCATGAATGCATGATGAGCTAAAAATTTAAGATACCGCTGGTATTGAAATTTTATCAAATAACTGTAAAGAATGTCATCTTCCACCGAAAAAAAACCCAGTGGGTAAAACGTCAACCAAAATTTGAATTATTAAGTGATTCAATTTCAACACGAGATTATGAAATTATAAGCGTGGTTGCAGGAAAAACTTCAGTTGAACTCTTCCACATGATGTTTCATGGCATAATATCTGTTACTTAAACAGAAGCAAATCGGTATGCAGCTCCCCCTCCTCCCCCCAAAACACATCCTTGAGCATTACAGAAACAGAACTCACGCAATTTCTAGGTGTCAATTTCTTTAGTAGGTACTATTAGTTACCACGCAAAAAATGTACTGGGAAAATGGACCTACATTAGTGAGTAACGCTATGTCCAGACAGACACCAAGCAATTTATTCAATTTAACGATAATTCTTCAATTTATCCACACCATTGTTATTATAAAATTCGACCTCTTTATGACAAAATCAACATAACCTTGAAGCAATTTGGTATATTTTCTGAAAATCTCACCATCGATGAAAGAATGGTAAGATATATAGGAAGGCACATTTACAAGATGTTCATGAAAAATAAACCATTAAAATTTGGATATAAATTATGGATGTTAGCATCGTACAATGAATATCCTTTTTTTTTTACTATCCCTTATCAAAGATCATAGTTCATAAACTGTAAAAAAAAACAACAGTATGCTTAAGATGTAATGTTGGACTTTACATTTACTATTTCTACAAATTTCACCTATGAATCAGCCTAATGAGATGAAAGTGGTATTTGTTAAATTTCAGAAGTGTATTGGACCGTTGTCCTATTTATAGGACAGCTAATTACTTAAAAAAATAAAAATATATTTTCAAAATTTTGGTTTTATATGCTTAATTACACCATATTAATGATATGGATAAAATTTTATAAACTTACAGAAATATTTAGTTGGTGTGGTACAATATGGGTTAAATTGAAATCGTGATTGATTTATTTTATAATTTTCTGCAGAATAAAATACTTAATATGCAACACGTCTTACGAACATACCGGATAGCCATACTTAAACTGACAGTGATCACAGTGTTCTGTAGCGCGATCTATTTGGGAGAATGACGCTACATTTTGTATTAAGATTAAACAAAACGGGGAACGAAGGATTTCTAAAAAAAAAATAGCTCCAAAAGTCACCACTAGGGGAACATTTGGCACTGTGTTATAGAAAATAGAGTGTTAACAAATGTAGATTAATATGGAATAAAATTGCATTTTATTATGCACATTTTCTGATTTAGTTCAAGTGCAATATGACAATACATTTAAAAAAGCGTAAAATCTACATAAACACCGATAAAGTCTCGTGATCTGCAATATCACGTAAGCTGAACAGAAGAAGAAGTCCTCTATTCAAATTTCACGTTACATACATTGGTACAGTGTCAGCTGCTTGGGTTTTAAAAGGCAATGTGTAACATTTCGAATCAATCGGATTGAAAGTTTATGTGCAATGTCTCCTTTAGTCGAGCATGCCATACTGGTCAAATCTTATTATTTCAACCAATGCAACGCCTCAGCCGCTCTTCTTGCTTTTAGAACAAACAAAAATGCGTAAATGTAACGGTCCTGTGTCAGTTAATGGGATAAAAACAATGGTTGCGACGTTTGAGAAAACAGGTTCTCTGAAGGTTTAGTCAGGCAAAGGACGAAAACCTGTACCTCAGGATACAATCGAAGCAGGAGCTAAGGCGATTGTCGTCAGAGGACCAGACAATATTGCTGCCACCTCTAGCTTTCATGGAATAGATCAGAATATGGATATGCCTACAGTACGGTATGGAAAATCTTACGAAAGATTATGAACTTCTATCCGTACAAGATCAACCGAGTACAGGAATTACTGTACCCCGACCCTGATAAGCGATTGGCTTTTGCTCTTATCTTTCTTGCCAGAATGGAGGTGGATGATGCTTGGCCGTGGAAAATATTTTGGCGAGACGAGGCCCACTTTTACCTGAATTGAACTGGGAATAACCAGAACTACCGAATTTGGGATGATAAATCACCACATGCAGTCACAGCAATTCCCTTACATTCACCAAAGGTACCTGTTTGGTGTGGGTTCACAACAGGATTTATTGTAGGTCCATTCATCTATGAATACATTATCCCGACAGGACCGAAAACCTATTCTATTTCTCGAGAGAAATATCGCCACATATTGAACAGATTTGTCATACCGGCACTTCAGCAAAGATAATGCCAAGGAGATGGAGCCACTCCACACGTTGCTGCACGAGTACAGCAGTTGCTACGAGAGATATTCACAACAGAAAGAGTGATTAGCCGCTATTTTATAAGTGCAGGGCCACCTCGGTCGCCTGATCTTACCCCAAGCGATTTCTGGCTATGAGGTTACCTTAAGTCCAAGATCTATCAAGGAGTGGTCCAGGACCTGGCTACGTTGAAGAATAACATATCACGGACTGTACGGGAGAATCCTGCAGACATGTTACTTTCTGCTGTGATGCATACTGTACACAGAATGCAATATGTGGTCCACAACAACTGTAGCCACATTGAACCTCGTTTGAATGTAAAATAAAAGGTAATTTCAGTATTGATTTGCGTTTGTTAACACTCTATTTTCTATTACACAAATATTCCCCTAGCGGTGACTTTTGGAACTAATTTTTTTTGGCGGAATCCTTCGTCCCCCGTCTTGTTTAATCTTCCTACAAAATGTGGCGTCATTCTCGTAAGTAGATCGCCCTACAGAACACTGTGATCTCTGTCTATTTAATTATGGCCACCCATTATATTAAACATTTCATGAAGGCATCTAAGTATACCTCAAATGCACATTATAAACATTTTCGATTGCATGGTATACTTTTAAAATAATTATTTGCACATTTATTTCAAGGTTTTAAGTTTCAATAGGACGATGTTGTCTAATACGTGTATAGTACAGAAATATGGTGGTAACCTGCACCGTTAAAGTTAAAGTATTGCGATTATTCATTCTATAGGGGAGTACATGGTAATTTCTTTTAAATATTATAAATATATCAATTCAAATCTATTCAGATCTTTTACATAAAGTGAATTTTCAAATATTTTAAAATTATTCAAAGCTATTAATGCATTGTTTACTATGACTAAAGTAACAATAATTAAAACCATTATTAATAAATTATATATTATCAATAAATCGATTAAATTAAATATTATTATAAATCAATTAAAAGCTATTAAGAGATTTTACGTGAAGTGAATGTTCAAATATTTTTTTTAATATTCAAAGCTAATAATTAATTCTTTACAATGGTTAATATAACAATAGTTATAAACATTAGGATTAGTGAAAATTTATGTAAAATATAATAACAATTTGCCTCGCTGTTGAGCTTGTTGTTACTTTAGATGGGATAATTTGTTAAATACATGTATTAAGGAAAAAATAATAAATAATAATAACTTTATATTACTTATGTTATACTAGCTATTGCAGTGGCAATTCAACAGCTGTCGGTTCGTAGTCATTCATTTACAAAAGTTGTAATTTTGTTCGATTCTAAGATTGCATTTCAAGTTTTTTTGAATAATCAAAATAATTCCCAAAGAATTTTAGAATGTAAGTATTTGCTTAAGGCATTGGCACACAGAATGCCTTGCAAGTAGATTCCTGTATAATTTGGTTCAATGTAAAACGATGATATGCTAGCGAAAAAGGGAGCCTGATTGATCAACGCTTGAACCGCTACCTTTCATTCCATAAAACTAAATTATTTGTTAGTCATTTAGCGGACAGTGGTTTCACAGGGAAACCTTCTGTTAAACATTTTTTTCTCTATTGTTTTTAGAAATATGTATGATTTTGACATTTAAAAATTACAATAAATGATAATATTACTCTTAATTTATTTATTTCTTTTGAAATATATGTATTTAAACTTAATGTACCTGGAAAATTAGTAATTCGATTTTTTCACGTATGACCCCAAGCAAAAATATCTATTGAAACAACACTTATAAATTGTTAAGCTATTTATTTATTACACTTTTTAAGAACACTTACTTATTGTTCTTCCAATATAGTTAAAAGTTTAAAGTATTATGTCACGCAGTATAAGAGGGTGGGTTGTTCAGTTAACCCCCCTCAATCCCTCTTATGCAAACCTAAGGATTGTAAAAAAACCTTTTAATACATTTTTCATTTATAAGGTTCATAGGTAATATTTATGAACTAATTTCATTAAATTTCAAAGAGTTTATATAGGTGAACTTTAAAGGGTTAATCGGACTTTTAAGAAAACTCTTAAACAAGATATGCTTCAACGTAATGTACAAAGTAATAAATTGCTGGATTATTAGTTCATAAATTATTTCAAATTTAATAACAACGATGAAAATAAGTAAATTTTATAATCATTTATAAATTTTCTTTAACACTAGATTGCCCTAGGCAGTCATTTTGACTGTTTTTTAATTTCAATTAGAAAAACAGTTATGCAATATAATGACACAATTTCTTAGAATTTGGTGACTTTTTCTATAGCATATAAATAGGTTTATGAATAATTGTAGTTACTTCCGCCCTCCTTTATTTCCTTATATATATGTGTGTTATACCTATATTGCCCAGAAGCAGTCATTTTGACTGCTTGGGTTGGTTGGTTGGACTACGGTCTACTTTTTTGCAACACGAGGGCTAATGAGACCGGGACCTACTGCTTATAGCCGATTTCGAACGGCTACAAACACCCATGCCACAGTGGGACTCGAACCCACGAACTCCGGATCCGAAGGTAAGTGCCCTAAACATTCGGCCATCGTTCGGTTTGACTGCTTGGGAAATTTTAAATAATCAAAAGATTTTTATTTATTGAATTGAGTAATTTTCTTATATGACCTGTCCGGCTTTGTATTGAAATAACATTTTTTTTTTCGATTACGGTAACATACCGACGCATGATAAATTGTCGATTTGATCGTATACTTGATAAATGTCAGTTGCTCAATAAGCTAAAGTAGTACTAGTTATTCGAATCTTTATAAAGTGCTGTTCTAACAAGTTGTATATTTTATTTTGTTAAAATTGATAAAAGTAATAAAAAAATGTTACCAGAATCAATTCAATTTTATAACAGTACAAAATTTGGAGTTGATATGGCCGATCCAATGGCCAGAAAATATGCAGTAAAAGCTAGTTCTCGTAGATGGCCCCTCCATATATTTTTCAATATTTTAGATTTGGCTGCCATAAATGCTTGGATCATTTACAAAGAAACGACAGGAATACAAATAGAACGAAAAAAGTTCTTATTCCAATTAGCAGAACATCTTTCCAACGAATATAGAAATGCTAGACAGAAAAAATTATCAGAACATGAATGCCCACAAAGATCAACTGCAACATCATCAAATGCAACCCATTCTCACAAACGCAAATTTTGTCAAGTACGACTTTGCCACAACAACAAAACAAATAATATATGTGAAAAATGTCAAAAGTATACTTGCAGAAGATGTACACATAAACAGATTTCCACTTTCATTTGCATAAAATGTACAAATAATAATGCATAAATTATTTTTTTTTAATTAAAGTAAATTTTTTTTATTTTTAATATTTACTAATAACTTGTTGTTTAATTGTAAATAATATAAGAAATATTAAAAATTAATTTTAAACAAATTTCTTTACATATTTGTTATTTTTTCACAATGCAGTCATTTTGACTGTTTTGGGGCAATATAGCTATACAAGAAATCTCGGGCAATCTAGTGTTAATCATTTGTAGGATTGCATGGAAGTATTTAAATTTTCTAATATTTTGATCTCATCTTTTAGTAATATTCGTATTTGACGCAAGTTAAATTTTAGAAAGAAAATTTACTTTTCATTCCATTAATAATAAAATACATTTTCTTAAATTACAGACTTTAAATCATATAATCAAGTGGCTTTTAAGTACTTAGCAAAATTTATAAAAAGTTTAAAATAATTCTTTCAAATAGCTGATATAACTATACAATAAATGTATGTGATTGTAAAAAAGTATGTATTGATTTAAATTAACTTCACTTTTTTTTTACTTTCTTGATTAAATTCTATTTTTAATGCTTTACAGACAAAGTAAGATACCAGTTTTCTATCTATACATTTTACTGTGCAAAAAGTTGAAATGCTTTTAAATATACATCAAGGAAAAATATATACGCTTTTATTTTTTCCATTTGCCAAACTATAAGTTAAGTCTCTACAGCCAAATAGAATTCTTTCTGTTGCTTCTTAGTGTTAACTTTTAAGAAGAACCTTCGTAATTTCCCAGAGGTCTCATGCATTACTATTAAAGAGAAAACAGCTCTTGGCTCTTTGTGGAATCCATCAATAAAAGTATACATTTTCAGAGTCTTTTTCACGATGCATAAATTTTCTAAATCTCAAAAATTTACGGTTCAGAGAATTTAGTAGTTTTAAAGATATGTACCTCGAGATTTTTCCCCTGAATTTACGAAAACGCTAACGTCTTACATAAAAGTGCGGAATACAAAAATTTTTGTTTGGTATAATTAAAAATGTAAGAGAAGATTTTGGACGTTTTGAAGAATAGGTTCACTTTAAACCTTTTCTAACTTTAAAGTACTTAAAATGAAAGTACTACAGTATTTTTCATAAAAATTGCAAAGTGGAAATAGAAAAAAAACATGCTTTACATCATCACATCAAAAAGTCATAGAACATTTCCCAGGTGAAGAAAATAAGTTTTAACTTACATTAACGAAAATTGTTTTTATCAGACGAGTTTTAAATTGGCTCATTAAACAAATCAAGGTAGGAAGCATCAGAAATAATATATAAATAAATAAATATATATATATATATATATATATATATATATATATATATATACATATATATATATATATATATATATATATATATATATATATATATATATATATATATATATATATATATATATATATATATATATATATATATATATATATATATATATATATATATATATATATATATATATATATATAATATATATATATATATATATATATATTATTTCTGATTCTTATAAATTACACCATCAGTTTCAAAAATTTAAAAAATAAGTCAATTGAAAAAAACACATTTTATTTTAGTTTTCTATTTAAACTGCAAATTATATTTGGTGATTTATCTTTCCACGAGGCTAAAGAAAAAGTAAGCAGATTTTTCAATTATTTAAAAAGAAATTGGAGACATATACAAAAGAACTTCAGGATCTAATCATATCGATGATAGTAAGAATTTTTCTACATTTCTACAGCAGATAAACAGTTATTAATGAAACTCCATACCTAAATATATAATATGTAGCAAAGAGTCTATATGTAGCAAGAGTAGTGTGAATAGAGATTTTTAGTTTTTCATAGATAAGAATGCTGTAAGATTATTTGTACTATATCGGATATGTAGTTTCAAATGTAATTCAAAACTTTATTTTATATGAGAAAATAAAATTTATTTTCAGGTTATTACCGCAAAACACTACAGTTATAGTTAAATTCTCCCATCTTGGAAAAATAAAGAGTGAAATAGTTTGAGAACGAAAAGAATCATCCTACAGTGTGTCGGAGTTTCCTTCTCGACACCTGTTGGTGAAGCGGCACACAATTTGAGAACGATTGACTTAACTTCAATAGTGAACTGATTCTCAAATTTCAATTATCTTGTCTTTAGTAATTGTACTAGAGTATCTATTACTCTTTTGAAATATATTTCCATGTTTTTGTTTGTAACTTGCACTGTTTTTCTGGGAAACACTCTAGGTTCGTGTTTTCAGTCTGGTGTTTGGTAATTAACTATCCACAAGATGGCACTCTTAATGATTTTAGTAATTCTACTAGAGCATCTATTAATCTTTTGAAATATATTTTCGTATTTTTTGTTTGTAACATGGACTGTTTTTCTGGGAAACCCTCTAGGTTCGTGTTTTTAATCTGGAGTTTGGCAATTAAATATTTACAAGTTGGAGCTCTATTACGTTTACTTTGAATTTTGATTTTTCCCATTCATACCTTTATTACATTTTGCTATACATTGTGCTGCTATTTTTGTTGCTCATTTAATTATGGGTGTATCATATAGGTAAATAAACATTGCTCCCTATGAGATAACATCAAATATACAACCAAGTCTATCCTCGGGAATCGAACTCGAACTTATGGGGGGTGGGCAGTACGCTAATTACTATACAATGTGGGTGGCTGAATTATGATGTATGAAATCAAATACAATATCGTGGAATAAGTTTTATGTTTTACATAAATCTAAAAGTATTTTTTTATTGAATTGCACAGTTTTCGACTCATGCATTTGATGCAAAGATTGGCTTCGAATAAGAAAAAAATGGTCTGTAATTTTTTTTAATTTATTATGATTAACTACACTTTCGGTTTCAATTGTAACATAATTTATAATTGTTATCTTCGTTTGGCTTTCTAAAGCTAAGACCACCTTTGGCAGCTTGTTGTAACATTACCTTTGAGAAGTACAAAAAATGTGACGTCACGTTGTCATTCGATTTCTTACAAATGAGTTACATAACATTTCTGATTTCTACAAAAATATTTTTTTGTCGTTTCTGTTGATATTTTTAAGTACATTAGTATTGCATACAATTATGGATAATGTCAATGTACATTTCACCTACAATTTTCCATGTAAATATTGCATAATTTTGCAAATTATTGAACATATTTATACAAATTAAAATATTAACGTTTATAAAACAATCTGCTTAAGTAGAAGTACCAATACTAGAAAGCATATATGTATGAAATTAATTACTTCTTCTATTTTCCACCTTTGAATTGTAATTCCTTATGAAAACTGTCGAAACTTTTAAATACTGAAGTTATTAAAAAATAATATTTTTAGCAGAAGTTTTTACCCATTACACTATAAGTTTTTTGGGTTTGGCTTGAGTGAAGAACAGGGTGCTGCTCCAACTTGGCGATAAAGCTCTAAGAATGGTTAGCTAACATTTTTTCCTGATCTCGCCATGTCCAAACAATCTGTATCTATATTTTAGTTTATATTATATTTACATTGAACTCTTCTTGTGGAAAACATTACTTATATTAAATACTCGTAATGCTTAAAAATATTAGATATAATGAGCCATTAAATGTTCACTATAGCTAATTTTTAATAATTTAGAGCTGTTGTCTTTGTAAACTGTTGATGGATTAATTGTCCATAAATGTAAAGGCCACCTTTCTCAGTGGTTTTGGTTAATTAATAAAATGTATATAATTCTATACCAATGGCGCAATCTACATCAATTAAAGTCCCCCAAATAGCAAGGGATACAATTTTGTTCGGATGAAATAACTTTGTGTCTTAGTAAACATAGCCAATAATTTCACTAAACTTGCCAAGGGTCACCCTATTCTTCAGTAGTACCCTTGGGTTTATATACTACTTTATTCATTTCTAGAAGACTTTTATTTTTTAATTATTAGTATTAATCTTCACTATTTTTATAGCTTTGTTATCGTTAAAAATAAAACTAAGCAAAACTATATATATATAACATATTTATTAAACAATTATATGTAGACAAAGATAGATTTACATAAAACTTACTTATAATGAAAAAATAAAGTTACATTTTGTATAGGGTCTGGTGGGGTATAATGGGCAGAAAAAGCGTGATTTCTTATTCAGTACTCTTTTTGACTTAAATAAAAATTATAAACAAGCAATTTTTTGCATGTATTCATGCAATGGATTCAATACCATTGTTGTCAAAATAGTTTTATACATTTTCTTAAATTGGAAACTTATAATGTTTTACTTCTTTTTTTATACCTAATTTACCCCAGCTAACATACGAGGGGCATGCAGGAAGTAAGTTTCCCGATGTTTTTTCCCTTTAAAGTACACTTAATTAGCCTTGTCAATTGCGCGTGCGTAACAGATCTATGACGTATTAATTATATACCAGATGGACAAGTCCCGATTCATACCAATAGTGGGTTAGCCGTAGTTCGGAATGAAAACTCTTATTCCTTCTCCCGGTGCCTGAAATGTCCAGTCGGTGATCTTGAATGCACAAGTATTACGTCAATTGAATTTCTATGAACCGAAACTGACGAGATTTTCTGAGTCGAATACGAAACATTCAGGTCTTTCAGCCAAAACTGACACCTGAACACAAAATTCAACCCTTAAGAGCAACACTGGCATTTCTGCTACGGTATCACGATGACGGCGACGAGGTCTTCGATAGGATCGTCACGGGCAATGAGACTTATTATATGATATTAGCTTGACTATTTATATAAGATTTAGCACTTTACCTTGGAAACCAAGCAGCAGTCAATGCATTCGCATCATAGTGGATCTTCGATCAGAACTAAATTCAAACAGACACTGTCGATACGGAAAGGGTTGTGCACGGTGTTCTGGGAAAGGAAGTCTGATTCCATTCAGAGGCTACAGAGTTCTACGACAGATGTATACAGAAGTTGATCCCCACAATATAAGTGTCTCTATTCTGGTGGTGACTATGTTGGAAAAAAAATGCTGAAACATTGTTGTACTTGTTGCCAATAAATATGTCCGTGAAAGTGTGAATTCTTTTTTCTTTTGAATAGGGAAACTTACGTTCTGGATGCCCCTCGTAATTTTGTGCTTGACAGGCTTTTTCCTTCACAGTATCAAATAGCTCTTTCAGCAGGTTAGGGAATGTAGCTTTGGATACTTTGTGAAGACGGCTCTCCATGTACCACATATTCAGGATTTTCCTCCAGGTTCAGTTCATAGGGAGAAATACTTCGATATCAAAAGGTTGTACAGCATGGCTTGAGTTTGATGAGAGGCAGTGAATTGTGATTCTTTTGACCATGAATATTTTACTGTCTTATATTTCAAGTGACCTTCGAATATCAAAAGACCAGGTAATTCTCTTGTTTGAGAATATGTCCCATCAAAGATTCAAACATTGTATCATGAATCTACCCTGATTTTATGCAACCATATAGTATAATAGGCCTTATGATGGGATCATACCATATTATGGGATCATGTAACCATATAATGGGACAGACACTTGGACCACCCTTGGTCCAAGTTTGATACAAGTTCGTACTTTTGTATACAGAGAAATGTGGAAAAAATGTCCAGTCGCATATGTAAAAAACAGCTACCTAAACAAGTGTATGTATAGGCTCACAATCGCAATTTTACTATTATTTATTAACTTATCTATACTACAAAAAATAAATTTTAAAAAACACTGAGAAACATTATTTACGTTAAAATTTAAGGGCTGGTTTAGATCATTACATCTAAAAATTTAGAACTTTATAATAAATTGTTAAGCCTAACCAATACCCATTTTCCCCCATCTTACAAAAATAATCATTAAATATGAAATATTTAAAATATTTCTTACCTGTTTATGAAAAAAGGTTGTTCAGAAACCCTGACAGTTCAATATTAAAAAAATATTGACGACTAAACAAATAAATAATTTTTTTAAGTTTTTAAGAACTTAGTAAAGAAGAATGTATTCTTGACTGGAAAACAAAGCAATCTATGTTATCAGATGCAAAATATAAAATTTCTTAAATAAAATATATGTTGCTAATAAATGTCTGAAAATATATTAGGAAGCTGAAATATAAATGTTAAAGGTTATGATGTGTTTTTTGAGTAAATTATAAGAAATATCCATTTCACCCCACCAGACCCTATATATATATATATATATATATATATATATATATATATATATATATATATATATATAAGACCTAGTATTAAATAATATTACCCTTTAGTGTCTTTCGATTTAGTTAAAGGTAAAATTTCCTTGTTTTTGCTTCTGTATGTGACACACAAAGTTTTATAACTGCTTAATAAATTTGCTACTTTCTCTAATCAACCCATGTACGTACCAACAAAGACATACATTCAAGTATTAATATATAAAGTTAAATATCAGATTAAAATAGTATTAATATATATACCATTATTATAACAATATACAACACTTCTACCAATAATTGAATAATGAATTGCTTGTATTTCAGAACCTGTGATATAACTGTTTTCTAATAATTAAAAATGACAATACTATCTCAAAAGTAAAACGTATATATAGCATTTATATTAGAAGTATTTTTGAAGTAAACAATAATTAATAAATAATAAAAGTGATAAATAAAATAAACAATAATTAATAAAATGAAAAAAATATAATTATAATTTATTTCAAATATACATATTGTAAAATTCTTATTGAATTCTAAAACAATAGCATTAATTAGTTTAAATTATTGACTGAAACTTTATAAGTAATTTTAAAAAAATCGTACAGCTTTAAAACTAATCAGGAGCTTTTTTATAGCTTCTTACCGTCGACTGTAACATTGCTCCTAGAAAAGGAAAAAAATTCCCTCTTGGACTGCAGCCATTTTGCTTTTTCCTTTCATTTAGATGAAAACTCCTCGGCAAACCTATAACTTCGGTATGTGTCCCCCAAGAGTTTCATATTTACTTTCCTCTCCGACGGTCTTCTTGAGAAGCACGAGTTTTGGTTATAAATCCCCAGCGTTCGTTTTTGGGGCGTGTTTGAAAGATTGATCTATCCACAGTAGTAAGAGACATGAAATTTCTAATCTCACGGTAGACGTCTTTTTTTTTGGGGGGATAGAACACGTGTTTAGACGGAGGGTAAGAAAACAAATATAAATAATTTGATAAATCCCTAAGAGTGATTCATGCATTTGTTGTAAAAGTTTGAATTAATAAATACCTTAAATATGAATACAAATATGAATTATATAGTGATAATGTAGGTTAAAACATTTTTTAAATAGTTTATTCATTAATGCACAGTTTAAGTTTTTGAAGAAAGTTTTATGAAAGTTTTAAAAGTTTTAGAATTGTTTTTTTTTTCTTTTGAGTCGTAGGAGATAAAATGATATTTTTGTTAGATTGATTCCTACTTTATTCTTACCCTATTTTCACTTACATAATACTTTATTTTTAGTTGCACGTTTTCTAATGTAAAATTAAAATTTAAGTATTATATATAATAAATAATTTGTGCATTAATTCTCTAGCTCAAAGCTCATCTCATTTGATATATTCTTTTTTCACGTAAGTCCAAACTAATGTACTGAAACTAGTATTGCACATTATGTCTTTTAAGTATATAGGTTTATAATTTGTCTTCTTAGTTCTTAACACAAAACGTATTTTGGACATAAAAAATATATATCAAACGTAATTTCGCACTGAGTGAAAGGGTTAGGGCATTATTGCAAGCATCCTCTGGATATCCATAAGACATCCCGCTATCCCGAAGGTTACTTAAGATGGACGTCGGCTCCCAGCTCATCACATTTGATGTATTTGTTTTCACTTAAGTCTAAAATAATGTACTGAAACTAGGATTGCAAATTATGTCTCTTAAGTATGTAGGGCATTAATTTGCCTTCCTAGTTCTTAACACAAAACGTATTTTGGACATAAAAAAATATATATATCAAACTTAATTTCGCTCAAAGTGAAAGGGTTAGGGCATTGTTGGAAGCATCTTCTGGATATCCATAACACATCCCACTATCCCGAAGGTTACGCAAAATGGACGGCGGATATCCATCTCAGACATCAAAGCAATATAAAACATAACGTCCTCAGGATTTCTATAAATAGACGTCCATTGTAAGAATTCCTATCAACATACTTTAGAAGTGGATAAATGTCCAGATTAAAGCTACTAGCCGCCCATAAATCGATGTCGCATTTAAGACGCCCATTTAGGTCTGCCCAAAAGAAACATCCTTACGACATTCTGTGGACTTTTGTGTTATGTGGGATAGTATAAACAATGATATAAACAACGATAGTACAGTATGAACAACGATAGTAACAGCATAAAAAACTATAGTACAAATTTTTAATAGCTGTATTATTAATAATGTAGGATCGATACATCTTGATATTTAAGCGCCGGGAGCAAATATCTTTATATGCATCCACACTAACCTAATTCTCCTATAGAATACTTCAATCAATATTTGCGTTTGCATATATCAAATAAGTAATTGACAAAAAAATCAGGTCACCTTTAATAAGGAAAGTATTTAAAATTAAGCCATAAAGGATTAAAAATTAAATCAACAAAAAATTGGATTTTTCAGAAAAAATATGCCTGAAAAGGAATTCATTTCTGAACATTTTAAAATTATCCACTTGAAAAAATTCCAATTTTGAGAGGAGTTTAGCTGTTTAGAGTAAACAAATTTAAACTCACAAACTTTTAACTTGATTTTTCTCAAATTGTCTTTTTTTCATGTAACGTGCATGTTATCTCAAAACATTTTAATATATTTTCATGAAATTTTACTGGTTGCATACAATATAATTTTCATCCAATGGAACCTAAATAATATTTAATATAATCTTATTTTTAATGATAAAATTAAAATTTTGTAGAAAAAAAATAATTTTTTAGACTTTTAAAAATTTATATATGTTCTTAATATATAGAAATTTAGGTTCCAAGTTATTTTCAGATATTGTAGTATGTTTTAAAACAATAAGTTTGCCTTAAGCTTAAATGTATTTTTAGTAATCATGCTCGTTAGCCTTGATATCATTTTCGTGAACAACAAAGCATCTTTTATTTAAAACTTAGCAACAAAACTATGTGTGTAAAGATAATAATTTGTTCTAACTCTGTTGTTGTGATGTTCTGATTGAAAACCATCTCTTTTTAATCAAAAACACTTATATTACACAGCCATGTACAACACATAAACAAGGAAATGACATTATAAAAATTTCACATGCATTTGTATCCACATTATCGTATCTCATTTTAATTATTATTGAAAATACATAGGATTTTCCGCATTCTCTCTCTATATTTATTTAATTAGTTTTGTTGAATTTACAATTCTCCAACGGCTAACCACGATTAATCTCTGTTTAAATTATTATCAGTAGAATTGTGCGCCACCATTAGTTAACCGTGGTTTGCCGTTAAATAACTTTGGTTAGACCGGCAGTAAAAATTTAAAACTTTCTGTATAAAGTTAGTTTGTTTCAAAAATTTAAAAATTTTTCAGTTCCAGTTCTTTCAGAGCAAGTGAGTTTTATCATATTATTTTTCTTTTCTGTAAACAAAATTGATTAGGCATAATTCCCTACAAATTTAATTTTGTAAAAACATCCGAAATAGACTAACAGTTGAATGAAGTTTTCAAAAAGTCAAAATAACGTTCGAAATATACACCCCTTTGTCTCATTCAATTGACAAATTCAAAAATAACAAGCTTTCAGTTGATTCTTTCTAACATGAAATCAACAAGACCAACAAAATTATAAAAACAAGTTTTCGTTGAAGTATTTATAATTTCTATTCAGAGAGAAATTAATGTCA
>CM063498.1:50018945-50031445 GCA_032207245.1 Pardosa pseudoannulata
AGGGTAGAGCCGGGAGCTTTAACTTGGAGAGAAACATAGTGATCAATAGTTGTTGTCTTTTCCAGCATAATTTCGCTGTACAAGGACATAATCTCTTGCTGATTAACTTGATTGCTGAAATCGACAGCTCAAACCATATGGTCATCAATGTCTTTTTTTTTAACCCTCAGTTTTATACAGCCTTCCCTATGGATGTTTACCACGAAACAGTTCACTCCGCAACAGTAAAACAATCAAACAAAAAAAAAGAAAAAAAGAGAGAGGATATAGTCATGAGTTATCGTTTAAAAATGTCCATAGTTTAAATAATTAAAACGAAACCCTGGAAGAAGGTAGTGTTTTGCTTGCCATTAATGTTAAAGTAAGAGAAAAAGGTTAAAACTAGCGAAAAAAAGTTTAAAATGAAAACCAAAACTAAAACAAAGTCCTAAGTTAGGTGATGTTAATTGGGTTCCAAGATAATATTAGGAACAAGTTGCTTTTACATATTTAAACTTGGAGAAAGGAAGGGGGTCTCCAATCATGGGTCCATCCCCGGAAGTGAAGGTGGGATAATAGAAAACTTTAAAAATATATCTTTGTAATGAGAAAATTTTGGATGATAATAGAAAGAGAAAAAAGTGAAGAAGAAACTAACTTCGGTTAACGGAGTGTTTCTATTAATTAAGGTTCGGATAATCGAGGTTCTACTGTATTTGCTTTTAACAATTTGGAAAATTACGTGCATTTGGTAATTCATTATCAGGCAAAGGTTTGTCTAATAAGTAATCAAAATACTCTTAAGTAGATGTAATTAGTTTTATATACATATTTAAGCTTAGATTTATTTTAGTATTATTTTAGGTTTCTCAGAAAGTAATTTACTCATAAATAATATCTTTAAGCATTTTTCTTAGAAAATACAGTCTTTATGTTTTAGAATTAATTAACATTTCTCATTCTTTCATAACAAAATATTTAAAATAATACCTGAAAATAAAATAACTAAAAATATTTTAATATGTAAGGAAATAAAAACAGTTTCAAATGTATAAAAATGTTCCTGGATTAAATAAATTACCAGATCTATAAAAAGAGTTCGTTTTAAGCAACCTTACATATTTTAATGTCTAAAGCTAAATAGCCTAGAATTTATTTAAAAAATGCATTATGTTAAATTTTTCTTCTGAAAATGAAATTAAACATTGAAATATTTCTCTAAGAATTCCAGTCCATGAAATAAGCATTTAATGTAGGTAAATTTCTTATTTTTTTTAAAAAAAGTATAAATTTAATTGAATAAAAAAAACTATCTCTAAATTTATCATATTTCTAGGAAAAAGCCAGCTTTTATAGCCCCTTTTCAAATAATTAACTGCTCACTTCTCAATAACTAAGATAGTTCATACCAGCTGCATAATAAGTTGCAGCTGTTACGTTTATTACAGCACTGTGTATATATTTTCCTCTCCATTTTTTCCGATGTATAGTAAAGTAATAAAATATTTCCAAACATTTTTCCTTAAATTCTAGAAAATCAGATAATGCAGAGGGACTTGTGTTGCTGAAAGTTTTAATTTGCTGAATATTGTGCTCAAATATGGGTTGTATATATACTGCAATGTATCATGTCGCTTTAACAAATCCGAATATTTAAAATGATTTAATAGCACTTGCTGATAAGTCGCTAACGAAAATTACTTTTACACACTATATTACACACTATATTATTTCGGGTACATTTCTGTGATTGCATATGTTATATCATTGGAACATCAGCGAATGTTAATGTCATAAAATGACGGGAATGTTCCGAATTTTTGCCAGCAATTCTTAATGTATTACAGACACACACGCATGTATGTATATACATATATATATATATATATATATATATATATATATATATATAGTGTGTATATATGTATATGTATATATATATATATATATATATATATATATATATATATATATATATATATATATATATATATATATATATATATATATATATATATATATATATATATATATATATATATATATATATATATATATATATATATATATATATATATATATATATATATATATATATATATATATATATATATATCTGTGTGTGTATATGTGTATATTCACATATAGCTTCTAGTTTGGTTGTTAGAAATTAAAATAATTTTACAATTTTACTGATAAATGATTTCATCATCACGTCCCTCTACTAAAATTTAAACCAAACTTTCTAAGAATTTAGAAAATTATTAAACTCATGTGACGAATGATATAGCACATTAATTAAAATTATCTGTCAAATATATTTCTGGTGTTACTAAAGTTTTAACTTTATAATTAATTAAAAGCACGGATGTAAGTAAAGAAATAATTTTGCTTATAATATAAGATTAACTAATATCGAAAATTAGTCCAGGGAAGTATTTCTACAAATAAGCAATATATTTCGAAGAATTATACAAATGCAAGCATTTCCTTAGTATAAACCAACGTTTCAATTAAATGATTTATGCTTTATCGAGATATATAATTTTTGCTTATTCTTCGATATTAATGGAGCAATTAAAACGTAATATTTTAAGACTTATATGTTTTTAATTAAACCACCAAATTTAAAATTGAATGTGAATTATACTATCTGTGCCATAAAGTCTAACTTTGACACGATATTGTTCTAATTATTGTTTTCTGTGTTTTTTAAATTAAGCCCAACTTTTCATTATAAATACAATCATTTTTACATTATCTGATTAGTTTTAATAAATGTAATGAAACCTTCGCATCAAACTCGCTTATATGTGTATTAAACCCATCATTAAGGTTTCCTAAAATGTGAAGGCTTAATAAGGGACCAAAACAAATATGGACTTTTAATGTTAAATTTATTTTCCTACTATACATATCTTATCTAAGCATAATAAAATGGTGTAGAATTATTAACGGGTTTATTAACGTACTCTATGTAGTTATAATCCAATCATGGAATTTAAAGTAATTTAAAAAATAATCAAGTGTTTTAGCAATAACATATTACAGTATAAATAGCAAATTATATATATATAGATAGATAGATACTCTTTATTATTAATTTTATCTTTACTCCTGAATTATACCTTTACAAAGAAGGGAATATGCTTAATGTTACAATTGGTTAAACATTCTTAAAATTTAAAAATTAATATTTTTTCTCCATTTAATTCATAAAGGAATGCACTATATATCTTAGTACAAACAACAAATACAATTAATAGAAAATGTTCATTATCCATCTTTATACTAATTACCTTATTTTAAAATGACTTCAGATGCTTTTTAATAATTCTATTAATTTCATTATAAAAAAAAACATGTTTTTAAAATAAAATTAATTATATTTTTTTACATTAAACACATAACAATATTTTGTAAACCTGATTGCATACTTTTATAAATACAGTTTAAATAAATTTATCTAAATGTAGCAAAATAATAATCATGCCTAATTCTAATAATGTCTTAAGAAATTACATAGAATAAATAATAGGACAGTAAACTAAAACGCAGTTATAATTTTTATTACATATTTTAATTGTGTTTATTAAATTGGTATCAAAATGTATTAGAAATTGTAGTATAAATTTTGAAAATGATAAAAATTTTGAAACTCAAAGTAGTTTAACTAATTTTGATGTAAACGTTATGCTATCTACACATATTACTTTTAACCACTTATATTATAAAAAGTAGAATATTTATATTCATATTTGTATCTGCAATTATTCATTCAGAATTGGCATAATAGTCCTACAATATGTATGAAGTAAAACCTCAGTTTGATTTAAAATGTTTATATTATTGTCATCATTACTTAAAATGTTCTTAATAGTACTTAAAATGTTTTATAGGTCAAAGCATAAATTTTGATGATGATAAATTTATTTATATTAATATTTGTAACTATATTATGCATATAGAAGAAGCATAACAGTCTTAAAATATATATGGACTATAAACGCAATATGGTTTTTAATATTTATTTTAAACTTAACTATCATTTGAAACTTAACAGAATGTTTTATAGCTCGTAGTATAAATTTTAATGATGCATAAAATCAGATTATTTATATGCATATTTGTAAATATTATCATGCATTCATAACTAGCATAACATACATAAATGGCAATGGAATAAAACGCAATTTGTTTTTAATATTTATTTTTCCTGCCTGTATTGAACACTTAACAATATGTCTTATAAGCCATAGTATAAAATGAAATCTGATTACAATTAGATAATTTATATTCATATTTATAACTATCATCATACATACAGAAGTAGCATAACATATTTAAAATAGCAATGGAGTAAAACATAATTCAGTTTTCAATATTTATTTAAATTTCTATCATTTAATACTTATAAACAAAATGTTTTATAAGTCATAGTATAAACTTTCATTAAAATTTGGCTATTTGCATTCATATATACATTTGTCCTCATGCATTATGACGTAATATAACATATTTCAAAGATCTATGAACTAAAACGAAATTTGATTTTTCATATTTATTTTAACTACACTCATTTGGTATTTAACAAAATGTTTTATAAGTCGTAGCATAAATTTTAATGATGATTAAAATCAGATTATTTATATTCATATCTGTAAATATTATCATGCATTAATAAGTAGCATAACATTCATAAATATCAATGAATTAAAACGCAATTTGTTTTTAAAATTTATTTTTACTGGCTATATTGAATACTTAACAAAATATCTTATAAGCCAAAGTATAATATGAAATCTGATTAAAATTAAATCATCTATATACATATTTATAACTTTCATCATGAATGTATTATAACATACTTCGAAGGGATATGAACTACAATGAAATTTGTTTTTTCATATTTATTTTAACTACTCTCATTTGATAGTTAACAAAATTTTTTATAGGTCGTAGCATAAAACTTACTGATGATTAAAATGAGATTATTTATGTTCATATTTGTAAATATTATCATGCATTCATAAGTAGCATAACATACATAAATGGCAATGGAATAAAACGCAATTTATTTTTAATATTTACTTTTACTGCCTATACTGAATATGTAACAATATGTCTTTTAAGTCCTAGTATAAAATGAAATGTGATTAAAATTAGATAATTTATATTCATATTTATAACTTTCATCATGCATACAGAAGTAGCATAACATACTTAAAATGGCAATGGAGTAAAACGTAATTCAGTTTCCAATATTTATTTAAATTACCGTCATTTAATACTTAACAAAATATTTATAAGTCATAGTATAAACTTTCTTTAAAGCTGGGTTATTTACATTCATATTTGCATTTATTTTCATACATTCAGAAGTAGCATAACATACTTAAAAGGGCTGTGAACTAAAATGAAATTTTTTTCGTATTTTTTTAAACTACCCTCATTTGATACTCAACAAAATGTTTTATATGTCGCAGCATAAATTTTAAGGATGATTAAAATCAGATTATTTATATTCATATTTGTAAATATTATCATGCATTCATAAGTAGCATAACATAGATAAATGGCAATGGAATAAAACACAATTTGTTTGTAATATTTATTTTTACTGCCTATATTGAATACTTAACAATATGTCTTATAAGCCATAGTATAAAATGAAATCTGATGACAATTAGATAATTTATATCCGAATTTATAACTATCATCATGCATTCAGAAGTAACATAACATACTTAAAAGGGCTATGAACTAAAATGAAAATTCTTTTTTTCATATTTATTTTAACTACTCTCATTTCATACCTAACAAAATGTTTTATAGGTCATAGAATAATTTTAATGATGATTAAAATCACATTATTTATATTCATATTTGTAAATATCATCATGCATTCATAAGTAGCATAACATATATAAATGGTTATAAACTAAAATGAAATTTGTTTTTTCATATTTATTTTAACTACCCTCATTTAATACTTAATAAAATGGTTTATAAACCATTGTATAAATTGTATATATGATTAAAATAGTTTACCTTTTTCATTTTTGTAACTATCAACTTGTATTTCGAAGTAATATAACTTACTTAAATTGGCTATGAACTAAAGCAAAATTTAGTTTTTACTATTTATTTAAACTTCCCTCATTTATTACACAACAAAACATTTTATAAGTCACAGTATAAACTTTGATTAAAATTTTACTATTTATATTTCTATTTGTAACTACCAATATGCATACAGAAATAGCATAACAAAATAAAAATGGCTATGGACTAAAATAAAATTTAGATTTTAATATTTATTTTAAATGTCATTATGTAATTCAGAAAATGTTTAGTCATGGTATGAATTTCGAATATGATTAAAACAGGATTTAAATTTTAGTTTGATAATAAATCATGTAAAATCCTCATAATAAATAAACTATATATATGTATTTTTAACATTATTTTACGCATTAAAAATAACAAAGTTAACTTAATATCACAATTCACCAAAGAAAAATAAGAAATTTAAGATTTACTTCAATTTTATTTATTAAATACCTTACGAAATGCAATATAATTCATAGTACTATAATTCATATATCATTAAAAGTAAATTATGAAATTTAAAATAGCTCCAAAAATAATCATCTCGGATCCTTATAATAAATAAATATAATATAATTGTTATTGTTAAAGCTTATATCTCCTAATCACTTTCCAAAATTTTTAATGAAACCGTCTCTGCAATCTCCAGTGAAACGTCAAACCTTATATTTGCAAGTTGCTCCCCTGTGGGGGAGAGAGAATTGTTCAAATTCAGTTCCAGAATTTTTAAATATTCTTGGGTATAATATTCACGCCTTCAAAATATTTCCTTTCGCTAGATCTGTCATTGTGTGTTATCCGTAAAAACTTTTATTGAATGCAAGTGGAAAAGCCATTAAAACTGAATCCGAAATGAAGCTTTCTGATTTCAGATTCAAAACTTTTGGATGTAGCACATTGTTTGGAGTTAGATAATTGTTGAAAATGTTTTGAGGGAGAGAGAAGTAATGCAAATTTCAGCTATCAGGCTAATGAGTCAAACTTTATTTTCGAGGTAAAGATTTTCGACAATTAAAGTTTATTTATGTTATTGCGGCAGCACAAATGTGGGTATAGATATAACAGAGTCAGTGCAAAAGAATCGAAAGTTATAGTGGAAATTCTGCACTTTTGTAGTTAAGCAAGATCATTCATTCATGCTTGGTTGAAGTTTCAAAAATTGTCACTTTTGTTTTCGGATTGTAGGAAGTTACAGCAACGATTACAAAAATTTAGTTTCTGATTATGGTTCCGACATGAATATAAAAGTAAATATTGATAAATTTAAGCAAACATATATAAGAATAAATATGTACAAAAATGGTTATTTGCTACTGTACGTATGTGTATATATATGCATGTATATATATTTCTGTGTACATACATACTTACATACATACATACATATATATAGATATATGCATATATATACATATATATATAAATATATGTGTATATATATATATATATGTATGTATATATATGTATATATATATGTATATATATGTATATATATATATATATATATATATATATATATATATATATATATATATATATATATATATATATATATATATATATATATATATATATATATATATTATATATATATATATATATATATATATATATATATATATATATATATATATATATATATATATATATATATATATATATATATATATATATATATATATATATATATATATATATATATATATATATATATATATATATATATATATATATATATATATATATATATATATATATATATATATATATATATATATATATATATATATATATATATATATATATATATATATATAAATATATATATATATATATATATATATAATATATATGCGAATCTTCAGAATTTCTCTGGACAGCACTCGTCAGTCTCTACCTCCCAGTTGTTCTGCCGACTCGGGGCACATTCCGACAATCACCGCTCACCTGGCACTTCTTAATCACATAGGCCACTGTCGCTTTTGTGTACTTCAGATCGCTAGATATGTCTCTTAAGGAACTGCCACATTTTTGATACCCGATAATTATACTTTTCTCGAAATCAGAGAGCTTCGAACAGCGCGGCATCTTGCATGCGACTAATGTCGATGATGTTTCCCATACGATGTATACCGGCGGAGGCTGTGACGTACCTCAGGACCTCAGATATCGTCATTTCCATAAGTGTCAAAATTCTTATTGGGAAGACAGTGTATGTGCCGCTCATAGGTATATGTGCCTGTAATGCCAGTTGTATTTGAAAAACAAACTTATTAAACCTGAATTTTAAATCCATTTCTGAAATATTCCAAAAATATTTCATAAGCGATATGCAAGCTCGTATAATAGTCAACGAATGTTAAACTTCTTGTATACTCATTGTTCTTATTATTCCACAACCATAAATTACATCATAAATCAATAATTCAGATTTAAATATTATACACCATTACAACGCGGTTTAAATAATGCTGGAATTCCAAAAACTTTCATTATAATATTAAATAATAATCATTTATTTTAATTCTTACGTAAGTTTTTTTAATAGTAGATTATTTTGTAAAAAAGGAATAATTGAAAGTTGAAAAAATTTCTGTGTCGAGCGAATAATACTGTAATTTTTTAAAAGCTGTACATATTTTTAAAGACTTCGTTGAAAGCAGGTTACATACTAGCAAAATGTTACACAACATTTCTTTTAACTAACATCACATTTCGATTAGTGTAGACATTAATATTTATTAAAAAAATTTCCAGAGGTGGCGTTTGTTTTCAGAGTTTACAGCTTGAAATGACATTTTCACAAAAAAATAAAAAAAAATACTTCATTTTTTAAACATATTTTTCTTTAGATATATATTTTTTTCCGAGCTTACACTACAGTTAATTTATTTCTGAAAAATGTAACAAAAAAGTAAAAAGAGATTTTACTGCGTTTGACTGGATAATTTAAAATGACTTTTTAAAACTGTTGAAAGCATGAACAATTTTAATTTTTTATTTATTTATTTTTTTTTTTTTTTCGTGTCGTATTTTCTGTTTTGAATTTTTTTCTTCGTGAATGTGTTGCAGAAAGCATTTGTGAAATGTAAAATTAGAAATTTCGCTTTAAAATTATGACAGAAGAGATAGCATAGTTAATCTATTTAAATTTTCTCTTATAATCCAAAGGAGTCTTCTTTACCTCCTGCAAGTGTGTCGATTTTGGAAGATAAGTTTTTGAACGCTTCCTAAAATTTCTAAAACAATGTCTAATATATTTAAGGCAACGTTTATGAAATTATTCCTTTTAAAGGCTTACACAAGATATAAATATTCAAACAATTGATTTTAAGATTTATTACATAATATAGCGAGCTTTATTGCTTTTATAGTTTACGCCTCATTAAGTTACTGAAGAAACGCAAATTTTCATAAATAACAAAATATATCAAATATAAAGAAATTTTACGAGATAACGTTCATTTCGAAGAGATTTGATGGCGGTACTGCTCAAAATACATAAACAATATATATAAATATACATTTTTTTGTAACAAAATATTATTATTACTAGACTTATCCAGTAATTGAGTTTTCCAATTTAACAGAAAAAAAAACTCACACTTTCATGGCAACAAGTACAGCAGTTTTTCAGATCTATTTCCACATAGCCACCACCAGAAAATTTTAAAACTGTAGCCTATGTAGAAGTAAGCTATATCCCATAAGACGTAAATTAATGTACTCAAATGGCAATCCTATTTTTTGTAATATACTTTTGTAATTACTGACTAACTATGTATCAAATTATTTAATCCCAGTTAAATAAATAAAAATTTAATGTCACTTTCCGATTTAATAGGCTTCCGAGGTCGGCTAGCGTTTTCGCGTAAACCGGGGAAGCGCATTACCTAGCGGGTAAATAGAGAGACACTAATACCTTACAGGCAAATTTTCAGTCGATCTCAGTGTTGAGTTTAGGTTTCTTCAGCTGGATATAACTCACTCAACTCATAACAGATGGTGCGATTACAATAAGTTTAATATCATAAATCGTAAAATCTTAATCACGAGATACTAGTAGCTCACAGTAATATTTTCAGTCGATACCAGTGTTGAGTTTAGGTTCCTTCAGCTGAATATATCTCACTCAACTCGTAACAGATTGCAGGATTACAACAAGTTTAATATCATAAATCGCAAAATCTTAATCACGAGATACTAGTAGCTCACAGGAAAATTTTCAGTCGATCCCAGTGCGAACTTTAGACTCGGAAGTATATATTTATACATTATATATCTATCTCCTTTTCTACTTTGCTTAAATATTATATCCAAAATTTATTATCTCACGCCCAGAAGATCAACGGTATATTTGCTTCTTATATGTGAACAATTGTTTCCAACCTTGAACCTTAGAAAGAATAATTTCAGAAATAGACTGACAGATGAGCATTTGGCATCGTTCCTTAAAATCAGTACATCTCACTTCGAACCTCAGTAGAAGGAACTTTTAAAAATGAAATTGCAATTTTATTCATCTCATTAACGTATTTAAAACGTTAGGTACTTGTATATTGTTTTTAAAATATCAAAAAAATTTATCTTGGACCACCAAACTTTTTTTTTTCGATTTTTGGCCCCCGGCCGAAAAGGTTTTTAAATCCCTGATTTAGACAGATGACTCAAATCACTTTCATCTGAAATTACAGAAAATTGCCAATTTTAATCCAGGACGATCTAAAAGAGACGGTAATGTACAGACATATATATATATATATATATATATATATATATATATATATATATATATATATATATATATATATATATATATATATATATATATATATATATATATCTTGGAATTAGGTGTTAAAATAGTTAATTAAAACATACTGTATATAGGTTATTATAAATAAATTTAAGAAACTATAATTACAATTGTTTCACTTATATGACTTGTGTAAGGTTTTGATTTACCCATCAATTTCTTCTTTTTCATATTCATCCCACTCATTTCAAAATTTGGTTGGTTTTTTTTATCATTTCATTTTGGGAAACAAAGGTAAAAAAGAGAGACATATCAGCGTGCCATCTTCGAGAATTTCCCCCAGGTGTAAGCAAACTCTATTCTGACTCTTTCACTCGCGGGAATTTGTTGAAATTGATTAGTCTTTCCTTCTCTACCCTAGAAATTCGAAGTATAATTTTTCAACGGCAATAAGATAAAGTTCCGTAAACTAACACCTATCCTGGTAATTAGGATTAAATTAGAAACATTTATTCTCAGAGAAATTAAAAGAAATGTATGTATATATATATATATATATATATATATATATATATATATTATATATATATATATATATATATATATATATATATATATATATATATATATATGTTTGTGTTTGTGTGTCAGATTTAAAAATGGGGGTTAAGAATTAAGTGAGTTATAATTAAAAATAGCTATAACTCATAAACTATAACGTAATAGTAGAAAGACACACCCTTACTATGCATATATATATATATACATATATATATATATATATATATATATATATATATATATATATATATATATATATGTATGTATATATATATATATATATATATATATATATATATATATATATATATATATATATATATATATATATATATATATATATATATATATATATATATATATATATATATATATATATATATATATATATATATATATATATATATATATATATATATATATATATATATATATATATATATATATATATATATATATATATATATATATATATATATATATATATATATATATATATATATATATATATATATATATATATATGTATATATATGTATGTATATATATATATATATATATATATATATATATATATATATATATGTATATATATATATATATATATATATATATATATATATATATATATATATATATATATATATATATATATATATATATATATATATATATATATATATATATATATATATATATATATATATATATATATATATATACGAGCGGAAATATACAGAGTAAAAAAGCTGACGTGGAAGTAGACACAGGAATTTTCTTAGGTAGAAACGCCAAAAAAGTCAGTGCTGAGCGAGAATCGGGGCTGTTAAAATCTTTCACGATTGACGTGGCAAAATACGAGAACAATGGTTATTTAATGGAACAGGTACGGACAGAAGTATTACAATAAATGTACTTGAAATTTTCATGGCTCATAGAATCCTCATTCAGGTAAGTTTTTTTTTTTTCTGGAGAAACCATCCTACTCCCAGAAAATTATATCTTAAAAATAATATAAGCTTTTGTTCTTATTGCTGCTCATCTCCTAGTGTAAAAAATGATTACACCATGTTCAATAGACTTCGTCACAATA
>CM063498.1:50036445-50051445 GCA_032207245.1 Pardosa pseudoannulata
TTTTTGAATATCCCGTTTTTGTGTTATGTGTCTTCTCAAAAGAATCGATGAAATAATCTGTCCTCTTATTCCTCTTCCCAAAGTTTTCCCCTCTCACGAAGTTCATGAAATTATGAATCTTTTATTATCTTATAGAAATAACGAAATTCTACTTCTCTGTTAATATTTTAAAGCTTTTTACTGCAGTACGTGCATTTGATCTGTAAAATATTTTTAACTATTATATGGACTGATTATTTTTCTTTTTTCACTAACTTTTGTGTATACATAATATATCTATTTCAACTTTAAATAACACATAAATTTTACAGATATTCATTTTCTTTAGATGACTTTTTTTGTAGTATACACCACTCCTTTATTTTATCACCATCCTATAAAATATTGACTTAATAACTTTCAATATAAATTTAACTGTCACTCTTTATTTTTATATTGCAATTTTCAAAACAAACATGTGAAAAGTAAATTTTAATGCATATTAGTGATAAGAATTACAGAATTGTTTTTATTTCCATGCATTTTTTCTTACTGTATCCAATACTTCTTTAATTTAAAATAATTCTACGAAATAGCGATTGCATTATAATTTTCAATATAAACTTTAATATCCTTCTTTATTATTGCATTACAATTTTCAAAACAAATACGCGAAAAATAAATTTCAATGCATATTACTCATAATATTTACAATCTTCATTAATTTATCATAATTCTACAAAATATAGAATCATTCTAATTTTTAATATAAATTTTATACTCACTGTTTATATTTATATTACAATTTCCAATACAAATATGTGGAAAGTAAATTTAAATGCATAAGATTTACAGGTATTTCTTTTATTTCCATGCATTTTTTCTTACTGTATCCAATACTTCTTTAATTTAAAAATATTCTACGAAATATCGACTGCATTATATTTCTCAATATAAACTTTAATGTGCTTCTTTATTGCTGCATTACAATTTTCAAAACAAATACGCGAAAAATAAATTTTAATGCATATTAATCATAAAATTTACTATACTTCATTAATTTATAATAATTCTATAAAATATAGAATTATTCTAACTTTTAATATAAATTTTATACTCACTTTTTATATTTATATTACAATTTCCAAAACAAATATGTGAAATGTAAATTTAAATGCATATTACTCATAAGATTTACAGGTATTTTTTCTTTCCATGCATTTTTTCTTACTGTATCCAATACTTCTTTAATTTACCAAAATTCTACGAAATATCAACTGCATTATAATTTTTAATATAAACTTTAATGTCCTTCTTTATTGTTGCATTACAATTTTCAAAACAAGCACATGAAAAGTAAATTTTAATGCACATTACTCATAAAATTTACAATACTTTATTAATTTATCAAAATTCTACAAAATATCAACTCATTCTAACTTTTAATATAAATTTTATTGTCACTCTTTAATTTTATATTACAATTTTAAAAAGAAATACATGAAAAGTAAGTTTTAATGCATACTACTCATAAGATTTACAGATATTTCTTTTCTTTCAATGCATGTTATCTTACTGTCTCTAATACACCTTTAATGTACCGAAATTCTACGTAATATCGGCTGCATTATAATTTTAATATATAAATTTTAATGCTCTTCTTTATTGTTGTATTACAATTTTTAAAACAAATATGTTACAAGTAAATTTTAATGCATGTTACTCATATGATTTACAGATATTCATTTTCTTTAGATGCATTTTTTGTGGTATCAAAACTTCCTGAATTTATCAAAATTTTAAAAAAAGCTGCGCATTCTAACTTTTAATATAATTTTTACTGTCACTCTTTCTTTTTATATTACAATTTTTAAAACAAATATGTCAAAAGATTTACAGATTATTTTTTTTCTTTCCATGTATTTTTTCTTACTGTATCCAATACTTCTTTAATTTACCAAAACTGTATGAAATATCGACTGCATTATAATTTTTAATATTAATTTTAATCTCCTTCTTTATTGTTGTATTACAAGTTTTAAAACGAATATGTGAAAAGTAAATGTTAATGCATGTTAGTCATTTTAAGATATTCATTTATTATTACGGTATCCAGTACTTCTTTAATTTATCAAAATTCTACTAATTATCGACTGATTCTAATTATTAATATAAATTTTATAGTCACTCTTTATTTTTATATTACGATTTTCAAATACGTTTTAACGCATATTACTCATAAAATTTACAATACTTCATTAATTTACCAAAATTCTACAAAATATCGACTCATTCTAACTTTATTATAAATTTTATAGCCACTCTTTATTTTTTTAATACAATTTTCAAATCAAATAGTTGAAAAGTGAATTTTACTGCATATTACTCATAAAATTTACAATACTTCATTAATTTATCACAATTCTACAAAACATCGATTCATTCTAACTTTTAATACAAATTTTATCGTCACTCTTTTTATTTTTTATTACAATTTACAAAACAAATATGTGAAAAGTAAATTTTAATGCAAATTACTCATAAGATTTACACATATTTCTTTTCTTACCATGCATTTTTTCTTACGGTATCCAATACTCATTTAACTTACCAAAATTGTACGATATATCTACTGCATTATAATTTTTAATATAATTTTTAATTACCTTCTTTATTGTTGTATTGCAATTTTTAAAAGAAATGTGTGACAAGTAAATTTTAATTCAAGTTACTCATATGATTTACAGATATTCATTTTTTTCGATGCATTTTATTTGAGGTATCCAATACTTCATTAATTTATTAAAATTCTACTAAATATCGACTAATTCTAACTTTTAATATAGATTTTTTGTCACTCTTTATTTTTACATTACAATTTGAAAGCAAATACGTGAAAAGTAAATTTTAATGCATATTACTCATAAAATTTGCAATACTTCATTACTTTATCAAAATTCTACAAATTATCGACTCATTCTAACTTTTAATATGGATTTTACTGTCACTCTTTATTGTTAAATTACAATTTTCAAAACAAATACATGAAAAGTAATTTTTAATGCATATTACTCACATAATTTACAGATATTTCTTTTTTTTTTGATGAATTTTTTTATGTATTCAATACTTATTTAATTTATCAGTATTCTATAAATTATCGACTACATTCTAACTTTTAATATAAATTTTGATGTCCCTCTATATTCCAATTTCAAAGGCCTACATGCTTGGCTTGCTAAAGTGGCATTAGCAACAGTAATGTACTGTGAAATAAAGCTTGTTTAAATACCTATGATATATAAAACTGTTTTGGGATATATTTATTCAATGTACCAACCAAAAATGTAACTTTATCTGCAAGGATGAAAGAGTTTTTAAAAATTTTTATCCAAATAGCAAAATTTTAAATAATAAAAAAATTTTTAGTAGTGTCTAAAATAAGATAATAGTAAAGAGTAATGTAAATAAAGTAGAGACAGGGGACTTTATATCTCGAGTAATAATTATTTTCTAAATTTATTGCATTTTAATATGATTATTAATAGAGGTGCTAGAGAAAAACTGACAATAAAATTTTCAAAATATTATTTTTAATACGATTTTTGGAACTCTAATAGTGGCGACTATTTATTTACATGGAATACAAAAGTTATTCATGTCACCATGATTTACAGTAATTCAATAAAGTCGCCAGCATTGTATATAACCCGTTTCTAACGATGTGGAAGTCGCAGAATACCTCTAGCAGCTCCTGTTCTGTTGATAGTTCGGATGGACCGGTCTTTTGCCGGAATAATTTCTGGAATAATTCTGAAGTGAATCCCACAAAGTGGTTCCTTCATCTCAGGAATCAAATAAGGGCTTAGATTGTGCAGCACAGTCGTATCTGCAAATCATGTCTGTCTGGCCAACCAGCTTACGAATCCTTTGTCGTCGAGCATTGTCCATTAGTGCTGCAACTGCCATTAGTGAGGCACTTTTGCTTCGCTGACACTAGTACGACTTGACTGATGTATGTTTGCCCCATTCTGGCATCCTTCATTGAAGGTTTTTGTCCATCTTGCTACAGTTAGGTTGCTTTTCTTTGAAAACATCATGCCAACACTTAATTGAGACCGCACGCTAACACAAGGATCTATTCTTCAAGTCACTAGCCATACGAGTGGCGTAGCAAGAACGAGTCTATTTGCTGAGAGGTAAGGTATGTATATAGCTTATGAGTGGTATACGCGACATTCTATCATTTTATTGAGTTGAGGTTTTACAGCTGTGTTGTCACTATTATAGTTCCAATCCTTGTAGAAACCTCATAGAAATTTAATTAATATTATTTTAGTATGTTCCATGTACAGTGAATATTGAATAATGACTTCATGTTTTTAAAGTTATTATATAGGAAAAATAATAATCACTGTTGTAATTCACATTTGTACATCGTAAGTAGAGGCCACTGTGTCACAAATTTAAAATTTTTCAGTAGGGAATAATAAAAATTGTCTTAAGTATTTGTTTGAATCGGGTTGCTTTAAGGGAAAGGCTTTGTGAAAGGCTTTAAATATAATGAGGAATACAACATTTTTAAAGAAACAAAAATAGCTAGGAATTAGTTTTATGTTTAAATGGTGCTTTCACATTCAAAAATATATTGCTTCATAGTGCATATTACAATTTCGTAAATCTCTCGGTTTTATTGAATTACAGTAAATTTTTATCATTAGTTTAAAGTATTATAAAAAAGGAATATAAATAACACAAAAATATTCATCAATATTATTTAAAATAATACTTAATGACATTTATTTCCAATATAAAAATATAGACACATATTTATATATAGAAATTTCGTTATGTTAAGTAAAATATATAAATTCAAACCTTTAATATTTATCCAGATATTAAATGTTTTTCCCTGTGTCACTGTTTGTCACAATCTATTCCTAGTTAAATTACTTATCATTAAAAAATACCCAGTTTTATAGCAGTAAAACATATTTGAAAATGTTCAGGTGTTTGAAAGAAATAAATAAAAATAGATTGCACAGGGAACAAGTTGATTTTACCTACTTTGCAAACGATATAAAACTGGATAATTTTATGTTTAAAAGAGAGTGTAACAAAACATATATCTTTTACATATAAAGCAGAATAATCATACCATTCTAACAATTTGGTTCAACTTTAAATGCGTGTAATCCATCCAAATAGTTTTATAATGTAAGAACTAAAAGGTGAATACTGCAACTTTCAACAATTTTCCTCCTGTTCTAGCCCTCCAGCAGTAAAACGTTATCTGTAGTTCTGCAAATTAATAAACTAATATTTTATGTAGATATCGAATTTTTGCTTTTATTGAGGTAATTACGAGGAGCATCCAGAAAGTAAGTTTCTCTATTTAAAAGAAAAAAACTCACACTTTCAAGGACATATTTATTGGTACCAAGTACAGCAATGTTTCAGTTATTTTTCATCATAGCCACCACCAGAATTCAGACACTTTTCGTATTCTGCGATCAACTTTCATATATCTATATCATAGAACTCTGTCGCCTGTGAATGGAACCAGATTTCCTGTCAGAGAATATCGTGCATATCCCTTTTTGTACCTACAGCGTCTGTTTGAATTTGGTCCTGAACGAAGATCCACTATGATGTGAATGCATTGACTGCTGCTTGGTTTCCGGGGTAAAGTGTGAAATCCAAGTCTCATTGCCCGTGACGATTCTTTCGAGGAACTCGTCGCCGTCATCGTGATACCTTAGCAGACATGCTAGTGCTGCTCCTAAGCGTTGGATTTTCTGTTCGGTTGTCAGTTTCAGCTTATAGACCTGACAGAGCTGATGATAAATTTCAATTTTCGCAATGCTTTGTGCATTCAAGATGACCGACCGAACCTTGCAGGCGGCGGGAGAAGGGATTAGAAATTCCATTTGGAACCACTGCTACCCCGCTACAGGCACGAATCGGGGATTGCCCAGCTGGTATATGATTAATACATCATAGATCTGTTACGCACGCGCAATTAACACGGCTAATTACGCTTACTTTAAAGGGGAGAACAAAGGGAAACTTACATTCTGGATGCGTCTCGTACATATTAAAAACTAGAACTTTCAACCGACAGAGAATTTCCAACTAATTTAACAGATTTTACACACACACACACACACACACACACACACACATATATATATATATATATATATATATATATATATATATATATATATATATATATATATATATATATATATATATATATATATATATATATATATATATATATATACTGTATAGTAGTTAGGTTTTATATAACTTAATAAATATTTTATTATAATTATATAATTATATATTTATATTTTAAACATTATATATTTTTATATATTTATAATTTATATATTATATATTTTTATATATTTATATTTTAAACATTTTATACATTCTAGTTTTAATTTGAACTCAATTCTTCAGTCCTACACACCAATCACTTGCCTTTGAACCCACCTTTATCCGAAAGAATAAAAAATAATTTTTTTCGATATTTCCGGATAATGATTAAAGAGATAGGTAAGAACTTGATTGCGGATTATGAGGGCTTAATTCCGACAAGAAATCTGGCTTTATTCAGTCATTAGGACATTAAAATGTAGGTCAAGCTACATTTAACTTTAGTGTAGCAAACATTCTATAATAACGTTGCAAGCAGAACAAATCAAAACCTATTTAAAATGAAACGTGATATTTGCTATTTTACACGCAGTAAAATTTTCTGATTTTAGACTTAAGATGTATTTAAATTTTAGAAAATGCTCTTTACATTCTTTAAAATATGTATAACATGAGAAATGTACAGTATGCGTTTATTTAGTTAGAAATTGTGAACAGTGACTCTTAATATTAATGTTTTAATTAACTAAACAGCATCTAAATAATTACAGTAAGTTTTTAGGTTATTTTATAATTCCTATATGTAAAAACGTAGACCGTAGCGCTCAAAACCAAGCATATATTTTAAAATGTATGCTTGTTACAATATATATAAGATGAGATAAGGTTAGAAATATAAGAATTTCTTTATTTAATTAAAAGTTTTAACGATTGATACTTAATATTTTAATTAATTAACGAAAAGATTTACATAATCCCAATAAGTATGTGTATTCATTTTATTATTCCTTTATGTTAAAATGTATTGATGTTAAAATATCTATAAAATGAGAAGTTAAATTATAAGGATTAGTTTATTTAATTAGAAGTTTTGAAGATTGAATCTTGATATTAATATTTTAACTAACTTGCAAAAACATCTAAATAATCACAATAAGTTTCAATTGTTGTTTGTTTCAATAATCAAATTCTGGTCATATTATAGTGGTTTACTTTTAAAATTACCTAAGTTCCTGCCTGACTATTAATAATGCTGACTAAGCTACTCTCTCTTGGGAAAAAAATTCATCCCATCTCTCGCTGTAGAGCACACTTTGTAAGATTAAAGTGTTTTTCCTGTGTCATTACATTCTCTGTTGTTGTCAGAGAAACATATCTTTTACCTAGTATCGAATAAATTTGAAGTTTCACATTGGTCTCGCTGCTTTCTTGTAATTTAGCCATGACTTATTAGAATTAGGTTTCTCATTGTCCATTAAACCCGAAAAATCAAATTTAATAGGGGCTAATTTTCACTTGTAGCCAGGGGGTTCATTTCACCATGTTCTAATTTAGTCGGTAGGATTCATACCTACACGGGGAAAATATCTCAACTAATTTTGTAAGTTAATCGGTTTCTTTGGTTCAAATTTTATAAATTCCTCTACAAATTATTCATCATAACACACACATACATACATTGTCACGTTGATGTTAAGGAAACAGACGAGGCACACAAAGCTAATATTTAGCACACAACAAAAGTATAGCAAAATGAGAATTAAATTCAAGCTGAACTACTAGCTCTACCAACGTAGAATATTCTGGAAAGCAATTCCAGTTATTTAAAGAACATTTTAAGTCCTTTCTAGATATAACAGAAATTAAATTAAATGTCTCTGCCGGGTTTTTGATCCGTGGACCTACAGCATCGCAGTTTGATGCTATGTCCACTCGGCCAGAAAGACTTTAAGAATGTCCAGATATTATTATACTATATTTAACTTAATTTTTTAAACATATTAATTTTTAACTTAAGATATAAATCTTCAATCCTACCTTATTGGTACGTATGTTATAATTGCACTACTAAAGTTTTATCAGTGACTGTGTTAAAAACAACTGCAAAATAAAAGTGGTAACAATGTAGAGAGTCAGCGAATGGTGTAGTCAAATAAGTTTCATAAGCCTCTTAGGGATAAATATAGGATATTTCATGTCCAAGGACCCGGACGGTATACGGGCAAACTGGAAAATATTTAATATAAAGAATTATCTAATATTTCAGTAAAAATGTGTTATGTTCTCCAACTTGTTAATCTTTAAAACACACATTGATTTGATAAAGAAAATAGTTAACTAGGAGTTGAGTATTCTGTGCATAATTTTCCTGAAAAATATGGCAATATAAATACTCGACGAAATGTTTTAGACATGAAATGGAAAATACAATATTTACAAAATATTGAATACATAAGATGATATTACGAGACATATTTATGGCATAATAATATAGGTAGTATTATAAATATTGAATAAAAATGTCAATAATCTTCCCATAAAATAACCTTTTAAGGCGTAATATTAAAAAAGGCACATAGATAATGTTTAAATTATAAATGAAGTCTTACGTTAATTAGAATTAATTTGAAAGATTAACTTTCAGATTGCGTAAAATCTTTCGAAAATAATTCCTACTGTTACAGATTTATTACATGCATTTACAATATTTTTATACTGTTTTTATTTGTCTGGCAAATTAATTAGAAAATTTGTTCAGAGATTGCAATATACTCATATATCAAAACAATCTAAAGGAATATATCTAAGTTTAACACAATCTAGGTACTCTTCATAACGTACATTAATTTTAATGTAGGTGCATTTGTATGTATGTGTGAGAGAAAGACGGATAAAAATATGGAGATGAACAAATTAAAATTAAATCCAAAAGTCAAAGATTAATTTAAAAAAATTCATTTATGTATTAAGTATGGATAAATGTCTGCTTAATGTATACAGGGATGTAACGGAGATGTTAAGGTATTAAATATTATTTTAGTAGACAGTCATTTGGTATAATGAGTCTCATTAAGATTAATTTGTCTGAGTTGAGACATGTATCTGGAATATAACTAAACTCTTACATTTTAGTATATGATACGCAAAACTGTCTAACGCTAAAATAAATTATCTTATTATTTTATAAAATGTATAGTAATTTGGGGTATATAAAACAGTTATTAGACCATCATTAGACCTGTGACAGAGGCAGATACTATAAATATACATTTAAGTAAAATATACTAAATTTGACGGACATATTGGATGATTAGAACCCTCTTTTTTAACATCTAGAGTCTTGATTTTCAAACCAATTGATAACCGAATCTGAGGCATGCGCAGGTAAAGAAGGGTTATCTGGATTGATAAGAACTTAAAAAACTAGGAATATCCAACTTGAAAATCTTGGAAAAAAAAGAAGAACGTTATGGAAGAAGATTTTGAGTTTCTGTGTTCACATCTGGTTTAGAAATCTAGGCAATGAAAAAAGAAATGAATATCGACTAACTATCTCTGAGAGAAAGGTTTTAATACAGATTTTGGGTGAAGTTAACATCAGAAGTACATGGACGTGCAACTACAATAACGAACTGTACAAGCTTAAGACAGAGGCAGATACTATCAACTACATGAAAGTAAGCCATATTAAATTAGAGGGACATTACCATTACAAACCTCTTCTTTAACATCTAAAGTCTTCATTCTCAATTAAACTGATACCCGAATTCGAGGCAGAAGAAGAAGAGTTACTTGAATTGATAAGAACGCAAAATAAACTAGGTATAACCAACTTGAAAGTCATGGCAAAAAAAGAAGAGCAACATGGAAGAAGATTCTGAGGACCTGTTCTCATATATGGATTAGAAATGACGAAATAATTAAAAATTAACTATCTTTGAGAGGACGGTTTTAATATTCTAAGTAAGGTGAACATCAAAGGTACTCTATGTAGGTGCAGATTGAATAACGAGTTGCACCAGCTTAAAACAGAGGCAACTACATAGAACAACTATCAACTACATAGAAGTAAACCATATTAAATTAGATGGCCATTACCATTACGCACCTCTTCTTCAACATCTAAAGTCTTCATTTTACAACCAATTGATACTCGAATTTGAGGCATAAGCAAACGAAGAAGTGTATCTTGCATTGATTAGAACTCAAAAACACTAGGAATAACCAACTTGAAAGTGTTGGCAAAAACATAAGAGCAACGTAGAAGAAGAAGATTATGAGGACCTGTGCTGATATATGGTTTAGAAACCTGGGTAATGACAAAATAATTAAAATTTTACTAACTATCTTTGAGAGAAAGGTTTTGATAAAGATTCTAAGTGAAGTGAACATCAAAGGTACTCTATGAAGGTGCAGATTGAATAACGAACTGTACAAGCTTAAGAGAGAGGCAGATACTATCAACTACATAAAAGTAAGCCATATTAAATTAGATGGACATTACCATTACGCCCCTCTTCTTTAACATCTAAAGTCTTCATTTTCAAACCAACTGATACCCGAATTTGATGCATACGCAGACGAAGAAGGTTTACTTGAATTCATAAGTTTTGTTAATCAAAAAACTAGGAATAAACAACTTGAAAGACTTGGTAAAAAAAAGAACAGCAACATGGAAGAAGATTCTGAGGACCTGTGCTCATGTATGGTTTAGAAACCTGAGCAATGACAGAATAATTAAAAATTAACTAACTATCTTTGAGAGAAAGGTATTAATAAAGATTCTAAGTGAAGTGAACATCAAAGGTACTCTATGTAGTAACAGATTGAATAACGAACTGTACCAGCTTAACCCGTTTTCTCCGAACGTCCTATTTATAGGACAGTTCATTTTCACCATTATAACTAAAGCTATTCAACTTTTTGCCTATTCTTTTTCTACACCCTGAAAAGTAATTATTTTACCCTACTTACTTAAACCGGTTTGGATCGGATTGAAGCATTTTTTACCTAGATGCAGTCACGTAAACTTCGCCATTTTCAAGATATTTTGTTGTTGAATTTCATTGTAATCATACGAAAAGGTTTTAAAGGTAAATTTAAATATTTTTTCACAATTTATATTTCAGATATTTTATTAACCGATATCTTATAACGTTTTAAAATTAATTTTACTTTTATTAGTTTTAATTACGAATTTAAATTACTGTCCTAAAATTAGGACGCTGAGCATATTCGTTAATTCTGATATTTAGTTTAGTTCATAGGTGCTCAAGATGTCGCAGAAAAAAAGTAATTGAAACTGCCGAGGAAGCTGTAGAATATCTGTTTTCAGAGGAATTAGAGTCCGAAATAATTGACCTCTCTGTAAGAAACGTTGCAAGTAGTATTGAAATTTTGAGTTGTACAAAAATGCTCCAGACAGTTACTGACAACAACAGTCATGTAGTTTATTTTGATAATTTTTTATTTCCTATAATTTGTTAGTTGACTTAAGAAAGAGTGAATTTTGAGCAACAGAAACTATAAGAAATGACGGAATACAGCTTTTTCCCCTAGCAATTCAGCCTAACTATGCCCGATTCGTTAAAGTGCTAAACTTCGGTACGGGAGTTCGTTGGTTTGAATCCCACTATGAGATAAATGTTCGTAATCATTCGGAATCGGCTTTAAGCAGTAGGTTCCGGTCTCATTAGCTTTCGTGTTGTAAAAGTAGACCGTAGAGCTCGAAACCAAAGCCAAACCAAAACTCTAGAAATTGATTCTACTTTCAAAAAGACTAGCATTGGTTCCCATGATTTCTACTTTGATGTGAAAAATAAAATTACTGCTGTAAAATAAAATGATAACAAATGCGTTACACTTGACATAACTGAGCCAATAATATATGTTTCAAGGTCAGAAAAATGAGAAGCTAAAAAAATAAAATAGTGAAGGAAATAGACAATGTTAGATGTGATAGATTTGTCCATATATATGGTTAAAGAGAAAAACAAAGAAGCTATCAAATGTAAAATTGTTCGGGAAAACATCTTACATTTTGCATCAAATGTAATGTAACTCTATGTATAGAATGTTTACAAAATTACCATAAATAGTATGAATATGTTTAAACTTAATAAAATATGTCAAACTTATTTGTGTTTCATTTTATTTTGCATTAAGTATTAAAGTTTAATTGTTTAGGAACAGAAATGTAATCAAGTAAATAAAAACAAAGGAGAAGTGCTAAGTGTTTAAAAACTTCCATGTCCGCCCAGCTTCCTATTTATAGGATAGTAATTATCTCGGATCCTAAATTAATGGTGTGGTGTTTAATTGCATATTATATTTAAGTGTTTAGAAAATAATTTTAAACGTTTTTAACAAAACTTCAATTTTAAGTTAAGTTGGGCGATAACGGGTTAAAACAGACGTGGGTACTATCAACTACCTGAAAAAAAACCATATTAAACTTGATGAACACAT
The DNA here is from genome assembly GCA_032207245.1 of Pardosa pseudoannulata. Lineage (NCBI taxonomy): Eukaryota > Metazoa > Arthropoda > Arachnida > Araneae > Lycosidae > Pardosa > Pardosa pseudoannulata. The sequence continues at coordinate 50,049,061 of CM063498.1, forward strand.
CTGTTCTTTACCCCTCAGGTAAAGAACAGATGTCAGGGGTGGTTATACCCCTCTCCTTTAACATCCAGAATTTTCAAACCAATGGACACCTGACTTTGGGGTATCCCAGACGATGGAGAGTTACCTGTATTGTTGAGGACTAAAAAAATAGGAATAACTATTTTGAAAACCTTGATAAAAAAGGAGAGCAGAATAAAAAGAAGATTCCAAGGTAAGGTTTGGCGCTAAATGGACTGTTGAACGGATAAAGCAAAAGAAATTTTATATGCAACATAATTATTCAAGGTATAAACTAATTTCGTAGATATCACAGAGAAGGAAATTCCTGTACAACAATATTCAAAAATTTTCTAAAACCTACGCATGTTATATAAAATATCTGCAAAGTTAATCTTTAAACTTAAGTTATTTCATATATATTTCTAGAAAATATCTTTAAAATTTCTATGCATTTGAACTCTATCCATTTTAAATATTGTAAAAGATTAAGATTAAGGCATTTTTACTATATATTATGTAATCATAACTTTCATTACAACATACACAAAATGCGATTAAATACTCTACAATGTCATCCAAAATGCCATGTTTTGGGTGACATTATACTTTGGGTATTTAAAACATTTTATGAACTTTCTTTATGTTGTTTCCTTTTAAAATCCATCAACTATTTAGGCTGAAAAATAAAACATTTTAAATAAACTACAAGTATTTCGAGAAGTACAATCTGTTATTTATATAAAAAGAGGTAATGTCCCTTATATTGTTTCCTTTAATCTTTTTCAATAGCTAGACGATAGCCAAATTAGCAGAATGTTTTATCCGAGAGGGTCGAATATTTTGCTCCAATAATTGATAATAGCTTTGATTGGTTTATTTGGAGATCTACGGTCTGCTGTTTACATACAGGAAAAGTATTGAGACCAGATTTTAGAGAGTACTGTCAATTTCCAAAGACTGCGAAGAAACAAAATTCGGGATTCTAAGCCATGCACTTTGGTACCAAAAAACAGTGGCTTAATCATTCGGAAATCATTCAGTCTGACTCGAGTTATCCATACAAAGCAACAATTTGTTTATCCGTATGTGGTATGAGCATCGATACATTTTTCATTCTTTTCGCTTATTTTTCTTTGATTTAAAGTGAATTGTTGACTATAATATTAAAAAAATGTATTGGTAATAAATTTTGGATCTGAATGACTGGTTTCTAAAACTGACAGAGAGTCAATTTATGGAAATCAATACTGCCAATAATTAACAGATTGAAATTTGGATACAGTTTGCATTCCGATAAAAGATATATAGGTGGAAAAATATGTAAGTGTCTGACCTGTTTCTAAAACTGATAGAGTCATTTTATGAAAATCAATACTGCCAATAATTAACAGATAAAAATTTGGATACAGTTTGCATTTCGAAAAAAAGATATATAAGTGGAAAATATGTAAGTGTCTGACCTGTTTCTAAAACTGATAGAGTCATTTTATGGAAATCAATACTGCCAATAATTAACAGATTGAAATTTGGATACAGTTTGGATTTCGAAAAAAGATATATACGTGGAAAAATATGAGTCTTACCTATTTCTAAGACTGATAGAGTCAATTTATGGAAATCAAAACTACCACTAATTAACAGATTGAAATTTGGAAACAGTTTGCATTCCGAAAAAAAGATATATAAGTGGAAAAATATGTAAGTGTCAGACCTGTTTCTAAGACTGATAGAGTCATTTTATAGAAATCAATACTTCTGCTACTTAACACATTGTGTGCGGGTACATTTCGCGGCGGAGTTGTACCAGGAGCATGCGTTTCGAACGTAAATTTAGATATTCAGTTAAGTCTCAATAGATCGAAAATTATTTAATTTTTTAACCAACTTTTCGTATATTATATTGAAATACATAAACGAATATATAAATAGAAATATATGGATAACAACCATAAGATTTTTGTAAAAAAATATATTTTCCGTGGATAAATTTATAATAGTATCATAAATATGAAAAATCAAATAGATTGGCTTGTTTTGGAGTGCTACGGTCTACCTTTTGCAACAGGAGGGATAATGAGACCGGGACCTACAGCTTAAAGCCGATTCCGAACTGCTACGAACATGCATGCCACTGTGGGATTCGAACCCATGAACTACGGTACCGAAGGCCAGCACCCTAACCAATCGGCCATCGTTCGGCAGATCAAATAGATATAGTAGTGTATAGTTTGAAATTTTTCTAATTATGTTATATATAAGCATTTTCTCATTATAAAAAAAATGGAAAGGGCAATCATAAAAAAAATAATGCTCTACAGTGTGGTAACGTTCAAAGCATTTTCCTTTATGAAGAGGTACACGGCAAAACCCGTACTAGTACGTGAC
>CM063498.1:50056445-50073945 GCA_032207245.1 Pardosa pseudoannulata
TTCATAAAGCAGGATTAAAACTCATTTAAAAAAGTCTTGGATTATGTATGACCATAACAACTTAGATGCAGGCAACAATGTAACAATGTAAGAAGGTTAAAAATAATGCAATTTATAGAGAACAGGCTGATGTGTAGTATAAAATGCAGACTAGAAAATTAAGTTAACTTGAAATGATCATCCTTATCTGGCTTCCAAGGTTTTACCTAAAACATTGTTAAACTTTTTTTATATTGTACACACTAGACTAGCAAGCAGACAGACTGAAGAATTTAAAAAACACACTTTCTTGTAAAAAACTTCAGAGAGGTAATTAAGAATTCGGCCGTTGCAAACTATCTAAATAATTGTGAAGAAGAGAATATTAAATTTCCTGAAACATTACTGTAAATGCTGAACTTTTCCAAGAAATTTGATAAATTTAGCGATAACACTTTTCTTATTTAATTTACTTAATGTACACTTTAAAAAATTTAAGAAGTTGATTTGCATTAAATAATTATTTTAGCGTATAGTGAATTAAATAGGGAGATACTTTCAGATATTTTTCAAAATTGAAATCCATTTGAAAATGGAAATTTACCACTCACCTTGCATTTTTTTATTAGTTCTCTGCAACTTTTATGCATTAAAATAATGTTTGGTTGTTTAAAACGAACTGCTTTTATGGATCTAGTAATTTATTTAATGTACAAAAACATTTAAAAAAACTGTTCTTAAAACGCTTCCGTACATTTGAAACTGGTTTCATTTCCTTAGATATATTAAAATGTTTTCCAGAAAAAAACGATAAGGTATTTTGTTTGAGGATAGTTTTCAAAATTTGTTATGAAAGAATGAGAAACGTAAATTAATTTGAAAACTCAAAGAATGTAATTTCGAAAAATATATTTAAAGATATAATTTACCAGTGACGATACAGGTTGAGAACATTTGTGTAAAAATAATTATGTAATGTAAAAAGAAAATTATTGCATGTGTTTGTGAGTATTTTATTTACTTGGTTCTTAAGGATATAATTACACATTTGGCTGTTAATAATTGAACTTATAAATATATTTTGAAAATAACGCATGAAAATCTTTATCTTTGAATATCTTATACATTTTTGTTTAATAATAATAATAAAATATTTATGTAAATTATTTAATACTATTAATTTCTGATTTAAAGTATGGTAATGTTTTCTAAATGACGATGGCACTGTAACCATGATGTTATTTTTTAGAATTCTAATTTTTGCTGTTGTTTCAGTAAATTTACATTTTCTGAGAAAAGAGGCCTAATCATTATGAATCTTCGAATTTTCATTGGTATAATCATAGGTAAAATCATGTCGTTTTGAACGAATGTTATATATTCCCAAAAGGAATATAGTACAGCATTTATAAAGTCAGTAAAATTATGATAGTCATCCACGAGAATGACAAACATAAATTAATTTAAACACTCAAAGAATATAACATTTAAATATATATTTTAAAATATAATTTACGAGTGAAGATACATGGTGAAGATATTTGTATAAAAATAAATATGTAATATAAAAAAAATAATTACATGTGTTTGAGAGTATTTTATTTACTTGGTTCTTAAGGATTTAATTCCACATTTGCCGGATAATTATTGAACTTATAAGTATATTTTGAAAATAGCACATGAAAATCTTTATCTTTGACAATTTTGTATATCTTATACCTTTTTGTTTAATAATAATAATAAAATATTTATGTAAATTATTTAATACTATTAATTTATGATTTAAAGTATGGTAAAGTTGTCCAAATAACGATGCACTGTAAAGTCTGATGTTATTTTTTAGAACTCTAGTTTTTGGTGTTGTTTCAGTAAATTTACATTTTCTGATAAGAGAGGTCTATTTAATCATTATGAATGTTCGCATCGTCATTGGAAAATCATTTGTAAAATCTTGTAGGTTTGAACAAGAGTTATAAATTCCAAAAAGGAATATATTATGGCATGTATAAAGTCAGGAAAATTAGGATAGTCATCCTCAAGAATGAGAAACAAATATTAATTTAAAAACTCAAATGATGTAATTTCGAAAAATATATTTAAAGATATAATTTATGAGAGAAGATACATGCTGAGAAAATTTTTGTTAAAATAAATATGTAATTTAAAAAAAAAATAATTGAATGCATTCGAGAGTATTTTATTTATTTGGTTCTTAAGGATTTAGTTACACATTTGCCCGATGATAATTGAACTTATAAATATATTTTGAAAATAGCACATGAGAATCTTTATCTTTGAATATCTTACACATTTTTGTTTAATATTAATAATAAAATATTTATGTAAATTATATAATACTATTAATTTCTGATTTAAAGTAGGGTAGAGTTTTCTAAATGACAATGGCACTGTAATGTCTGATGTTATTCTTTAGAATTCTAGTTTTTGCTGTTGTTCAGTAAATTTACATTTTCTAATAAGAGAGGTCTAATTATTATGAATCTTTGAATTATCATTGGTAACATCATAGGTAAAATCAAGTCGTTTTGAACAAGGATTATAAATTTCCAAATGGAATATATTACGGCATTTATAAAGTCAGGAAATAATGACAGTCATCCACGAGAATGAGAAGCATAAATTAATTTATAAACTCAAAGAATGTAATTTCGAAAAATATATTTAAAGATATAATTTACGAGTGACGATACATGCTGAGAAAATTTGTGTATAAATAAATATGTAATGTAAAAAAAAATAATTGCATGTGTTTGAGAGTATTTTATTTACTTGGCATTTAAGGATTTAATTACACATTTGACCGATGATAATTGAACTTATAAATATATTTTGAAAATAGCACATGAAAATCTTTATCTTTGAATATCTTATACATTTTTGTGTTACAATTATAATAAAATATTTATCTGAATTACTTAAAAGTATTAATTTTTATTTAAAGTATGGTAAAGTTCTATGGCACTGTACCGCCCGATGTTAATTTTAATAATTCTAGTTTTTGCGGTTGTTTCGGAAAATTTACATTTTCTGATTAGAGAAGTGTATTTAATTATTATGAATGTTCTCGTCATCATTGGAAAATCATAAGTAAAATCATGTCGTTTTAAAATAGGATTATAAATTCCCAAAAGGAATATATTAGGGCATTTATAAAGTCATTAAACTAAAGATAGGCATCCACGACTCGTGTATAATATGTGCGTCGAGCACAATTAGCGTAAGCACGTATGTTACCAATTAAATGGACTCCCTTCTTTTAAAAAATAAAAATATAGACCTAGACTAATTCTGTATTTACAATTCTGAAAATTAAATTGTTGTCTTAAATCTACAGAAAGAATAAATGGAGTCGATCAGTCAAGTCTAAAAATATATTAAATCAGCTCCTCAGTTTTTATAGAATTAAGTGAGTCTTTCAAAATTATACCATGCCTAATATATGTAATATATCAGAATTATTATACTTAAAATATGTCTTGAAACACTCTCCTCTTTGCTTTTCTTATTCCTTCAAATCTATATTCCCAGCCGTATAATATTTTAACTAAAAGGAAACTTATTTCTATTTGTTTTGTAAACTTCAACTATCCAAAGACTTTTTCATTTCTAGTTTTATTCTATTACAATGTTGCACGAGCTCTGCTCTGTATCTATATATTTCACCCATTTTCCATAAATACAACTCTTTCTATAGACTGTACTGCTGGAAAATGACCAGTAGGTGCAAGCTTGCTAGACCACTTCCTCCTATACAATATGGTGAACTATTTAACTGTTGTCAATAATACTTGTAATTCTTTGTGCGACTTAAGCTGGCAATCTATGCATACGATAGAATGTTTGTCATATAAATTGATATAAATTGACCAATTAAATTGATATATTTAGAGATAATATGTCTAAAAATAAGCTATTGGTAAATCTGCTTCTAAGAAATAAAAGGTATTAATATAAAATCCCTTTTTCCCTATTTAAAATATATTTGAATGTATTGCGTATCTATTGACGTTTCATCTTGTTACATTTAAGATTACATTAACATTGAAAGAAAGTTGTTTGAACGAAAATATTGTTATATATATGTATACTATTTTTAAATGTCTAATAAGCTATTGTAATGCTTTGAAGAAATATAAGATATTATATAAAAAAAGTTCTTAAAAATTGTTTTCTTAATGTAAAAATGTTAAATAATTAATATATATGATCTATACGCTATCAGTATTCTAAAAAATAAGATATTCCAATGATTTTAGAAAGCTTTTTAATTGCTTTTTTATGTATTAAATATCATAATTAATTATTATCGTTAAATATGTTAAAGTTTTAAGAAAATTTAAAAAACATTAGAACGAAATTCTTGTTATAATCTCCATGTATAGCATATTTTTAAAGTGTCTAAAAATAAGCTATTAGTAAATCTGCTTCGAAGAAATATAAGATATTCCGATAGATATAGAAAGCTTCCATAAGCAAATTACTTTCTTAATGTACCAATAAATGTTAACATAATTAATTATATATGATCTAAAATTACGCTATCAGTAAAGCTTCTTCAAAAACATATAAGATATTCCAATAGATATAGAAAGCTTTCTTAAGCAAATTGCTTTCTTTATGTACCAATAAATATAAACATAATTATATATCGTCTAAAATTACATTATCAATAGAGTTGCTTCGAAGAAATATAAGATATTCCGATAGATATAGAAAGCTTTCATAAGCAAATTGCTTTCTTAATATACCAATATATATAAACGTAATTAAATATGGTCTAAATTTACTCTATCAGTAAAGCTTCTTCTAAGAAATATAAAATATTCCGATAGATATAGAAAGCTTCCATAAGCAAATTGATTTCTTAATGTCCCAATAAATGTAAATATAATTAATTATATATGGTCTAAAAATACGCTATCTGTAAAGCGGCTTCGAGCGAATATAAGATATTCCGATAGATATAGAAGGCTTTCATAAGCACATTTCTTTCTTAATGTACCAATCTATGTAAACATAATTAAATATGTGGTCTAAAAATACGCTATCAGTAAAGCTACTTTGAAGAAATATGAGATATTTCGAAAAAAATAGGAAGCTTTCATAAGCAAATTGCTTTCTTAATATACCAATATATGTAAACAAAATGAATTACATATGGTCTAAAAATACGCTATAGGTAAAGCTGCTTCGAAAAACACAAGTCTTAAGGTAATTATAGATACAAAGATTTCATAAGCAAATTTGATTCCTTAATGTACCAATATAAGAAAGCATAACTAGAGATATAATACCTATAAAAATCCTATTGGTAAATCTGCCTATAAGAAATATATAATTTATTCTAAAACACTTTTAACCCACGAAGTTTTTAATGCATATATTTTTTTCGAAACAAATGACATTTGAACTTATTACATTTAAAATTATATACATTTCTTCTAAAAGTTTGAACAATATTGGATGTCACTCTTGGTAGAATATCCAATTACTTTCTTTAGAAGACTCATCTTCAAGATGATGAGTATTTTTTCCCTAGAAATCGTAAAATTTAAAGTAATCAAACACCTGAAAATATGCAAAAAAAACCTCTCCTACAATACTATCGTTAAACTTTAATACAGAATGTCACACATTATCTTTCTTACCTCTCATAAAAACATATTTTTCTATCTATAAAACACTTTTCAAAGGGTAAAACCTCTAAAAAGCTTAAATGATTCTGGCATATTGTCAAAAATGGAAGGCTCATCTCTTGTATAATGTCACATCTCGTATAAGAAGAATATTATTTTTTTGAGTGAAAGTAATTTGAAACATGGGGTTACGCTGAAGTTCTTGGAAAGGCAGTATTTATATTTTCAAAATAACAAAATTTCCAGTGAAATATATTTTTTCCTCTTTAAAGGTAAGGTACTATATCCTTTTCCTTATTTAAAAATTCAGAGAAGTATCTCATTTCCTGATATTAAAGAAATGAGCTTTTGCAAGGATTTTCTGATCAAGAAGCAAGAAAGTGATATAAAATGAGTGGGAATATGACAAAAAATGTAACTTTTCTTTAATGTAACATTTAAACCCTTTTCGATTTTGTCCCTGATTAAAGTTGTGACGTATTTGCAATGAATAAAAATTTTTACTCTTATAAACTGCTATTTTTCCTAGTGAAGTTTATATTATAGAATATCATAGCAAATATAATTTTTATTAATATGTCAACAATTCAACAATTCAATATGTCAACATTTCAACAATTATCACTTTATTTTTTGCTGCATACTTTTTCTTTGGAACTACTCTGCTTGTACTCCAAGAAAAATAAATAAATAATTACAGGAAATGCATACGGAACATTAATTTTCATTTTAACAAAAAAAATTTAAATAACACAACAGTGTGTATTTGGTTTGTAATCCAACATAATGAACTAATAGACTCGTGTTAAGGTCGTATTACATATCAACCTGCTCGGGTTGAAAAAGTAATGGATTTCAGTTTATGATTCCTTTACCAGATAAAGAATGCACGAATTGCTGACACTAATCATCATCAATGATTTTCTTATCAAGAAGCAAGAAAGTGATATAAAATGAGTGGAAATATGACAAAGAATGTTATTTTTCTTTAATGTAACATTAAAACTCTTTTCGATTTTGTCCCTGATTAAAGTTGTGACGTATTTGCAATGAATAAAAATTTTTACTCTTATAAACTGCTATTTTTCCTAGTGAAGTTTATATTATAGAATATCATAGCAAATATAATTTTTATTAATATGTCAACAATTCAACAATTCAATATGTCAACATTTCAACAATTATCACTTTATTTTTTGCTGCATACTTTTTCTTTGGAACTACTCTGCTTGTACTCCAAGAAAAATAAATAAATAATTACAGGAAATGCATACGGAACATTAATTTTCATTTTAACAAAAAAAATTTAAATAACACAACAGTGTGTATTTGGTTTGTAATCCAACATAATGAACTAATAGACTCGTGTTAAGGTCGTATTACATATCAACCTGCTCGGGTTGAAAAAGTAATGGATTTCAGTTTATGATTCCTTTACCAGATAAAGAATGCACGAATTGCTGACACTAATCATCATCAATGATTTTCTTATCAAGAAGCAAGAAAGTGATATAAAATGAGTGGAAATATGACAAAGAATGTTATTTTTCTTTAATGTAACATTAAAACTCTTTTCGATTTTGTCCCTGATTAAAATTGTGATGAATTTGCATTAAATAAAAGTTTTTACTTTTATAACTGTTAATAATATTTTTCCTAGAGAAGTTTGTATTATAGAATAGCATAACAAATATAATTTTTATTAATATTTTATATCTTTCAACAATTATCACTTCATTTTGGCTTGCATACTTTTCTTTGGAACTACTCTGCTTGTATTCCAAGAAAATAAATAAATAATTACAGGAAATGCATACTAAAACATTAATTTTCATTTTAACAAAAAAAATTTAAATAACACAACAGTGTGTATTTGGTTTGTAATCCAACATAATGATCTACCATTCTCATGTTAAGGTCGTATTACATAGCAACCTGTTCGGGTTGAAAAAGTAACGGATTTCAGTTTATGATTCCTTTACCAGATAAAGAATGCACGACTTGCTGGCACTTAATCATCATCAAGGATTTTCTTATCAAGAAGCAAGAAAGTGATATAAAATGAGTTGAAATATGACAAAAAATGTTACTTTTCTTTAATGTAACATTTAAACCCTTTTCGATTTTGTCCCTCATTAAAATTGTGACGTATTTGCATTAAATAAAAGTGTTTACTTTTATAAACTGTTATTTTTCCTAGTGAAGTTTGTATATAAACTTCATCATATAGACTATATAGAAAATTATAACGAAACTAAACTATATAGAAAATATAATTTCTATTAATATGCTTATATCCTCTAAATAACCTTTAACGAACGGTGGTTTTGCAACGAATCCACTTGTTAAAAGTTTCTTTTTTCTACTTTTTAACGATATATGAATGATTATTTAAAATTTTCTATGTTTATGACATTTTAAGCTTACAGCAGATAAACACACTACACTTAAATCATTTTTCCATTTGAAATATCCATTTTTAAACTTTCTTTACCCAGATAAATTCAGAAATTCGATTTATCTTCATTGTGACCCCAAATACCTATATTTATCCAAATAACTCTTAAAAACTGTCCAGCTATTTTTTATTATACATTTTTAATTATAATTATTCATTGTACTCCCATGTTAATAAAAATTTTAAAAAATGTACTATTTTCACACAGTACAAAGGGATGATTTTGCATTTAACCACCCCTCTAACCTTTCTTCTTCTCAATGAAATGCACATTTTTTTCATGTATTATAAACTTCACTATATAGACTTATAGGTAACATTTATAAACTAATTTAATTAAACTAAAAAAATTATATTAGTGTCCTTTAAATGGGTTATATCCTTTAACAATTTAAATTTCATTTTGACTGCATACTTTCGCTTAAGAAATACTGTACTTGTAATCCAAGAAAAAATAATAAAAAACGAAAGAAATGCATTCTAATAACATTAATTTTGATTCAAACTTTTGAAAGAGATTTTACACAACTGTGTTTGTTTGGTTTGTAATCCAACATATTGATCTACCAGTACCTCGTATTACGGCTGTTTTACACGTCAATCTGTATGCATTAAAAAAGTAACGGATTTCGGTTTACAATTCCTTTAGCAGATAAAGAATGCACATATTGCTGGCATTAATGAAAAGAGTTTCATACAATTAAATGTCATGTCAAACATAAACTGAAAGCAAAATAAATCAGTTAAAAATATTGGCTATTACATGAAACATTTTGGTATTCATAATTGAGAAAGGAATCCTAAATTGAATCTGATGCATTTTCTGCACATTTAAATGATAAATTATTTACTCATAAATAACTTTAAAAAAACCATGTATATAGAGGGGTTTATTAGAAAAAAAGACGTTTATCCTTCATGACAAGTTGTACGCAAAATCACTGACTCAATACTATCTATCTGTCGACAGACGCACATTTTTGCCGTTTTAATTAAAACATTACCAGTGGTGTGACTTAAGCAACTTTCTCCTGTTAATTTTGTTACCAGATTTCTGACAAAACACAGGTATATACTTCAATTTTCCTATTTTTATTTTTTATTCTTCATAACCTAATTTCAAAATACGTAGTCTCTATGATTCAAGTGTTGATCGTTCGATTTTTCCTTACATCCGAGTCTAATCTGAATTACCAAAAGATTAGTAAATATATTTACTACCTAAAAACTAACAAACACATGAAAGAAGTTATTACATGTGTTTATGATTGTTGTTTGGTCGCTCTCGTGTTCACTAGGCACGAAGTTATCAGCAGAAATCCTCCCTTCCAAAGAAAACTGGTATTGTATTATTCCTATCTAGGTGTCTATATAGGTGGGGGTCGTGCCTTTTCAACTTGGAATGAAAGTTGTTCAACCAGTTTTCACCCTCTCACTTTTTTTTCCTTTAATCCAACATTCTAAAATTAGTTTCATTGTGCAGATGACAGGGTGCGACAACACATACACTATTTATGTGGTGGAAGCATGGCAAAATAATGATGAACAACTGGAATTTGCAGATGCTATTATAGTAGAAATGATTAATATAGTATAGCAGGATGACAGTGAAGAGGAGGACTTAACAAATTATTCTATACCACGTGTTAGTCACAGCGAGGGTGTTACTGCGTTATAGGCTGACATGAGGCACCTAGAACAACAGTCTGAGCTGACTCCGTCTAGCAATGGGATTCTCAGAAGATGGCGTGATATTCCCATACGTAAAAGAAACAATAAATTTAAGGAAAAACAATTGATAATTATTTTTAGATGTAATTAACTTATCTTCAGCAATTAATGCTATGAAAAGCACATTTTGTTATTGAAATATACTTTGAAATTTAAAAATTTTGTTTCAATTTCTATTTATTTTATTAAATTAATATTTTTCGTCAATTCAAGCTATACCCAGTCCATTTCATCCAGAATTACCGAGAATTTACTATAATTTAAAAATAAATATTTCTACAGAATCTCAGTACTTGTCCGAATACTTTAAAATGATATAAATTTGATTTACTCCTGAAAAAATAATCAAAACTCTTAAGAGTTTCAATGCATAATTTTATGGAAACTCCTAAAAATTATCGCCACTTTAAACCTAGATCAATAATTTTTGAGCTACTGCAATAAACTTGATCTATATATACACTTTACAGATTTACTGCCCTTCTATTTATTCTTTTCGTCAGCTATGTATTACACACGGTTAAAAACATATTTCTGAACTGTATTTCACAGATGACTTGTGAGAAATACAAACTCTTTGCATTTGAAATTTTATGGCAGCCGTAAAATACGGATGTTTGTGGGAATAAAATCAGACAAACATAAAGCTGTATTTTCCTTTTTTTAGGGTTTCGTATTTTCCATATAAACTTAACATACCAGGTTGCATTCACAAGTATATCTTGCGTTTCTCTATTTTATTAAAAAATAGTACTCTTACACATTTCCAAATTTCAAAGTATATACCATTAAATTTTATGGTTTCCATTGTTTGGAAGTAGGTGCAATGCCCAGTAAAGTCATTTGAAAGAACTTGGATATTCTTCAAGATTAACATAAAAAAGTCATAAATAATTTTTGTAGTAATCAACGTTAAATATTTCGCTTTCAGTGCCAGATTTAGTACTTGGGAGGCCCAAGGAACAATTCACATTTAGGACATAATTTTTTTCTCAGTCAAACTAAAGTGTGCATAAATTGTGTATGAATCTACTGTAATATACTCTCTACATTACTACTAGAAAATAATAAATTGATAATATTTTATGCGACAGATAATTTTTCGGTAAAATAATTTATAACGGTAATACTAAATGTTTCCAGTATGTATCTACTGTAATATGCACTCTACATCACTACTAGAAAATAATAAATTTATATTTTTTTTTAAGAATAAAATAATTTATAACGGTAATACTAAACGTTTCCAGTATGTATCTACTGTAATATGCACTGTACATCACTACAAAAAAATAATAAATTCATAAACTTTTAAGAGCAAAATAACTGAAAACGGTAATACTAAATACATCCAATATGTTTCTACTGTAATATGCACTCTACATCACTACTAGAAAATAAAGGATTATAATGTTTTAAGAGTAAAATAATGTATAACGATAATACTAAATGTATCCAATATGTATCTACTGCAATATGCACTATACACCACTACTAGAAAATAATAAATTTGTAATGTTTTAAGAGTAAATAATTTATAACTGTAATACAAATGCTTCCAGTATGTATCTACTGTAATGTGCACTTTATATCACTACAAAAAATAATAAATTTATAATTATTTAAAAGTAAAACAATTTATAAATATAATACTAAATGCTGCTAGTATGTATCTACTGTAATATGCACTCTGCATCACTACTAGAAAATAATAAATTTATAATGTTTTCAGAATAAAATAATTTGTAACTGTAATACTAAATGCTTCCTGTATCTACTGTAATAAGCACTCTACATCACTATTAGAAAATAATAAATTTATAACGTTTAAAGAATAAAGTAATTTATAACGGTAATACTAAGCACTTTCAATATGTTTCAACTATAATATGCACTCTACATCACTACTAGAAAATAATAAATTTATAATGCTTCAAAAGTAAAATAATTTATAACTGTAATTCTAAATATTCCAGTATGTATCTACTGTAATATGCACTCTACATCCCTACAAGAAATACTAAATGTATAATGTTTTAAGAGTAAAATAATTTATAACGGTAATACAAAATGCATCGAATATGTATCTACTGAAATTTAGACTCAGTTTCACTAGTAGATATTAATGAATTTATAATGTTTTAAGAGTAAAATAATTTCTAACGGTAATACTAAATGCATCTAGTATGTATCTACTGTAATTTGGACTGAGCATCACTACTAGAAAATAATAAATTTTTAATGTTTTAAGAGTAAAATAATTTATTAGTGTAATACTAAATACTTCCAGTGCGTATCTACTGTAATATGCACTTTTACATAACTACTAGAAAATAATAAATTTATAATGTTTTAAGAATAAAATAATTTCTAACGGTAATACTAAGTGCATCCAATGTGTATCTACTGCAATATGCACGCTACGTCTCTACTAGAAAATAATAACTTTATAATGTTTTAAGTGTAAAGTAATTTATAACTGTAATACAAATGCTTCCAGTATGTATCTACTGTAATGTGCACTTTATATCACTACAAAAAATAATAAATTTATAATTATTTAAGAGTAAAACAATTTATAAATATAATACTAAATGCTGCTAGTATGTATCTACTGTAATATGAACTCTGCATCACTACTAGAAAATAATAAATTTATAATGTTTTCAGAATAAAATAATTTGTAACTGTAATACTAATTGCCTCCCGTATCTACTGTAATAAGCACTCTACATCACTATTACAAAATAATAAATTTATAACGTTTAAAGAATAAAGTAATTTATAACGGTAATACTAAACACATCCAATATGTTTCAACTATAATATGCACTCTACATCCCTACAAGAAATACTAAATGTATAATGCTTCAAAAGTAAAATAATTTATAACTGTAATTCTAAATGTTCCAGTATGTATCTACTGTAATATGCACTCTACATCCCTACAAGAAATACTAAATGTATAATGTTTTAAGAGTAAAATAATTTATAACGGTAATACAAAATGCATCGAATATGTATCTACTGAAATTTAGACTCAGTTTCACTAGTAGATATTAATGAATTTATAATGTTTTAAGAGTAAAATAATTTCTAACGGTAATACTAAATGCATCTAGTATGTATCTACTGTAATGTGGACTCAGCATCACTACTAGAAAATAATAAATTTTTAATGTTTTAAGAGTAAAATAATTTATTAGTGTAATACTAAATGCTTCCAGTACGTATCTACTGTAATATGCACTTTACATAACTACTAGAAAATAATAAATTTATAATGTTTTAAGAATAAAATAATTTCTAACGGTAATGCTAACTGCATCCAATGTGTATCTATTGCAATATGCACTCTACTTCACTACTAGAAAATAATAACTTTATAATGTTTTAAGAGTAAAATAATTTATAACTGTAATACTAAATGCTTCCGGTATGTATCTACTGTAATATATACTCTACATCACTACTAGAAAATAATAAATTTATAATGTTTAAGACGAAAGTAATTTCTAACGGTAATACTTAATACATCCAGTATGTAACTACTGTAATTTGCACACTACAATATTGCAAGAAAATAATAAATTTGTAATCTTTTATACGACGCATGAATAAAAATAATTTATAACAGTAATAATTCTTGTTTCATTAATTCTCGCGTAGAGAAAAAAAGGCCTATACGCTCCAAACCAAACTCAAACCTCTGCATTTTTATCTGAAGGACCAACTGAGAACCAAGCAAGCTAGGTTCTTAATTTGTCTATCCACCAAGGAATGAAAGGCGGAGTTAATCTGAGTCTGTCCGAGGATTTTACCTGGGACATGAGTCATGAAAGCAAGATGAGCTACCGTTTCTTAACCTTCCGATGGGCTTCTTAACCTTCCTAGAGAGTGAAAAGAACTATATAAAAGTATAATTTGTGATCCACTCTATAAAAGTTTACAGGGAAAAAGTGTGAAACATTAAGTTAGTTACAATGAAGATGCCTGCTGTAATCTACTTACAACACTAACACCAGTGTTCTTTGCAAAGGGAAAACACAGTAAAAATATGATACATTATATTTAGATTGAGACATTTATTCTGTACACTATTTACCAATTGATACACTACTTCATCTCCATATAACATAATCGGCAAGTATTTATGTTTTATATTCCTATTTACTCCATAATCATTACAATTCTCGTTAGTTATGTGTTATTCCTTAATCAAAATATTGAATTACTAAATGAGGCCTAAATAACCGTCATGAATATGTTAAATATGTTTTACCTCCAGTAAAGGTACAGGGGAGCAGGCAAGGGCTTTCCTCATGCGGTGTGTCGGTCTGGGTGTCCGGGCGCACGGGATGTCGGTGCTGGCAAGCAGGGCTTGGGATTTCGATGTCCACCTACTCTTGAATCCCGACTTCGACTCCTTTTTCTTAACTATCTTTCCCAACTCCTTACCTCGGTTTTTAAGCCCCTCTTTCTTCTTTGCCAATCGTTTGTTTGGTGATATTTTCTCACATCTGCAATCCCGAAGGGAGTGCAGGTGGGTTCATTAAAATAGCCCCTTTTCTGAAAGCTGACATCATTTTTAGCCCCTGCCCCCATAACTCACAGTTACATCTCTGTGCGAGCTTCACCGTTACGCTTGTGCCATTCCGTGATCTATACCTCCTCCACAGGGGTCCCAAAACTCGAAGTCAACAATCGAAGTCTAAATTCGTCTTGGAAATTTCTCCCCAACTGTCCATGCACGTGCTAACCATCGTGGGAAAGTACCTCAGTACAATGCCAAATATAGTAAATATGTATCTTTATTCACAAAGCTGGTCTTGGTGATGCCACACAACACTTGCAATAAAGTTCATGTCCATCATAAATGGATGTTATATTCAAGTAAACAGTAAATCATATTTTACCTCTTTTCCGAAGATTAATTGAGTATTATTTTATTCTTTTTAATCTTAAATTATATATTTTTTTAATAAAATCTAAAAAGCACAAAAAATTATAATTTTTTATTGTTTTTTCAGTAATATGGGAAATACTATATTTTTACAAATTTGTTTATAAACTTTAATTGTAAATTATTATAAAATAATTGACTACTTATTATAACATTTGTTTTCTTTATTTTTTATACCAAGTTTTTAATACGTTTTAATTATTTATAATTTCTTTTATTTTATTATTTATTTTAATTTTTTTTTATTTAAAACAAATTTTTTTTTTTTTCAATATAATATTTTTTTTTTATTTTTTATATAAAAAACAAAAATAAATATTAGTACAATAAAAAATAATTAAAAAAATAAGGAATAAAAAAAATAAAAAAAAATAATTTAAAACATTATTAAATAATAGCAATTATATTATTATAATAAATTTTAAAAAATTTTATTTATAAATTATCTTTTAAAATAAAGATTCTAAAAAAATAAAAAATTTAAATAATTAAAAAAAGGAAAAAAAATAAAATCAATAGAATTAAAAAATGTAAAACAAAAAAAAAACAAAAAAAATTTAAAAATAAAATAAAAATAAAATCATTAAATTATTGAAAAAATTAAATCATAAAAAATAAAAAAAATATAAAAAAAACAAAATTACAATTAATTAATTCTAATAATTAAAGATATAATAAATATTAAAAAAATATCAAAATAATAAAAAAATATTTTAAACAATAAAAATAAAATAAAATAATAAAATATTATAAAAAAATATTATATTAAATAAAATAAAATAAAAAAAAAATTAAAATTAAGAATTAAAAAAAAAATTAAATTTAAAAAAAATTAAAAAAAAAAAAAATTACTAAAAAAACAATCATTAAAAAAAATATAAAAAATAATTAAAAACAAAAAAAACAAAAATTAATAAAAAATTATCTTAAATAAAAAATTTTAAAAAAAAATATATAAAAAAAATAATTTTTATGTTGCAAAATTCAAATGAGAATGTTTTTAAATTTATGATATATTAATTTTTTTGTAGAAATTCACAACTTGTGTTTTATACGTTTGGTAACTCTATTCTTAATAATTTTGAAGATAATAATATTTAGTATATTAATTAAAATCTTTGGAAAAAATCATTATCAAGTAATAATACACGAAGTGTTTTTTATAATATAGTATTTGGTAACAATTGTCTCATATATTTTCTTTAATTCTGTAGACAGATGTTTAATTAATAAAGATTTCAAGAAGCTATTATTAAACTTCTTTGTTAGTTTTTAATTTATTTTGTAGTGTCAGATATCGTATTAGAATGTCTCTTTAGTTTTCGAAGCAATAAATTAATTGCACCATTTAAAAAACAGTTTATTTTCATTCCATTTTTTATGTTCATTTAGAACGTTTATTCAGTTTCGGTTGAGTAACTCTGTGAAAAACAAAAGGTTATCATAACATTCTTATAAAATGTAAAACATTTTGACTTTAGATATGATTATAATTACATTTTATAAGAATATTCGTAAAACAGGATTGCAACAAAGCCTTGTGAAATTTTTTTAAATTTTGCTACATCATTCTTTTAAACAGGTGATTCCTATTTGCTTGATTAATATATTCTCCAATTATGCTTCTAAAACTTAATGGAATTAACAGAGTTGTAATTCTTTAAAAATTCTCTATAAGACAAATTTATTTAATCCTAAAACGTTTTCCTTAGTCTCCAAGTGTTACTACTCTTATATCTGCAACCCATTTTAAAAATTCCATTAACACTCTTTAACACTTGGGAAATAGATTAACTTTATTAATATATTCCACAAGTCTTTTTTATATTTTAACTGTTTAGTGTTTCAATTAAAAAAATTTATGAGACTTAATAATAGGGTTCTAGGATTAATTAAGAAACAAACATAATTTCTCATATTTCTTTTATATCTATGTATTTTTGCGAAAAAACTTTTCCTTATTTCCCTATTTTTCCTTATTTCACATATAACTAAATATTAACATTATTACAATATTGAAAACAATACATGATCTTTGAAATATTGGGATGAAGCAATAAGTTTTTAAGGCTCTATTTAATATACATTTCATTCCGGTATCTGTCGTAGATAAATCTATTTTATTAAATGTCTTTAATTATTTGGTAAATTATATTTTACTTTTTAGTGTAATAAGTAAGTATAGCTGTTACAATATGGTTTTGCTACAAAATGGGAATTAAGTAACAGGAACTATAAAAATATAATGCGTCGTGAGGAGTAAACATCACGCTATGGTAAATATATACCAACTCAGAAATGACACACTCAGGGAGAGAAATATAAAATGAAAGTATTTTATTGAAGGTTTATCAAAACTATATATTAAGAACATATACTCCCATACCATCAGGGGACGTAACTGCCAGCCGCCTGTTCAAGGTGGGGTCATTTTAAGTTCAGTCACACTCTCTGATGCAACCTAAAAATGCGCGTCCTTAAATAGGTGCACTGATTTTTAGCCACCGGGATTGGCAAAGCAAAACTGTGTAGTGATACAGTGAAAATTGTGAACTCGACAGCTGTGCCCTGTAGCTGCAGAGATATTCCTTAGAGTACCCTTAAAGGGGACAGTACAATGCCTCTTGACTACAGGCAACAGGAAGGTTAACAGGTTTTAAAAAAATCAATATCTTCTTATATTCAAACTGGTCTGAGGAGTCGCACAAAACA
>CM063498.1:50076445-50078945 GCA_032207245.1 Pardosa pseudoannulata
GTATAAAAAATCTTCGCTGGAAACTTAAATTGCAAAAGAATGGGATTGCGATATTACTTAAGATGAAACTGGAATGTTTGGTTTGGTTTTATTAGGCACTGGATCCTCAAAGGATATAATGTTCCAAACATGAGTTAAGCAACCTCCATGATGCAAAAATTAGAGGTAAAATAGTAAGAAAGGATAAATAACCATCATAAGCATAAATAAAATTACACAATAGCAGTAATTAAGAGAGTTGCAAACAAAAATACAAAAAAATAATATTAAAATGTAGGTGTCAATAAGAACGAAACAATTAGACAATCAAATGTGAGGATAGAAACCAATTTCTTTTAAGAATGTAAAAATATTTGGATTCGGGACAGAATTCAAAATATCACATAAAAGCTGATTATTAGAAGAAAAATAATAAAAACGCTAAATGGAATGTTTGCTGTAATGTTAGAACTCTATCCATTTGGGGAGTCTAGATCAGCAACAATTACTTGCTTACGTGTGCATCAGTGGATTCTTCCCTCACTTCCACCTGGGACAAATATAATATTTTAGAATTATGTATACAACAAAAATACGAGAAAAATCTTAATTGCCGGTAGATTAAGAATATCTTTGTTATCAAATACTCTGTAATATAGATTTCTCATTACTATAAAAAATACAGTTTATAATGAGTGTAAATGAAACTTATAAATGTATCCTATCGCATAAATCATTTATAAATATACAGTGATTTATTTTGCAATACAAGTGTATCTATTTAGTTTTTGAAGCCAATAACGTCTTCGCTTATGCAAACGATACATGCACAGCAATTTACTTAATTTAAAATATTTAGCAAATACTTTGCATACACTAGATATAAAAGAAGAACAAACAAAGATGTCAAGAAACGGCAAATCATCTTATCTTAATTAAAGACTTTTCGACTTTCCAGTCTTGCGACCTAGAAGTATCAAATTCTTTTAATTCTTAGACGAAATGTCTAGACTTTAATGCACCACGCCGTTCTTTGCGTATCGAAAAGAAAGTTAATCTTTCGATTAAATAAATGAGTAATATTCATTGAAAACTAGTGCAAATATCTAATACTTATTGTAAGTAAAGTATTTCGAGCTCTGAAATTTGTAATAGTGCGTCATTTTTTGTTTAACGATGCTTGAAATGAAAAGTGTGTCGTTATCAACTTACAGCATTGTTAAAAAAATCTTTCAAACTATTTTAATTATTGTAAAAGTACATTAATTATATAAATTAATATATTTTATATAATAATAACAAACTAATAAAAGTTTCGACTGGAGACTAAAGTGTATAATTATAGGATAGCTTTCTTAATTAGGTCTCTGTCACTGGAAAAAAATGTATCTTTATTTAAACATTTTAAACTTTATCTGACCTTAAACCTTATTTTACCCCCTCTTTAATCTGAGTTTGAGTTTGTAAAAGTACAAAAATGTTGATGTTTGGAGTTTTATCTTTTATATATGTCTATGCTGAATTAATTAAAAACTCCATGACTATATATAAAGTGAACTACGATTGTTGATAGTACAAAACTCACAGAGTTCGAGTTTACTAAAAGAATCATTCAATTTTTCATTACGTAGACATTTTTTATATAACTAAAATTCCAATCTAGATGCACTGTTAATTACGTTATAGAGATGCCCTCTCCTGAGGAATTTGCAGCCACTGATGGTGCCCATGATCAACAAAAGTGAATCAGATTATTGCTATAGAGAATCTTTAATGTGAAAAGTTACCCACCATATTAAATCATCTAGGTATCATATGTGACTTTGAAGATAATCCATTCCGCAATAACAGCAGTACAATAAAAATTCCTATCTACGATTTGAGAAAGAAAATACTATTAATAGGTTTTCTTTTATAATTGATATTTATCTTCTTTAAATAGTATTTTTCTTCCAGCAGGCTTCATATGTTACTTCAGAGATAATTTAGTTCACGATAAAATAGCACAATAAAAGTAATAAAAAAATTTTTAAGATATTCATTGATTGTTTAATGAGTGTTTTGATAGTTTGTTGACTGGGTTATAATTCAAACCCAAACTAGTTAAGAATTTAATTCCTTGGTGTGTAACATATATTCAAATTGCATACTCTTGCACACATTTGAAATAAAAAAACTTTAACTGTTATATTTTAAGATATGCATTGATTGCTTAATGAGCGTTATGGTAGTTTGTCTACTGAATTATAATTCAAACCGAAACTAGTTAAGAATTCAATTCCTTGTTGTGTTGTTACATATATTCAAATTGTATACATTTGAAAAAATTCTAACTGTTATAGTTTAACTAATACTATAAGTGAACTATTTCAATAAATCATAATAGTCTTGCTTTGCCGTCAAAAAATAAGACAAATTCTCATTCTCACACACACACACATACACACAAAATATTTTTGCGTATAAATAGAAATTTATCCTGAAAATTAAATCCGTGGGTATTTGAAATTCAGAAAGTGAA
>CM063498.1:50083945-50086445 GCA_032207245.1 Pardosa pseudoannulata
ATCGTAGTGATTTCTGTTATCAATAGTAGAGAGATTACGCATGGAAAAACAAGTTTGTTGTTATGTTTTTATTTTATTCTATTAAAATTTTATTAATGAATTTATTAATCTTGTTATAAATTTTTTATTTTGTATTTCTCGTTTTTCAAAATATAATGTTCTTATTTTTAATACGTAGATTGTGTTGGAAAGCAATACACAGAGTTTTTTTTCTTAAGCAAATTATTAAAAACCTCCTTAATTTCTAAAAACGCAATACGGACACAACATGCAGTCGAGATACATTAAGATATACTGACCTAGATATTAAAAAATACATCATATATATTGTGCGAGCGTGTATAGTTACAGATAAGTATCCCACATTAATATTAGATTGCTCGAGGAAGTCATTTTGACTGCTTTTTAATTTCAATTAGAAAAATAAAATTATGTATGAATTAATACAATTTGTTAGAATTTTGTGACTTTTTGTGCAATTTTTTAATAAATGCATTTATATGTTGTATTTATATGACACAAAATTCTAAGAAATTGTGTCATTATAAATATTTTTGTGTTTCTAATTAAAATTAAAACGCAGTTAAAAATGACTTACTGGGGCAATCTGGTGTTAAAAAGGCCTGTCAATTTCAACAAATGCCTTTCTTTTTACGTCATCAGTGATTGGTTTGTGCATTGATTAAAGTTTCCAGTTTTTTGTCTATATATTAAGGATTTGTTAAAATGTTTCTGATAAAAACATGTACACTTTTATTAAAACTTAAAGTATTTTGAGGTTTCGCATTTATATTATTCAGGTACAATAATAAGCATTACAATTAAAATAAGCAATAGCATCTTTATACACGTTTAAAAATAGTAGCAAAAAATTAATACTCAATATAAATAGTCTCAAAAATTCATAGATTTTATATAAAATTTAAATTAATATTAAGGCTATCTATATTAAGTCTTTATCGGAAGATATTAACACATTTAATAAACCTTAAAGTATTTTGTGTTATCGTATTTATATTATTCAGATACAACAATAAACATTACAATTACTATAAGCAACGGCATCTTTATACACATTTAAAATTATTCGGAAAAAATTCATAGATTTTATATAAACTTTAAATCAGTATTAAGGCTATCTGGTATGTTAAATCTTTAGCGAAAAATGTTTACAGTGTATGACGGAACACGGAGTATAAAGAAAAATGATTATCTTTCATATACACATACTAGTATTGTGTGCATGTACTTGTACATATACCAGTATTTGTTTGTATAAGTGTTGATTTATCAGTTTTAATTTTATTATTACATGCGACCATGCATTCATCTGCTTAAAATACATTGATTCGTTTGTTATAGTATATAAGAGAGTCTACAAATAGTCTGGATATCAACAAAGAAAGCAGACTTATTGATCACTTCAAAATTAAATTCCTGAAAACATTCCGTGGCACAAAGAGCCGCTAATCTTTGTTTTTCTTTCGTTTCTGCTTCCGACAATAAAGGTGCTCTAGAATTTATCAAACTCAAGCTGTTTTTTCCTGACAACTGATTTCTAAACAATATAAAGTTTCCGATTTCTTTAAAAGTAAAATGTGTTACAGCTATTAAAATTAATATAAGTGACATTTGCTTATTAAGCCTACGTGTATTTAAATTTAATAGTTAAAGTCTAATGATTTTAGAAAAATTTAGCAAAATTAGAAAATTTTATAAGAAATATTAGAAATGCTATTTAGTGTAAAATAGTTAAAACTGCTATGTTTCTGAAGCATTTTTTGACAGATTTCTTTCATAGATTAACACACTTTATACGGAACACGTACTAGTACGTTTTCTGAAGATTGATGCTTGATCCCGGGACACGTACTAGTACGGGTTAGTGTAACAACATGGTTTGTTTGTAAGTTCAAAAATAATGGTATATACAGGAAAACGAAGCTGAATGTTCGTGTCTATATACTTATATATATATATATATATTATATATATTATATATATAGATAGATATTTTTATTTATATATGTAGTCCATTTTTTATAAAACTACTTGACAAGGAGAGAGCTCAACAGCTAGCACTAATAAAAATGCAGTCGGGCCGACATTGAAGAGAACGTTAGAAGTCTTATTGAAATTTTATTACAGAGCGGCTACAACGCACATCTTTTCTACTGGACAACAGACAAAGAAAAGCCACTCAGAATTCATACTGATCGAACAGAAGTGCACCCAAGAGCGATGACAGAAAGAATTTTCTCACGGTAAAAAAAACAACTTAATAAGTGAATTAAATGCAATATCAGCAAACCGCTGAACCATTTGCCGCCAACAGTTGGGAAACGTGTTGAATAGACAGAAAATATACAGTTTTATTATACAAAGCTTCAGGAAGAAAGTTAAGCGGAAAAAACTTCTTTGATTAAACTATTTAGAGGCTGTGAAAAATATTTAAAAGAATTAGAATGGGAGAGAAAAGGTTTTTAAGGAAATATTAAAG
>CM063498.1:50088945-50093945 GCA_032207245.1 Pardosa pseudoannulata
TATAACTCTTAATTTCCCCATATTGTTCATTTCAACTTTTTACGGGGCGAAATATAAATTACTGTCCACTAGAACATCTAAATAAAAGTGACTATTCGTCCCGAATACTTAGTTTTTCATTTCAATCCTAATAAAAGTAAAAACATTTATTATCAGATGAAGTTCTTGGATGTCATAGGGAGAAAAAGAAAAATTTCTAAAAATGAATTATTCATTAGATCATCATTCGAATCTCTAGATCATCGCAGAAAGAATGTAAAAGCGATTTCTTTTGCACCCTACGAATTTTCTTTATTTGAAAACTTTTACATTTTTATCGAAACCTTCGTCTCTTTCTTCACGTATTTTTATTTCTTGCTTCAGTATATTCAAGATCCCTGAAGTTCACTTTGTAAATTAAATACAGATGACGAGTGTCAAGAAAACTTCAATATCACTAGAATTGCAAAATAAAATTAGTTTATATTTTTGAAAGATAAAGAAGTTGTAGTGTGTATATTGATAACTATTATCAAATACATATATTTTTGAAATACGTTTAATGTTCTTTTATGTTCAAAGTATCAAATACTATTATGTATTGGACAAAATTATTTTGTGGATAAGCAAAAAGTTTTAAATAAAATTAGTTTATATTTTTGAAATCTATCGAACTTGTAGTATGTTTACATTTTTAAATATTTTAATGTTTAAACATTAATATTTTGTGGATAAGAAAAAGGTTTTCAATTAAATTAGTCATTAATTTTAATAAATATATAGATTATAGTATGTTTATCGATAACTAATAACAAATAGATATACTCTTGAAATACTTTTATGATCTAACGTAGATATTTTGTGGATAAACAATTTTTTTTAAACTACTTTACATCTTTTTAAATAAAACTACTATACATCTTTCATAGCTAAAAAGGTTGTAGTATGTGTATTGATAACTATTAACAAATACATATATTTTTTAAATATTTCAATTGTTAAACGTTAATATTTTGTGGATAAGCAAAAGGTTTTGAATTAAATTAGTCTATATTTTTCATAATTATATATAGATTGTTGTATGTTTATTCATAACTATTAACAAAGATATATAATCTTGAAATACTTTCATGATCTAACGTACATATTTTGTGGATAAACACAATATTACTTTGCATATTTCAAAGCTAAATAAGTTGTAGTATGAGCATTGGTAACTATTAACAAATACATATATTTTTTTAAATGTTTCAATATTTAAACGTTAATACATTGTAAATAAGAAAAGAATAAAATTAAATTAGTTTATATTTTTGATAGATAAATATGTTGTAGTATGTTTATTGGTAATTGTTTACAAAGAGATATACTGTTCAAATATTTTATATGATTATTGATAACTATTAAGAAAGAGATGTAATCTTGAAATACTTTCATGATCTAACGAAGATATTTTATGGATAAACAAAAGTTTTTAAATAAAATTAATTTACATCTTATCTTTTTTAATGAAATAAGTTGTAGTATACGTATTAATAACTATTAACAAATACATACATATTTTTAAATATTTCAATGGTTAAATGTTAGTATTTTGTGGATAAGCAAATGTTGTTAATTTAAATTAATCTATAATTTTAGTAGATATATTGATTGTAGTTTGTTTATTGATAACTATTAACAAATAGATATACTCTTGACATATTTTCATGATCAAAACATAGATATTTTGCGGATAAACAAAAGTTTTAAATAAAATTACTTTACATCTTTGATAGTTAAATAAGTTGTAGTATGCGTATTGGTAACTATTAACAATATTTTTTAAATATTTCAATGGTTAAACATTAGTATTTTGTGGATAAGCAAAAGGTTTTAAATTAAATTAGTCGATATTTTTAATAGATATATAGATTGTAGTATGTTTATTGATAACTATTAACAAAGAGATATACTCTTGAAATACTTTCATTTTCTAACGTAGATATTTTGTGGAAAAACAAAAGTTTTTAAATAAAATTACTTTACATCTTTGATAGCTAAATATGTTGTAGTAACTGTATTTATAGTGTGTATTGATAACTAATTACAAATACGTGTATATATATTTTTTAAATTACTGTGCAGACATAGACCTTTTGTAAATAAGTAAAAGCTTTCAAATAAAATTAGTTTATATTTTTGAAAGTTAAAGAAGTTGTAGTATGTATATTGATAACTATTTTCAAATACATATATTTTTGAAATACATTTAATGTTCTTTTATGTTCAAAGTTTCAAAACCTTTTATGTATTGAACGCAATTCTTTTGTGGATAAGCCAAAAGTTTTAAATAAAATTAGTTTATATTTTTCAAATTTATGGAAGTTATAGTATGTGTATTTATAAATATTAACAAATACATACAGTTTTAAATATTTCAATATTTGAACATTAATATTTTGTAGATAAGCAAAAGTTTTTCGGTTACGTAAATTAGTCTAAAATTTTAATAAGTAAATAGATTGTAGTATGTTTATCGATAATTATTAACAAAGAGATATACTCTTGAAATACTTTCCTGATCTAACGTAGATATTTTGCGGATAAACAAAATATTTTAAATAAAATTACTTTACATATTTGATAGCTAAATAGGTTGTAGTATGTGTGTTGATAACTATTAAAAAATATATATTATTTTTAAATATTTCAATGGTTAAACGTTAGTATTTTGTGGATAAGCAAGAGGTTTTTAATTAAATTAGTCTATATTTTAATAGATATATAGAATGTAGTATGTTTATTGATAACTATTAATAAAGAGATATACTCTTGAAATACTTTCATGTTCCAATGTAGATATTTTGTGGGTAAACAAAAGATTTTAAATAAAGTTACTTTACATATTTGATAGCTAAATAAGGTGTAGTATGCTTATTGGTAACTATTAACACATATATTTTTTTAAAATATTTTAATGTTTAAACGTTAATACATTGTGGATAAGCAAAAGAATTATATTAAATTAGTTTATATTTTTAATAGATAAATAGATCGTAGTATGTTTATTGATAATTGTATACAAAGAGATATACTCTTGAAATACTTTTCTTTTTTAACGTAGATATTTTGTGGATAAACAAAAGTTTTTAAATAAAATTACTTTACATCTTTGATAGCTTAATAGATTGTAGAATGTGTATTATTAACTATTAACACATACATTTTTTTAAACATTTCAATGGTTAACAGTTAGTACTTCGTGGATAAGCAAAATGTTTTAAATTAAATTAATCTATATTTTTAATAGATATATCGATTGTAGTATGTTTATTGATAACTATTAATAAATACATACAGTTTAAAATATTTCAATATTTGAACATTAATATTTTGTAGATAAGCAAAAGTTTTTCATTTAAATTAGTCTATAATTTTAATAAGTAAATAGATTCTAGTATATTTATCGATAACTATTAACAAATAGACATACTCTTGAAATACTTTCCTAATCTAACTTAGATATTTTGCGGATAAACAAAAGTTTTTAAATAAAATTACTTTACATTTTTGATAGCTAAATAAGTTGTAGTAAGTGTATTGATAACTATTAACAAATACATACATTTTTAAATATTTCAATGTTTAAACATTAATATTTTGTGGATAAGGAAAAGGTTTTCAATTAAATTAGTCTATAATTTTAATAAATAAATAGATTGTAGTATGTTTTTTGATAACTATTAACAAATATATATACTCTTGAAATACTTTCATGATCTAACGTAGATATTGTGTGGATAAACAAAAGTTTTAAAATAAAATTACTTTACATCTTTAATAGCTAAAAATGTTGTAGTAGTTGTATTGATAACCATTAACAAATACATATATTTTTAAAATATTTCAATGGTTAAACGTTAGTATTTTGTGGATAAGTAAAAGGTTTTTAATTAAATTAGTCTACATTTTAATACATATATAGATTGTAGTATGTTTAATGATAACTATTAACAAAGACATATACTCTTGAAATACTTTCATGTTCTAACGTAGATATTTTGTGGATAAACAAAAGTTTTTAAATAAAATTACTTTACATCTTTGATAGCTAAATAAGTTGTAGTATGCGTATTGATAACTATTAACAAATACATATATTTTTTAAAATATTTCAATGTTTAAACGCTAATACTTTGTGGATAAGCAAAAAATTTAAATTAAATTAGTTTATATTTTTAATAGATAAATAGATCGTAGTATGTTTATTGATAAGAGATTACAAAGAGATACACTTTTGAAATACTTTCATATGTTTATTGATAACTATTAAGAAAGAGATATACTGTTGAAATACTTTCATGTTACAAGTAGATATTTTATGGATAAACAAAAGTTTTTACATAAAATTACTTTACATGTTTGATAGCTAAATAAGTTGAAGTATGCGTATTGGTAACTATTACCAAATACATACATATTTTTTAAATCTTTGATTGTTAGAACGTTGTTACTTTGTGGATAAGCAAAAGATTTAAAATAAATTAGTTTATATTTTTAATAGATAAATAGATCGTAGTAGGTTTATTGGTAAGTGATCAAAGAGATCTACTCTTGAAATACTTTCATATGTTTACTGATAACTATTAACAAACATATATACTCTTGAAATACTTTCATGGTACAACGTAGATATTTTGTGGATAAACAAAAATTTTACTTAAAATTATTTTACATATTTGAGAGCTAAATAAGTTGAAGTATGCGTATTGGTAACTATTAAGAAATACATACATCTTTGATTGTTTAATCCTTGTTAATTTGTGGATAAGCAAAAGATTTAAAATAAATTAGTTTATATTTTTAATAGATAAATAGATCGTAGTAGGTTTATTGGTAAGTGATCAAAGAGATCTACTCTTGAAATACTTTCATATGTTTACTGATAACTATTAACAAACATAACAAAATTTCATAAAAACGTATATTTTGTGGATAAACAAAAATTTTACTTATAATATTTACAATATTTATTGATA
>CM063498.1:50096445-50098945 GCA_032207245.1 Pardosa pseudoannulata
GAGAGAATGTCTTTAGAAAGGGTTTCTGTTTGAACCTTGACCAAATGTAGCTTCTTTGTTAGGGTATGGAAGCTAGCAACTGGCCGAGTATATAATTATAAATATATATTATAAAAACTTATACTTTTTCGTTTTGCCTTTATATATATATATATATATATATATATATATATATATATGTGTGTGTGTGTGTGTGTGTGTGGGTGTGGGTGTGTAGTATAAGGATATATAAGTACATGTTATATTAGTCACATATATAATTATAAATATATATTATAAAAATTTATACTTTTTAGTTTTATTTTTAAGGATTGAGCAAACTTAAGTATAAAAAACAGTACACGTTTTTTCGGACTTGCAGACGTCACAGTTTTTAACTTTTTAACCTTTGACCTTTTCCACAATGTATTTTGGTAGGAAACTTAAAACTATGAAAACGTCTTTAAAGGCTAAACAGTTATGTAAGTTAAATAACTGCAATTTTTCTCTGATGAAACATTTAATGTAAGAGAAGATGTTAGAGCGATAATTCACTTAGTCTTTTAAGTTATTCTTCTAACCATTAAGTTAATGAACTAGGAAATATTAAAGTTCAGTTCTTATTGATATTTATGATGTATTTCTTTAGACAAGTCTAGATGAATCGGTTTTGGTGATGTCTAGGTTTCTTCGGGGATTTTTTTTATCCTGCTTTATCCTCGTCAAATTATTAACTTAAATATTTCCCCATTCTGCAAGGACTAGAAAAAGAACATTGATTTCTGATGTTAAATATCTGGCTGAAGAATAAACGATATTGAAATTGGAAGAACCATCAGATGCAAAAAAAAAGAATATTTGGGAATTATGACTCAGTAGTTCCTATTAGTGTATTTCTCAATTATATCTATTGATAAATATCAGCTTATAAGTATATGTTCTACAGTAAGTATATATAGTTTAATGTAAAGCATATATACTTATTTTCTGCTGACAAATCATTTTAAGAACAATTAGGACGGAGTTTACAAGTTATTATTTTGTCCCTTAGGTACTAGTTTAATCAGTTAGTAATATTTTACTAGAATATTTTCCAAAAATAGTCAATATATTTCGATGTTATTATGTATGGATGGCTATAAACAGACTAGGTTTTTAATTAGTATGAACTTGAATCCATTGCTCTCCATCTAAGCTACCAACACATAATTTTATTTTTCAGTTAGTAACTTCTTATTTTTTATCTCTTTAACTATAATCTTAATTTAATATCATTGCTTATGCAAAATTTAATTTTTATCTGCCAACAGTAGTAGATTTTTTCGACAAAGAGGATAGTTAGGTATGTTGGGAATTGAGACTTGTTTCAAAGATTAAAACGTGACAATGCAATTCATGCTAGGATGCAGTTATCCCTACTTTGCTTTTGTATGTAGGGATTCTTTTACATAATAAACATTTGGATTTGGTGGTTTCATCTGAAACTTAAAACCTGAAAGTAAGAAATTTACTTTTGTTTCATTAACATGTGAATGATTAACTCCTTTCTATCTTTAGTATTTCTTGGACAGATTTTCTGAAATTTGGCTCCTGGACTTTCAGGTAATTCAAATTATGACTGAATGGGTAGAGCACTAATCTTCAGTGTCATAGTTCGTACGATTAAATACCACTTTTGTCATGGATGCTCGTAGCTTTTAGAAATTGAATTCAAGTAGCAGGTCCTGCACTTATTAACATTAGAGTAACAAGTAGATGGTAGCATTCCAAACGAATCAATCATCTAATGAAATTCAGGTGACCTATGAAAATGCGATCTCTAATATTTGTAATTTTATTTTAAAAGCTTTAGTTCATATTAAAATAAAGAAATTACTCAAAAGAAAGGAAATTGGATAGATTTTATGATAAGAAATGTTTGTTTATAAACCAAGTTGTTACAAAATTGACACATGTCTGATATGTGAAAAATGTTTCTCCAAAAGTAAAAGCCTGAGTCAAACTTAAACTTTAAAAATATATCCGCAATTTTACAATCAATAAATATATAGGCGAGTGTGCAGTAATAACATTATATTCATTCAAAACTAATATCGTAACACTGCAATCCAAATGCATGGAATTCTGCAAAAGAAGATAAACTAATCGAGTTATTTAGTGAAAATTAAAAAAATACAATAAATGACTTAACTGTCAATTAAAGATTAATATTCACTATACATTTGTACGCCTTAACGAAGTTAAATTTCCGTTTTCTACTTTTTATATACAGGGCACTTTCAAGAAAAAAATTAAATATAGTAAAATTTTGGTAGCTGTTTTTTATTTACCAATTTGAGAAACTATTTACTGATTCACAAGTTCACACATCTCATTATCTTATATTTTAAAATTCATAACTAATCTGTACCAATTTTTATTGACTATTTAGATAAACGTATGTGTGTTCTATATTGGAAACCTTTTTCAAATCTGTGAAGACGGGTATATTTGAAAAAACCTTCACTATTTTTTATATTTT
>CM063498.1:50103945-50108945 GCA_032207245.1 Pardosa pseudoannulata
TATGATTAGCTGCCGTGAGGCAAAAACAGAAAACCCTGTTAGATTAATTTCGCCATCGAATGAGAGATGGCGCCAGTGAGCGGTGGGAAAAACAAACTTGGTCGAGGAGAAAAACCGTTGGACAGTCAGCGTCGGTTTTAAAAATGTTAGTCCGGTAAAAAACGGTATGCTATTCGTATTCATCTATGAACCGGATTTAAAGCATAAAATAATTCGTAATTCTGTAATTCAGTTCATTGTTTATTCTATATTGATCGTCTTGTTGTGCAAAATAAAAGTTTGTGTTTAACAGCCATTGTTGGATTATACAGTCTTGAGAATCCCAGAATAACCAAAAGGTAAGCAGTTACCTTATTTGATTCTTCATTACTATTGAACAATTTCTTGTTACTTAACGTCAAGATAAATCATAAATTCAAATGTCAATATTCATAACTATTCTATCCATATTCATAAATATTCTATACATATAATTGGTCCGTCTACGCATGGAGGTGCTATCGTCGATGAAAATCTATTGTATATTTTAAGTGTTCAAGTTATTATTGTCATGTTATTATATTTTCATTTTTATATATTATTCTATATTTTGTCAGTTTGAAGTTCTTATATAATAAGTAACAATGCCTCCTAAACAATCTAAGAATGTTTTTAAATTTGAATTATTATTAAAAGAAATAAGTTCATTTGAAAGAAATGTAAAAAATGTTGATGAAAGTAATCATAGAGTAATAGGAATTTTGAAATCGAAAGTAGAAAATTTTGAAAATAAATTGGCAGATATTTTCCAAGAGTTATCGCAACATGAAAGCGATGAATACTTTGATAGTTATATCAAAAATAAAGATTTACTATTAAATTGGATCATTGATCTTGAAAATAAAATTCCGATCCAAAAAAACAAAAACGATAATTCATCTGGTGTAGAATCGTCTATGGCAGTAAAGTTGCCGAAATTAGAAGTTCCACATTTTTTCGGAAATAGTGAAATGTGGTTATCGTTCAAAGAGATATTTAAATCATCTATTCTTGAAAATAAATCTTTAAATGATGTTGAAAAGCTAACATATCTTCATTCATGTGTTCGCGGTGAGTCAGCGAAATTAATTCGGGGATTCTCAATCACACCAGAAAATCTTACTCATTGTTGGGAACTTTTATGTCAGAGGTATGAAAACAAGAGGCAGTTGGCAATAAGCCAAATAAATAAAATTTTCAGAATGAAAATCACAAAAGCAAATAATTCAAAATTATTGCTAGAAGTTATTGATATTTGTAACGAAGCTATTAGAAATCTGAAAACATTAGGTTTGGAAAATAATTCTCTAACTGATTTAATCATAATAAACTTTCTTACTTCGAAGATGGATGATACAGTAATACAGAGATGGGAATTAACTCTGGATAAAGACAGCTGTCCATCTCTCGATACGTTTAAATCATTTATTGAAAAAGAGGCGAGGAGTATACAAGAAAATAAATTTTCTAAACCGGAATTCAAAAATATTCAAGCGAAAGCTGTTGTAAATAATACAGTAAAAAAATCTAATGTACATAATACTGTAGTGAATAAAGAAAGGGTAAATAATGAAATGAAATATTATAATTGTATTTTATGTAAAGAAAATCATGCTTTATTTAAGTGTCCCACATTCCATTCAATGAACATAAATGATAAGTGGAAGGTTGTTAATGATAATCATTTGTGTGCAAATTGTTTACGAAGTAATCATACGATTGACACTTGTAGAATAGGATTCAGTTGTAAAAATTGTGCCGCTAGGCATCATACATTACTGCATATTTATATGGATAATAATCAAGAGCGTCAATCTCATTCAGTAAGCACCGTAGCAAATAGCTACACAAAATCGCAAGATCAAAATCATGTTTTGTTATCAACAGCAATAATTAAAGTTAAGTCTCAGACTGGAGGAAAAATAACTTGCCGGGCATTAATAGATAATGGCTCACAAAATTCTTTGATTTCGAAACACTGCGCAGAACGACTACAATTGCAGATGCAACAAACTACACATCGCTTGGTTGGAATAAATGAAGTATATGCTGAAACATGTCTATATTCTACAAATTTTGAATTTTCTCCATACTTTTTACTAGATTCCTTCAAAGCGAATGCTTTAGTGGTAAACAAAGTCACAACATCGCTTCCAAATTTTAACATGAAAAAGCTAGATTGTCCTCATTTAAATAATTTATGTTTTGCTGATCCATCATATTTTGTTGAGAGTGAGATTGATATTCTGTTAGGTGCTGACATATTCTTATTCTTAGTTACCGGTTCTCCCATATTGGGACCCAAAGGTACACCATCCGCATTACCTACCAAGTTAGGACATTTGTTGTCTGGTAGTGTAAATATATCAGCTATTCAAAATACATCTTTAGTATGTCATACTCTTGTAAACATTGAAAATACTCTCAAGGAGTTTTGGGAACTTGAAATAATTCATAAAGCTGCAAAACCTAATGATGAAGAAGAACTCTGTGGCATCCTTTTTGCCAAATCTCACAGTCGAAACTCCGAGGGTAGGTACATTGTAAAGTTACCATTTAAAGAAAATTCAAACCTTGGGAACAGTAAAGCCGGAGCTTTAAGAACATTTTTTTCCCTTAAAAAGGAAATTACAATCAGATGAGCAATTAAAACAAAAATGTAGTGAATTTATGCAAGAATATCAAAGTCTTAGTTTTTATGACTCCCTTACCATCTGATATTATCAATCGGTGGAATAAATTTTAAGAAGAAATTCACTATTTTTAAGAGATAAAGATTCCTCGGTACATTCATATTGTCAATTCCTTAAAGGTAGATATCCACGGATTCTGTGATGCATCTTTAAAGGCATATTCTGACGTAATTTATCTTCGAGTCATTTGTAATTCATCTCGTATATTCTTAATGGCAGCCAAAACTCGTGTTGCACCTTTGAAAGCTGTAACCTTACCCAGATTGGAACTTTGTGGTGCAGTCCTTCTCGCTGAATTAGTTGACACCTTCAAAAAATCTGTAAATTTTCCTATTCATCACACTTATTTATGGTGTGATTCAACAATTGCACTATGCTGGATTAAGAATCCACCAACTAAAGGAAATCAGTTCGTCCAGCATCGTGTATGTAAAATCCATTCTATCACCCCAAAGGATTCATGGCATCACATTCCTGGGAAGTCAAATCCTGTTGATTGCGCCAGCAGGGGCCTTTATCCAAAACAACTTATGGAACAAGTAGAATGGTTCAACGGGCCAAAATGGCTCACTGACTTTGATCCTATTTTTCTAGAAGTAGATACTCCAAATCAAGAAACATCTGACATATCGTCTGATGTCCATTGTAATTCATCTATAGAGAGTATTTCTCTTTTCATCAAAGGCAATCTTTGCTAGATGTATGTGAAACATTTTCATCATATATGAGGTTAATTCGAACTGTGGCATGGATATTTAGATTCTACAATAACTCAAAATCAGATCTTAAAACTAAAGGACCTTTGAAAGCCTATGAATTAGACACAGCTACTAAAGCGATAGTGAAAATATTACAAAATTATGCATTCCATTCTGAAATCGCCCAACTTACTTCAAATCAATCCCTTCCAAAATCCAGTAAACTTATAGCATTAAATCCTTTTCTTGATAAGGAAGGAATCCTGCGTGTTGGAGGGCGTCTACGTCATCAACAAGAATTCAATTTTGATCAAAAATATCCCCATGTTACTTCCTAAACATAAT
Source organism: Pardosa pseudoannulata (assembly GCA_032207245.1). NCBI lineage: Eukaryota > Metazoa > Arthropoda > Arachnida > Araneae > Lycosidae > Pardosa > Pardosa pseudoannulata. The sequence continues at coordinate 50,107,700 of CM063498.1, forward strand.
CATTTTACCATTCTTGTTATTAGACATTATCATCAATTAAATCTTCATGCAGGCCAAGAATTGGTCTTATCACTAATCAGACAGAAATTCTATATTCCAGATGGAAAATCAACAGTCCGAAAAGAACTCCGTCAATGTCTGGAATGTTTTAAATTATCTGCAAAACCCATTTCCCAAATGATGGGTGATCTACCGAGCGCACGAATCAATCCTGGCCGTGCCTTTGAAAGGGTTGGAATAGACTTTGCTGGTCCAATTTCAACTAAATGTCAACATGCTCGAAAATCAAGTACCTTTAAATCTTATATCTGTCTATTCATTTGTATGTGTACCAAAGCAGTGCACCTTGAAGTAGTCTCTTCATTATCATCAGCTGCATTTCTGGCAGCATTCCGTCGATTTGTTGCTCGTCGCGGATATCCATCTCAAGTTTTCAGTGACAATGGAAGCAACTTCGTTGGAGCCTCAGCTTATTTGAAATCCTTATTTAGAATTCCTCACGATTCCTTAATCCAAGATTATTCATCCCAACGAAATATATGTTGGCAATTCATTCCTCCATATGCCCCAAATTTTGGAGGTATTTGGGAGGCCTCTATCAAGCTTACAAAACGCCATTTACTCAAAACGTGTAAAACAGCATTGCTCAATTTTGAAGAGCTTACCACTATTCTTTGCCAAATTGAAGCCATCATAAACTCTCGTCCACTATATCCTTTATCAGCAGACTCAAGAGACTTTAGTGCATTAACCCCTGGACATTTCCTTATTGGTTCTCCTTTGCTAGAACTTCCTGAACATAATGCTAATCGTATGTCTTTAAGTCTTAATTCTAGGTGGTCCCTCTTACTGCAGCTGAAATCCCACTTCTGGAGACAATGGAGTACATCATATCTCAACACATTACAATCAAGGTCCAAATGGAGGAAGCAAAATCATCTTATGGCAGTAGGAAGATTAGTCCTACTCAAAGACCCAATCGCCCCTTCTACCGTTTGGAAACTCGGTCGCATAACTGCTGTCCATCCAGGAGCTGACGGTATCTGCAGAGTCGTCACCATCCAGACCGCCAGTGGAGCTGCCATCCGACCAGTGTCTCAAGTTGCTGTTCTACCTCTTCAGGATGAAGATGCTAATTCGCCGCCCCCCGGAGTATGTTAGATTAATTTCGCCATCGAATGAGAGATGGCGCCAGTGAGCGGTGGGAAAAACAAACTTGGTCGAGGAGAAAAACCGTTGGACATTC
>CM063498.1:50113945-50153945 GCA_032207245.1 Pardosa pseudoannulata
TTTTTCAGAGATTCTTGGGCAATAGATGGATCCGTTCGAACAGTCAACCGAACATGCACTGCTACAGGTGTTCTGCGAATTCTACATAGTTGGAAACAGGTTATATGCAATATTGATGACTATGCTAAAGGATTATAAAACATGGTGACATGAACCAATTTTTTATTCCATATAAAAAAAATAGTTACCACCATTAAAGTTCCAAACCTCGTATAAGTCATAAAACAGGTATATGACTCATAAACCTGGGCTGTGGCAAGATGTCATGGAAATTGATTTGTCATCTTTGAAACAAAGGTTTCACAGGTACAGTAAAGAACAATGCAAGATGTACAGAGACCTTAATATTATATATTTCATAACAGTAAGTGTGTTTTACGCTGACCCATCCGAAGATATTCAGCAGCAACTATTGATGACCGTGCAGCGACTGTGACCCATAAATTGGTACCAAGCCACTGCTGACCTACAAGAGGCCAGTCATGGTCCGATTTTAATGCGACCCAACCCAGTAAGGAGCAAACACTACAGAGGTATGCTCGTGACTACCAGAAAGAACGCTAGAAAAAGATCACTCAGTTACCTCGGGATCGTGAACCCCGTACACACCTAAAGGAGGTGTGCCACTGGGGACTGTTTCACAAGAGTAAAAAGGATGAAATTTTCTGGACATGTATGCCGGATCTACTCATCAACAATAACACCAAGGGTCTTCCAAGTTTAGACCAGTTAACGCCCGGTCAAATTACCTACAGAATAATATGTGCAGTTCTCAAACTGAGAATGGTCGACAGCATATAGGGAGATATTAAGATACTAAGGACTACCAACTAAATTTCAGTGGTGATAAAAAGAAAGGAATTTTTGAAAAGGCCTCGAACAACAAACTGCTATTGAGTCAGTGAAGAAGAAAAAGGAGAAGAATATAATTATAAAATATAATTTCGGATTAAATCATTTCAGAAAAAAAGAACTGGTTATTTATGTTACATAAGTTCAAACATTTCACTTTCCTAATAATTAGAATTTTATATACAATGTGTTACATAATTATTCTAAATGCACAATTATTAAAAACATAATTATTTCCGGTTTTGTCCTTATACTCTTACATATTAACACAGATTAGTTCTTACGTATTACATTAACATATTTTAAATAAAAGTTATAAATATGTATATACTTTTACGTTATTCACAAAGAGGCTTAAAAATTGTCATTCGCAGTTATTTTTTATTTTTTAGCTTTAAATATAAATGGAAGCAAAACAAAATAAAATATAAAGGGAATAACGTTAAAAAATTTCACACTGTTAAGAAAAACCTTAAAAGTAGAAAAATATTTTCCTGCATTTTCTAAATATTTTAATGTAAAAAATAACAGAAACATAAAAGCAATTTTTTTTAAAAAAAAAGGTTTTGTATATATAAAAAAATTAGCTTCATTATAAAACTTTTCTTATCCTCCAAGCTTTATTTTTTTAATTTATTTCAAAACAAGATACATTTTATATATCTTCAGAATATGTTAATTTATTTTTTAAAATAAAATGTTAGCTTAAATACAAACTTTAGAAGTTTTTCATTTTTAAATTTACTTATAATATATCTAGAACAAATATTTCTTAGGCTTTTTCTATGGTAAAAAATGTTTATCCTGCATTAAATGCAAAACATACAACCTTAGCATTACTATTTGAAAAATAAGATTATTTGTAGCATTGTTTTAGATTCTATAGACCTAAATGTTTAAGTTTTAAATTTAAAATATTCAAATAAATAAATTTTCGTATTTATCTTGCTAAAAAATTAAATATATCGTTCATATAAATATAACACAGGTTTGAAATGTGTGAAAAAAACATTCATTCTTAATTCGATATAGAAATTTATTTTCTTTTGTATATATTTTTTCCTTTTCTCTATTTCTCTTGTCTTCTTTCATGTAAATCAATAATTAAAAAATAAACTATTATTAAATGTCTAAAAAACTTTTTTATTGCAGATATGCAGTTTCGAAAGACACTCTGTTCGCTTAAAAGCGTAGGAGGAGTTAGACTTCTAAAAATCACGTATTTACTGTTTTACCTTAAGTCAGTGATTTATCTAGATTCCTTTTAACACTTGGTTAAAAAATAGGTTTTAAAGAAATTTAATAATAAATATTAATTTTAGGAATTTTCATTATGAGTATATTCCTCGGTTTACTTTTTAGGAATGAAAAATAACATTTCCTACTGCTGCCAAATGCTGTATTTTGCAGATATTTTGTCCTTTAAAAAAGTCCCGTGATGTTTGATCATGTATTTTAACCCTCTGACTGCTCAATTTGTAAACCGAGATCTCTTTTAAAATTGCGTATTTTTTTGTTGCATAATTCAAGTATATATATATATATATATATATATATATATATATATATATACTCATCCCGCGCATATATATATATATATATATATATATATATATATATATATATATATATATATATATATATATATATATATATATATATATATATATATATATATATATATATATATATATATATATATATATATATATATATATATATATATATATATATATATATATATATATATATATATATATATATATATATATATATATATATATATATATATATATATATATATATATATATATATATATATATATATATATATATATATATATATATATATATATATATATATATATATATATATATATATATATATATATATATATATATATATATATATATATATATATATATATATATATAATATATATATATATATATATATATATATATATATATATATATATATATATATATATATATATATATATATATATATATATATATATATATATATATAATATATATATATATATACAATATAATATATATACATATATAATATATATATATATATATATATACATATATATATATATATATATATATATATATATATATATATATATATATATATATAAATATATATATATATATATATATATATATATATATATATATACATATATAATATATATATATATATATATATTATATATATATATATATATATATATATATATATATATATATATAATATATATATATATATATATATATATATATATATATATATATATATATATATAAATGGGAGAACTGAAATACTAATTCTTTTCTAGAAAAGATTTTTTATATTGACTTTTATCATGAGAAACTAAGCTTTCAGAAAAACTAATGTCAGATGTCATCACATAAAAAATTTATTTTTTAATAAATTTCAATTGAAATACAGTTAATTTCTATTTATAACATACTATCTATAACTATATTATCTAATATAACTATAGTTCTAGTCATATAATTATATTTATTACCAAATTAAATGTCTAATAATGTATATACTTTATTCGACTGGTTAAACGGTAAAAAGGCCGAATGTGCTTCTTAAAAAAAGGGAGAAATACACATGCCCGTGGAAATCGCGGGATGAGCAGTCAGAGGGTTAAAATTAAAATATGTATATTATGATTATGCATATTATGATATTTTAAAATTAAAATAAACTAAGTTTAATTGCGTAGAAATCAATATATGGAGGTTCTATATTAAACACAGATTAGTTCTTTATTATAAAACAAAAACACCTTAAAATATTAACTTTAAATATTTCTTTATTGAATAAAATAAAGAACAATAAATGCGCCTAACAACGAGTAAAAAAAAAGTCTGACAAAGCTTTATAGTTTGGTTTTCAGTTCTATGGTCAACTTTTGCTACAGAGTTCTTACATAGGTGAGCCGACTGTAGTACTTGAGGAAAAGAAGATTTACTATGTAACTTACGTATAGCTTCAGCGATAGGTACAGGGTTCCTCCAGGTATTCATATAACTCCAAGATTTCTATGATTCTGTAAAGTTTGAATGCAATTGGTTTAATTAAATTATAAAATTATTTAAAGTTAAATAAAAGAAACAACATATTTTTTTATGGTGATTCCTTCAGCAAATGTTAATATTTATTTTCTATTTTGACAGCTTAGGCTTCAACATTTCATTAAAATTTGAATTCATTTATGACAGAATGCTTCTATTTTTAATAATGTGTAATGTACATACGCATCTTACACTTTATATGTTATATTATATTCTTCTTGAATCTGTTATATTTTGTATATGCATACTTATATTTATATTCTTTAAACAATTTCAGGAGTTACTATCTATAAGAAATATTTTTTGAATTTTTTTGAACAGCAAGAGGTGACTTCCAAATGAAAAAGGTTTTTCCTTTAGTATGTATTAAAAGGTTTTTTTTTTAACAGACCACGACAAATATCAATTTTGTATATTATATTTATTTAAAGCTAAAAAAATATTACATAAGAACAATTCGTTTGATATTAATATCTTAATATAAGCATTATTATATTTTTTATTTTAAATATTTAAATATAAAATTTAAAATTTTTCAATATTTATTTCCTAGGCAAAGTATAAAAATATATCTTAAAAAATTAATTTTAAAACATGCATTGTTAAAACATTTTAAGCTCCGGACACTTGAAGTAACTTTGGTTATCTTTCTAAAACTTCTCTAATTTATTTCCAATTTGTTCCAATTATTTACACATAATTTCTACTTTACAATATTTTTTTAATTAAATAAATATTCAAAATAGTAGGATTTATCGTTGAAGCAAGGACTATTTCGGGACCTTGTACTATAAAACCCAACTATCACTTATTTTTTTCACATAGACGTAATTGAGTCTTCTTTATTTGTAAAACATACTATTAGATTTTATTTTGACAATTTGACAATCCATCTAAAACACCATCAAAAAACCCCAATTTAAACCTTTTAAATTAGGATTTTTTCCCAACATTCACCATATATTGCAATACAAAAGAGGTATGGAAAACTTCATTTAGTAAGTGAAAATATTTATCATTTAAGCAAGGGCAATTTTGGTAAATGTCATATTAAACATAACTTACAGTTTACTTTGTTTCACATAGAACATACGTAAATGTGTCTGTAAACATATTATTGGATATATTATCACCAACTTGACAATGCCTTTAAAAAGCCATCCAAATATTACCATTAAGCCCCTTAAACTAGGATTATATCCCAACCCTCACCAGGTATTGCAATGAAAAGGACGTATTTAAAAAATAACTACTTTTAGTCAGTGAAAAGGTTTATTGTTCAAGCAAGTAGAGTTTTGGAAACTAACATAGTAAACACAACTACAATTTACTTTGTTTCAAATAGACGTAACTTTGTTTGTAAAACATACTGTTAAATATCTTATCACCAACTTGGGAATGCTTTAAAATGCCATTCAAATATTACCATTAAGCCTCTTAAACTAGGATTCATCCGCAACCTTCACCAGGTATTGCAATACAAAAGACGTATCGAAGAAGGAACTACTTTCTATAAGTTCAGTAAATGAAAATATTTATCGTTCAAGCAAGGACGGTTTTGGAAATTGCCATATTAAACACACCTATAATTTACTTTGTTTCACATAGACATTCTTGTGTCTGTAAAACCTGTTAAATATTTTATTACCTACTTGGCAATGCATTTAAAATGACATCCAAATACCGCCATTAAACCTCTTAAACTTTAATTCGTCTCCAACTCTCAACAGGTTTTGCAATAGAAAAAAATGTATTGTACAAAGATAAATCTTACTTTCAGTAAGTACGAAGATTTATCGTTGAAGAAAGAACGGTTTTAGAAACTAACATATTAAACGCATCTACCATATATTCTGTTTCACATAGACGTAAATATGCCGAAGTTATATGTAAAACATTTAAAACATCATATAATTATCCCCAATAAGCCAATCCACAATAAAGTAGGATTCTTTACTAACTGTCACCAGATATTCTAATAAAAAAAGGTATTGTAAAATGAGCTACATTTATCCAATGAAAAGATATATTGTACATCCAAGTACAGTTTAAAAAAACTAACGTACAAAACGGAACTACAATTTACTTTGTTTCGCATACACGTATTTGTGTCGGTAAAACATACTGTTAGATATCATATCATTAACTTGACAATGCATTTTAAACACCATCCAAATATCGCAATTTAACCTCTTAAACTATGGTTCTTCCCCAACATTCACGAAACATCACAATACAAAATACGTATTGAAAAATGATCTACATTTAGTAAGTGAAGAGATTTATCGTTTAAAAAAAGAACGATTTTGGAAAATCACATATTAAACACAACTACCATTCACTTTGTTTCACATAGACGTAATTGTGTCAGTAAAACATACTATTAGATATCATATCACCAACTTGGCAATCCATATAAAACGCCATCAAAATATCGACAATAATCCTTTTAAACTACGATCTTTTCTGAAACCTCACGAAATATTACAATACAAAATACGTATTGAAGAAGGACCAACTTGACAATGCGTTTAAAACAACATCCAAATATCGCAATTAAGCCTCTTAAACTAGGGTTTTTCCCCAACACTCACGAAAAATTACAATACAAAATGCGTATCGTAAAAGGATCTACCAATAGTAACTGAAAAGATTTATCGTTCAAGAAAAAAACTGTTTGGGAAACTAACATATTAAACAAAACTACCATTTACTTTGTTTCATTGACGTAATTGTGATTCCAATATTAGTAAAACATACTATTATATCCCTTATCAACTTGGCAATCCATTTAAAAAGCCATCAAAATATCGCCAATAAGTCTTTTAAATTAGTATTCTTCCCGAAACCTCAAGAAACATTACAATACAAAATACGTATTGAAAAAAGAACTACTTTTAGTAAGTGAAAATATTTATCATTCAAGAAAGGACTGTTTTGAAAACTGACATATTAAACGCAACTAATATTTGTTTCATTTCATATAGACGTAATTATATATCCGATACCCTTAAAACATACTATTGGATCTGTTATCGTCAATTTGGCGATCCATTTAAAACGCCTTCAAAATATCGCCAAGCGGTTCTCTGCAGTAGAAATCTGCCCCGACTCTTCCCAGATATTGAATTAAAAAACATATTGAAAAAGATTCTACTTTCAGTAAGTGAAAGGATTTATCGTTGAAGCAAGGACAATTTAGGAACCTGACAAATAAAATACATCTGCCATTTATCTCTGTTTATTGTTTCATATACACATAATTGATGGATAGAAGATTAATAATGCTAGCTTGTAGTGAAAAGAAACATTCGATCTAATCCTTTAGAAATTTGAAAAGTAACCCGAATCTCTTCTATAATCGAGCAAATGCATTTTTAAGCTCCTTTTAATGGCTTTCAAATGTTCGTTTTTCGATCATATTTATGAAAGGAAGAAGAAAAGATGGATTTTTATAGAACACAAATTGTCTGCGAAAACTAGATAAAAAAATTACAAAGCGAAGTAAAAAGAAAAATGAATTTAATTTTAATATGGAAAGAATGCAATTTAATGAAGTATGCGGAGCGAAGATTTTAAATTATACAGATTTAGAAATTCAGGAAAGGAGTAAGGGGGAAAAAAGCATACAGAAATATGATGTTATGTGGAACAATTAATTTAGTGGAGAATGTAGCTTCATTCCATACCTCGGATAAGCTTTATAAACGGTATAATGTTTAGAAAGTTCATCTTTTACTCTTCACAGAGAGCGAGATTATTGTATTTAAGTTTCTCATTATTATACGTTGAAATGGAATTTTATAGCGCAGGATTAAGTGATAAGTTTCTGAGGAACTGCAGAAGTTCGAGTAAAAAGTATATCGATTTCAAAAAAACGATTTATATAATTAACTGTAGAAAAGGATTATAACTGAAAGAAAGATCTGCTTCTTAAAAGAAAATATATAGGGGCTAAATTCTCATTCCAGGGATTTTAAACTTATATTTATTACCGAATATTTTTTTCTAAACTTCATTAGATATAGTTTTTTTATATGTCAGTGGCCATATTTTGGACTATTTTATAGAATTATAGAACTATTGTCAAGGTCGCTATGAGGGAAATAAAAAAGAATGGTTTGTTTTTTCACTGAGAATTATATAGTACATGCTGAATAATTTGTTTATCTTCATACTCCTCTAAAGTCTCCCGATACTGTTAATGCAGTTTAGAATCACGTTGAATTCATTTAGTCAAATCGTGTGGTTATGTATAAAAATTAATAAAAAACAAACACAACAACGATCACACTTTTTAATTTTCAAAGATATATAACTTAAAAGCTAGATATTTCTTAGTTCCTGAAATAGATTCCTAGACTTTTATAAAACGAATTTGTTGTTAATAATGCTGATAACATTTTCATTGTAACAAAAATTAACCTATGATTAAATTTAAAATGATATGTAACTAATCTATTATTTAACCAAATATAAAAGAAAATTATTTACTTAATATCTAAGTTCAGTGACAAAACGTATGAAATTAATGCAGACTATATTTAAATATTTTAAAATAAGAAATGCTTAAATGAGATGGTTAAAGGAATGATGTCATAATGCTAGAAAAAAATATTATTTTTACTTTTTTATTATGTGATAAATTGATAAATTTAATCACCTGCTCTTAACCGGGGAAAATTGGGCTTGAAATAATATAATTAAACACACACTCGAAAAGGGGGGAAGGGGTAGTTTTTGAACTTTTTAAAGACTTGCTTTGAATTTTCCTAACCTTAACTCATCAAGAATCTAATATGGATGCACCTCTCAATTCCAGGTACAACCGCTTCATATTCGAAGACAGACGGACAGACAACTTAGGCTATTATTATATAGGGAATTAACTATAAAAAATTATACGTTATTACGCCCTATTACAATGAATTGTTCAACGTTTGTGGTTAACATAATTATTGTGCGTATTAACACATTGTGTGCGGGTACATTTCGCGGCGGAATTGTACCAGGAGCGGACGTTTTGTGCGTAAATTTAGTTATACAGTTAAATTTCAATAGGTCGAAAACTATTTAAATTTTTCAACCAACTTTTCGTATTTTATATTGATACATATATAAACAAATACGTAAATTGAAATATATAAATATCAACCATAAGGTTTTTGTAAACAAAAAATATTTTTTTAGTTTATAAATTTATAATAGTATCGTAAATATGAAAAATCAAATAGAAATAGTAGTACATAATTTCAATATTTTCCCATTATGTAGTTCCACATCGACTGATGTAAAAACGAGTTTTTATTTCAGAATTTTTTTCAGAATCTATGTAGTAGACAAGACCATTCGGTTCCTTTTCCTGTATATACCGTTATTTTTGTATCCCACAAACAAACCATATTGTTACACTAACCGGTACTAGTACGTAGCCCGCGCTCAAGGATCAATCGCCAGAAAACGTACTAGTACGTGTCCCGCATTCAATGTGTCAAGTTTACAAGGGGACTTGAATTTCGGCTTTTAAAATATTAAACTTTTAATTGTATCTTTAAAATGAGAAAAAATAAGTTATTATATATAAGGCATTACACACTAACACTTATTAATTACAACTTAGAATTAAAATGCAAAACATTTTCCTAAAAAGAGAGATATCAACAACATTCATAAAAATATTTCTACTGTTCTAAGTATAATCTTTTTTTTTTTACTCTTTTACTATATTTTTTGGATTTAAAGAAAATATGGATACCTAGTTTACCTTAATACAATTACATGAATTACAATTTACATATAAAATAGTTATTTGCCTTTTCATATTATCTTAGTTATTTATGATTTATCGATTTCTTATACCTTATGAATGTCGGTAAAATTTATCCGTTGTCATTTAATATGATTATACACATTTGTATTAGAAAACATTCATAGACTATGACTAAATGTTTGATAGTTAGTGAGAAAAACGTAACTTAAAAACATTCCGAAGTGAATAAAATTATGGCAAAATATTATATCATTTCATTAAATTTTATATTAAAAATGTGCTACAAAAATAAGTTTTAATACAGAATTTGGGAAATTAATATTTCATTCTTAAGTATATCCAAAGCTTGAGTGTTTTGGAAAAAATAACATTTCCTACATTATTCCCTAATTTATTTTTTAGACGTACTGATTAAAGACACCATAGTCAATGCAAATTATTACTTACCCTATTTTTTGATATATAAAATATTTAGATTATAATATATATTCCAGGTATTTTTATTCTAAGACACTTGTGAATATTATTTTTCATTTTGAAATGATTTTAGACCTTCCGTATTTTTTGTGGTGATGCTCTGTATCATTTTAAGATACGTGTGTGACCAAATATATAATTTATATATTTAAATTTTATTTAAAAAATGTACTACAGAAAATATGTTTTAATATAGTTTAATTAATAAGCATTTGGGAAAGCAATATTTCGTTCTGAAGTATATCCAAATCTTGAGTTTTTTGAAAAAAATAACATTTCCTACCTTATTCCTTAAGTTATGTTTTAGACATACTGATTAAAGACACCATAGTTAATGCAATTTATTACTTACCCTATTTTTTAATGTATAATAATATTTAGAGTCTAATATATATTCCAGATATTTTTACTCGAAGAAACTTGTATATATTATTTTTCATTTTGAAATTATTTTATACCTTCCGTATTTTTTGTGGTGATGCTCTGTATCATTTTAAGATACGTGTGTGAACAAATATATAATTTATATTTTAGGATAATAGTTTTTTGCATACTGATTTCCTATTTTAATTTAAATGTATTACATATAAGAGGATATTTTCATTTAAGAAATGTAATTTTCAAAAGTTTGAAAAGTAATCATATATTTTTTATTCTTTTTCTTTACATGACAGCAGGTAAATTTATTTAGTGTTACGAAACATAATACATTCGCTTTTTTGAATTGCATTTTTTTTTGGTATTAAAACATTAAAACATTAAATTTTGTTAGATAATTCTCTTTTGTTAAATAAAAATTCTCTTTTGTGTTTCGAAAAAATTTCAATAAAAGTAAAATTAAAAAAAAAAGAATAATAAAAATATATTATAAAAATAAAAATATATTTATAAATAATAAATATAATATTTATATTATTAACATTATTTATCAATAAAATTAAAATTTTAATGAAAATTAAAATTTATTGTTTATATAAATAAATTGTATTGATTCTTATCAAATAAAATTTCTAATTTTTATTTTAAATTGTTTTATTCGAAAAATTACTATATTTTTTTTATGTATACTTTGATTATTTTAAATTTTACAGCATGTTTACAATATTATATTTTTTTTTTATATTAAAAATTTAAAAGAAAATATTTTACTTGTTCGTAATTCTGCTGAAAACTGTAAAAGAAATTAACAGTTTTTTTCCAATCTTGTAGCAAAAATCAAATTAAATAGCAAATTTTATTTTATTAAATGAGAAACCTAGAGATACATAAGTATTGTCTTCATTCTTGGAGAAAATATTACACATTTCTTACAAACTTGCTTAACAGTATTCAACTGAAAACATTTAATTACATAAATGCTTGTAGATAATTCTGCTCAAAACTACAAAACAATTACTGATTTATTTTTCAATCCTGAACCAAAAATTAAATTAAATGGCAAATTTTATTTTATTAGTTGAGAACCCTAGAATTACATAAGTATTGTCTTCATTCTTAGAGAAAATATTACACATTTCTTACTAGCCTATTTACAAGATTCAGCTAAAAACATTTAATTACATAAATGCTTGTTAGTAATTCTGCTGAAAATTCCAAAACAATTACTTAATTTTTTTCAATCCTCTAACGAAATTTGAATTAAATGGCAAATATTATTTTATTAAATGAGAAACTTAGAGGTACATAAGTATTGTCTTCATTCTTGGAGAAAACATTACACATTTCTTACAAACTTGCTTAACAGTATTCAACTGAAAACATTTAATTACATAAATGTTTGTAGGTAATTCTGCTAAAAACTACAAAACAATAACTGAATTATTTTCGATCCTGTATCAAAAATTAGTTTAAATTTTAAATTTTTTTTATTAGTTGAGAACCCTATAGTTACATAAGTATTGTCTTCATTCTTAGAGAAAATATTATACATTTCTTACAAGCCTATTTACAATATTCAACTAAAACCATTTAATTACATAAATGTTTGTTAGTAATTCTGCTGAAAACTCCAAAACATTTACTTAATTTTTTTTCATTCGTCTAACAAAAATTGAATTAAATGTCAAATATTATTTTAATGAGAAACATAGAGGTACATAAGTATTGTCTTCATTCTTAGAGATAATATTAAACTTTTTTTACAAACTTGTTTAACAATATTCAACTAAAAACATTTTTTATGCTAAAAACTACAAAACAATTACTGAGATTTTTTCTATCCTGTACCAAAAATTAGATTAAATGGCAAATTTTATTTTATTATATGAGGACCCTAGAGTTATATAAGTATTGTCTTCATTCTTACAGAAAATATTACACATTTCTTACAAACTTGCTTACAATATTCAACTAAAACCATTTAATTACATAAATGTTTGTTAGTAATTCTGCTGAAAACTCCAAAACATTTACTTAATTTTTTTTCATTCGTCTAACAAAAATTGAATTAAATGTCAAATATTATTTTAATGAGAAACATAGAGGTACATAAGTATTGTCTTCATTCTTAGAGATAATATTACACTTTTTTTACAAACTTGTTTAACAATATTCAACTAAAAACATTTAATTACATATGCTTGTAGGTAATTCTGCTAAAACTTACAAAATAATTACTGAAATTCTTTTGATCCTGTACCAAAAATTAAATTAAATGGCAAAATTTTATTTTATTATATGAGAACATTAGACTTATAGACCCTAGAGTTACCTTAGAGTAATCTTATTAAATAAAATAATCATGAGTAATATCTCAAATAATTTAATTTATTTAAACATTATTTTAGCATCAAATCATAAAAAATGTAAAAATCCTACTTCTACAGTTTGTTTACAGATTTTATCCTCCGTTTAAAAAAACAAATAGAACTGATGCAATTAAGTAAAGGAACATATTTTATCCAAAAAACTTTGTTACGAACTTCGACTCTAACTTATTGTTTCTGTATACTTTAAATTTGTAATTATTTTACAATTTTTCTAGAAGCATGTTTAACAATATTAAACCAAAACCTTTCACTCTTTATTCACTTAAATATCTAAATTGATTTAATTACAGAAATACTTGTTAGTAATTCTGCTGTAAAATGTAAAAAATGACAGTTTTTTTCCAATCCTGTAGCAAAAATCAAATTAAATCTCAAATTTTATTTTATTATATGAGAACCCTATAGTTACATATGTATTGTCTTCATTCTTAGAGAAAATATTACACATTTTTTTTACAAACTTGCTAAACAATATTCAACTAAATTTATTTAATTACATAAATGCTTGTAGGTAATTCTGCTCAAAACTACAAAACAATTACTGAATTTTTTTCGATCCTGTACCAAAAATTAAATTAAATGGCAAATTTTATTTTATTAGTTGAGACCCGAGAGGTACATAAATATTGTCTTCATTCTTAGGGAGAAGATAAAATGGTGTTTATTTACTCGAGTTATCTTCTTTATGATGTCCTCAGAGGCCTATTAATCACTATATTTGCACGAATTTTTTAATATAATTCACAATTCCCTTCCCGATTCTTTTGGTTATTTTTCTTTGATATATTGATCAAAAGCACCATTGTTTATGAGATTAGATATATAGTCTAACATTTTTTGAATGTATGACATGATTTAGAAACTAAATATATTTCTGATATTTCCGCAAAAGGACACGAACATATATTAATTTCTATTATTTTGAAATAATTATTAATATAAGATAATATTATCTATATTTTTTATAAAAAGTCATAACTTGCTGCTATGCAGTCGATACCCATTCTAGTCACATTGAAAAGACCTACAACCTACGTCAAAAGTATTAAGTAAAACATTAATTTTAACAAAATATTTAAATAGTTAATTAGTATTTGTTTTAAATGTTCATCTAATTAAAAACTATTTTGAATATTTTTAATGAATGAAATTTGACAAAATCTCCTACATTTTAATTAAAGTTTTTTCCCGTTAAATATTAATATTTTATCGATTAAAATTTCATCGATGTAATAGGAGATTTAGATTTTTAATTAGTAAGTGTTTTATATGGTGATGTAACTGAAAAAATTGTATTGAAGATTTAAAATAAACTAGTGTCAGTAAAATTGATTAAACTTTGTATCAAGTTTTGTTAATTAAATTTTAACCTCTTATCAATTAAAAATTAAACGATGAAATAGTAAATTTTCATTGATTTCCTAAGTTAACATAAAAGTAAAGCAATAAAATAATTAAATGTAGGTGTTCATTACAGTTTTGATACAAAAATAATCTGTAACTGTAATGTGATTCGAAGATGTCTGTATAATTTCATTTTCATGTGATAATTAAATTTTTTTTATTGATATTTATTCACGGTTGCTCTATGCTGTACTAAACAATCCTTACATGTACATACATTTATATATATATATATATATATATATATATATATATATATATATATATATATATATATATATATATATATATATATATTATATATATATATATATATATATATATATATATATATATATATATATATATATATATATATATATATATATATATATATATATATATATATATATATATATATATATATATATTATATATTATATATTATATATTATATATAGATATATGTGTGTATACTAATATTTAATTTTAATATAATTATCTTTTGTTACTTTGATTAAAAAAAGAATAATTAAACAATTTTTTTCTAAATGGTCCGACTTAAAACTGTCATCGGGTTTTAATGAATCAAGGAATATCCATAATAAACTTCAGAGTGAAATATAATAAAGACAGCCTTAGATCAAAATATCTGAAGTATTATAGCTTTAAAAAATTACTTCCTGCATATAATAATCAACATAAAATTAATCCAAATATCAAAGTTAGTTACTGAATAGATCATTTGTTAGACGTATTTCAGTATAAATTTCCAAAGTATAAATACCGTTAATTGTTTATGTTTGTAATAGGATAATTTTTTATTTCCTAGTGGTAACATTATTTTATACGAAAGAAATTTCTGGAAAGCTGTAAAATCAGTATTTTAAAGTGTCTTATGCGTACGATAAATGAAGAAAGACTCGTTTATAATTCAGCCGAAGTCACCACAGGTCTAATTGTGAGATACTGCAGATCCCATTAAAATTGATGACATGGAATTGACTCATTATATAAAGTAAAATATATTTTGATCCATATAGATTATAAAAGGAAATTTAAAATTATTCTTTGTACTTTGTACTCTGGATATTTTAGGATATTCGGGCATATTTACAGTATTAAGAACTTAGTTTGAGATGACTTTTACTTTTTAACGAAGAAGCTACTAATCATGTATTCAAAAAGGGATTATGCAACAAGTAAAGATCTAGCTCATTATATAATATCTTTACACTTATGTTTACAATAGCTTACGGCTTTAAAACTTATAAACTTATGTTAATGTAATATTAACAAATATTTGTGCAACAATTTAACTGAAATAAAGAAAAATTATTCTTTTCTATAAAATTGAATACTAATTTGTACTGTAATAACTCTAAGGGAGGTAATTGAATTATCTTACAATAAAATATTTTCATTTATTTAATTTGTGCATAAATTTCAAAGCTGTTATGAGTATAAAAGTTTTATAAATCGTTTATATTATCTCTTTAATGTATTTTAAGTACTTTAATTCAACAATAAATATATACACCAATTAATTTAAATGTTAAGAAACTTAAAATTATCTTTTAACTTTTTTATATTTATTTTCATATTTATGTAATTTAAATAAATAACTGAATGAATCCAAATTAATTATAGCTTCACGCAATTTTGCCATTTTTTAGAGATCTTCTTTTGATAATTCTACCTTACTTTTTTAAAAGTTTAACAGTTCACTGTATCACTTAAGGAAATTTAAACAACTGAATAAATATGTTTTAATGAATAGCATTTAAAACAATCTACAGTCTCAACATTGCCATTTTTCAAATAACTTATTTTAATTACTAACCGAGAAATAAGAATGCCTCGTTGTGAGTCTATTAAACAGAGTTTGAGTATAAGGGAAATAAAAACATTAATCAAACTTGGATAAAACGAATTAAGAATGTTAAATGCTTTCTAATAAATAGCCATTTTGAAATTTTCAGTTAGTTTATTTTAAATTTATTTTTGCTATAAACAATTCTATTAACAATAGTATAATTTATGGTGCAGAAACTAGATCCAAAGCTAATTAAAAAGGCACAGTGAAAAAAATGGGTAATGTTAGGTCTAAAATTAATCTAAAATAAAAAAGCAATGGAATAATCTAGTAACGTATATATATATATATATATATATATATATATATATATATATATATATATATATATATATATATATATATATATATATATATATATATATATATATATATATATATATATATATATATATATATATATATATATATATATATATATATATATATATATATATATATATATATATATCCTCTAGTGGTAACTGCAGCTCAACAAGCTAGACACGGACACCTGACCTGCAGGATCTCATCACCATATGGGACTGTGTCAATGCTTAAACATATATATATATATATATATATATATATATATATATATATATATATATATATATATATATATATATATATATATATATATATATATATATATATATATAGATAGATATATATATATATATATATATATATATATATATGTGTGTGTGTGTGTGTGTGTGTGTGTGTGTGTGTGTGAAATATATCAAAATTAATTAACTCCAATATTTCTTTAAAAACTCTCTCCCATTTTAATTCATATAAATCTTTTTTCCAGCATGTATATAGTCTAATCATAGGAGTATTTTTCACTTCATTCCGTTCTGTCATAAAACTGTAAATTTTCTGTCTATACAGCAGTTTCCCAGCTGTTGGCGGAACATGGTTTCGCGTTTTTCTGATATTGCACTTAATTCCATTATTAAGTTTTTTTACTGTGGGAAAATCCATTTTGCCATCGCTCTTGGGTGCACCTCTGTCCAATCAGAGTGAACTATGTGGCTTTTGGGTGTATGTTATTCAGAAGATTAGATGTGCGTTGTTGCCGCTCTGGAATAAAGTTTAAATTGGACTTCTGCTTTCTCTTCAATGTATTTTTATTATTGCTGGCTGTTGAGCTTTCTCCTTGTGAAGGAGTTTTATAAAAAATATATTATATATACATATATATATATATATATATATATATATATATATATATGTGTGTGTGTATATATATATGTATATATATAATATATAATATATATATATATGTATATATATAATATATATATATAATATTATATATATGTATATATATATATATATATATATATATATATATATATATATATAATATATATATATTCTCTAGTGGTACATGCAGCGCAACGGACTAGTCAAGGACACCTAAACTGCAGGACCTCATCACCATATGGGGCTGTGTCAATGCTTAAACACACACACACACACACACACACACACACATATATATATATATATATATATATATATATATATATGTGTGTGTGTGTGTGTGTGTGTGTGTGTGTGTGTGTCTGTGTGTGTGTGTGTCTCTGTGTGTGTATACACCGAAAAGCCATAAAAAAACTGGAACACCTGCCTAATATCGTATTCCGCGAGCACGTAGAAGTGCTGCAACGCGACGCAGAAGGGGCACGACTAATGTCTGCAGTAGTGTTGGAGGTAAATGACACCATGGAACCTTTAGGACTTTCTGTAAATCTCTAACAGGTCAAGGTGGTTGAGATGTCTTCTGAATAACACATTGTAAGGTCTCCCAGATATACTCAATAATGTTCATGTGCCTGGATTTTGGTGGCCAACGGAAGTGCTTAAAGTCAGAACAGTGTTCATGATCCTCTCTGTAGCAAGTTTGGACGTGTTGGGCGTCTCATTATCCTTCTGGAATTCCTCAAGTTCACCAGAATGCATAATGGATGATCAGACAGGATGTTTACGTACGTGTTATCTGTCAGAGTCGTATCTGTACTTGCCAGTGTTCCCATATCACCCAACTGCATTAGCCCTATGCCGTCACAGGGCCTCCATGATCTCCAACAGTCCTCTTTTGGCATCAAGTCCATGGATTATTGTGGTTGTCTATATACCGTTTCATTCCATCCACTCGATACAATTAGAAACAAGATTCGTCAGATCAGTCAAACAGTTTTCAATCATCAACTGTCCAATGTTGTTGTTCACGATTCCAGACGACATACAAAGCTTTAGATCTTGCAGTCTTCAGTGGTATATGAGTAAACTTTCGGCTCCGATAGCCCATATAGATGATATTATATTGGATTTTTCGGACTCTGACACTTATTGATGGCCCAGCATTGTAATCTTCAGGAATTTGCCTTAGGGTTTCTTTCTGTTAAGTTTCATGGTTCTCCTTTGTCTTCGGTTCCCCAGTTCTTACACGATCTTTTTCCACCCGCAGCGGTTATATCAGTTTCTCTCTCTTCAGTGGAAAACAGAAATAAAGATGAAAAAATAGCCCCGACAGCTCAGTCAGCAAATTCAATGATCTCGTAGCGGTTGTGGGTTCGGAACCCGAGCAGGCCGAAAATCCACCGTCCTCATTAAAAGTGAGTGGGGCACGTAAAATGTGTCCCTGGTGATAATGTAATACAAGTTCTCAATCAATACCTCAGGGAATGGCAAAAAAACTCTGTGGGCAAAAAAAGTCTGCTTCAACATTAAGATAATCTACTTGAGTGAAGTCGTTCTTTCACCTTAATCGTGCTCACTGAAACGAAAAGCGCATATCTTTGCCTTAATACGAGAGCCTGCAGGCTCAATCGTGCTTGGTTTGTTCAAGTGGCATAAGAAGCAGCAACAACGATAAAGGTGAAAAAGTACTTTTTAAATACTATTTGTACTACAATAGCTATTTTCTATTATCACAAGTATTATTGAATGTTTTTAGAAATATTGTTTTTATGCATCTGAAAACACAAGAATTAAAATTGGAATATGCTGTGGAAGATTTAGAGTAAAATACATAAAGCTTTATAAAACTTTCCATACCGTGAATAAAAGGTTTATGATTGCATTTTCATTATTCAGCATAAATGAATTTTTTTTATTTTCGCAGAAGCATACGTTTATGCTAAGCTTCTTCCAGAGTAATACATCATTTTGTTGTTTACCTAGTATCAAAAGCAAGTGTGCAAGCTTTCAAGATATGATTGATCATCCTAAAATTCCAAAACAATACTATTCTAGTACTTTCTACTTCGTTTTCAAATTATAAAAAAAAAAGTTTTAAAATAGAGGTCGCACTTACGGAATTACTTATGATTATTTTATAGCGTTACAGTAAAGTGAAAAATTTTCAACTCAAATTAAATTATAAACGGTTTCAGAGAAAGGCGAAATGAAGAAAAACACAAATTCATGCAATGTTTATCTTAGATGTCTGTGCTATTTGAATAGGAAAAGTTTTTAGAATATATTTCTTCTTTATTTATTAATATGAGAGTAAAATAGGTTTTGGATTTTTATTTAGACTTTTATCTTTAATTTTATTTCAATAGACAAAGCAATAAATTAATTAAAAGTATTCAGTTAATGTGTATAAAAGCCCATGGAAGTAGAAAATTAAAAACAAAACGCATTTCTTTTAATTACCTTATTTGAAATATTATAATAGTATACAATTTTGGGTTCAAACAAATATTTAAAACAATTAGTACTAATTATTTACTTCTCAAATTAGTAATAATTAAATTAATTACAGGTGATGATTGTGATAAAACTCATTCTTTTCTAACTTTTGTAAATAATTTATAATTCTACATAACATGAATATCAAATTTGAGATAAATTTCACTCAACTTAATATCCATTTTTATCTGATATCTAAACGACTAATACTATTTGAAAACAAAACTAAGAAAACTATTAAATTCTACAAATCTATTTAGAGTAAAATGCACGTAAGTTTAAAATTCCTTTTTTTACAATTTTCTTACAAGGAAAACAGTGTAATTTAATCCAAAATGAATAAAGTCTTTATTGTAAAATCTCTACAATTTTTATATCTGAAATCTGACTCCTTATATGCATTTAGATGTTTCATGTAAATACTCTATACTATAATTTATATTTTGGAAGATAACGAATTTTTGCAAAACAAAGTCATTTATATTTTAATTAATACCTAATTAGATCGAATTATCTAATATATTTTTAAATATATTCCATACATATTTACATTCATATCTCTATTTCGTTTTTTTTTATTTTACAGTCATACTCTACAAAAACAGTAAAAGATTCATTAAAAATTCTTTCACTGATTTCAAAATATATTGAATGCGAATTATATGTTTTACTTTTTTTCTTGTCGTTTGGATTATATAAAGCATATAAAAAGTTCTTATGGAACTTAAATACGATAGTTACGAAATAATGAATGTATTTCTATTATAAAAACAATATCTCTTTTAGTTTTATTTTTATCTATCGTAGGAGATAAAGTAAATTTAGTCATTTCATTATTTGTTAAACCATTTGCATTCAATTCCATTTCCTTATCTTCTTAAGAATTTTACTTATTTCTAATTTTTTTTATCTGGAAGTATATCAGTAGCAGAATATTGAAAATATATTTTCTAATGAACCCAATATTTTATAGTCAGAAATACATTAAAACATGCAGTAATATTCAAAGAGATTAAGAAAATTATAATACAAACTCACTCTGTAATGTCGTGAAACTCATTTTCTGTAGAGTAGATAAAGTAAACAAAGAGGTAAACTGATGATAATGAATAAATATTTGAGAATATTTCTCAAAGATAAGTAAATTATACAGAGAAATACTTTTATAATTTTATTTAGATGTTCATAACATTTAACTTAAGGAAATTTTGTTCTTCATAGATCATTATTAGCCAAGTATTAAATAAATAAATTTATATATATATATATATATATATATATATATATATATATATATATATATATATATATATATATATATATATATATATATATATATATATATGTATATATATATATATGTATGTATATATATATATATATATATATATATATATATATATATATATATATATATATATATATATATAAATATATATATATATATATATATATATATATATATATATATATATATATATATATATATATATATATATATATATATAATATATATATATATATTATATATATATATATATATATATATATATATATATATATATATATATATATATATATATATATATATATATATATATATATATAATATATATATATATATATATATATATATATATATATATATATATATATATATATATATATATATATATATATATATATATATATATATATATATATATATATATATATATATTATATATATATATATATATATATATATATATATATATATATATACATATATTATATATATATATATATATATATATATATATATATATATATATATATATATATATATATATATATATATATATATATATATATATATATATATATATATATATATATTATATAAAATATATATATATAATATATATATATATATATATATATATATATATATATATATATATATATATATATATATATATATATATATATATATATATATATATATATATATATATATATATATATAATATATATATATATATATATATACATATATATACATACATATATATATATATAATATATATATATATATATATATATATATATATATATATATATATATATATATATATATACATATATATATATATATATATATATATATATACATATATACACACATTATATATATATATATATATATATAAATATATATATATATATATATATATATATATATATATATATATATATATATATATATATATATATATATATATATATATATAATATATATAGATATATATATATATATATATATATATATAATATATATATATATATATATATATATATATATATATATATATATATATTTATATATATATATATATATATATATATATATATATATATATATACATATATATATATATATATATATATATATATATATATATATATATATATATATATATATATATAATATATATATATATATATATATATATATATATATATATATATATATATATATATATATATATATATATATATATATATATATATATATATATATTTATATATATATATATATATATATATATATATATATATATATATATATATATATATATATATATATATATATATATATATATATATATATATATATATATATATATATATATATATTTATATATATATATATATATATATATATATATATATATATATTCTAAATGTCTCTTTAAAAGATATTCCACTTAGTGTACAGAGTACCAGGGAGTATCATCTGATTATTTTCAAAACTGATTTTTTTTCTTTTGTTAAGGAAAATCATGAAGATAATTTTTCAATATGTTTCTTGTTAAATAGTAGTGGTGGCAAGCACACAAAATCCGTATAAAGATTGCATCGTCAGTTTTCACTAAGAGTATGGATAAATGGTTCTGGGAAGGAGTAAGATGGCCTTATATAGGAATTAATACTTAAGTTTTTTAATTTGAGTATTATGGGTGCAAGACATGCAATATATGAAATTCCGGATATTCCTTGGTTTATATATAGATATTTTTTACCAATCCAAGATTGCTACATTTTGAGTTTCTCCGTCAGTTTTTTGAAGAAATATTTTGATATAAAATATTCCACGTGATTGTCTTGTAACTGTGTATTAAACATTATAAATATGTGGGAGTACAACTTATATATTTGTCTGTAGTATATATTTGTCCTTACCGTAAATTTCCTACTAATGAAACATATCAAGGATATTAAATCTTTAGAAAGATATTAGATTATAATATTTTTAATGCAAACTATTTCAAAATTTTGATGTAGTTTTATATATGCCACTTTACGATATATTTTTAGATGATGTTTAGGAAGCCATTCATTTATAATGCCATTAGAGGAAGTCGATATAACATACACGACTACACAATTTTGGTTTACAAACAGCACCCAGTTTAATGGAGAATTCTTTGAATCATTTGTATATTTTTTAACATTGTTTCTCTAGTTAAAGCTCATACTCTATTTTTGTAAATTGTTGTAGTCCTACTCTTTTTTTAACATTTGAATATGACTCTAAATATATTCGATAGATGAATCAGCAAGTTTTAAATATTTTTCTGCAAGGGATGGAAAATTGAAGAACTAATCTTTGTTGCAAGTATTATAACTTAACCTACATAAAACATTCTTGACAGAAACTGTAAAACAAGAAACAGGCATTAAGATTTTAGGGAAGTGTGAGAATCATATAGACATTATTGGTTGTAAAATTTTGTAAAATAGGGAGGAGATAATATGGCATTTCTAAAAATAATCTTGATTCATATGAAATACTTTTCAATTTTTTATTAATTTATATTAAGACAATTGGGATTTCATTTCTAAAAACATGGATATCGGAGAGAAATTTTGATTGTAATATACTTCAGTAATGAAAGCCATCTACATTTTCTATAATTGAGTATCCAATTGTGTTATGGAATACACTTTCTATGTTTCCCTTATAAACTTTCACAGTGTACATTCTACTTTATTAATGATAGTTAATCTATTTTAAGATACTTTAAAGTATAAATCTATGACTGATGAATCTATGAAATTTGTGCATCACACTCTTCTGGAACAATAATATTTGTATTTTATGATCTTATATCTAACTTAATAAATATATTTTTAATGACTTTAAATAACTTAATATATGTACAATAAAAATATATCAAAATTAGTAAAATAATTATAAAAATTATTCAAAACTTCAAAATAAAATAATTCATCTAAATCTACACCTTGATGCAAAAAATACCTTGATCAAATCTAAAAGTTTAGTTACTTACTCAACGTCTCTAACGTAGAATTTCTATCTCTATATTCATATAAGATTAAAAATACTAGATATTAATGCATTTTTAATTTCGTTTCTTAGAATTCAAATGGAATAATTAACATTTACTTTCAGGTCTGTGTTTTTAATTTTCAGTGCTATCTTAATGAATTCAGATGTAAGAATGTTCAATGCATTTGAGTCATGGATATTTTGATACGAACAAAAAAATGAATAATGAAAACTGCTATAGGGGAGCATTCGTGGGAAATATTTAAGAGTAACTTTGCATAAAAGAATTTGTTTTTGTTTGCAGATCATTGAAGAGCAGGTATCGAGGATTTCAACTAGACAAAATGTTCAAAATGAATGTTAAGGAAATAGAAAAACTTGGAAAGAAACCTCAAAGAGAGCCGCAATTGATTACACCATCAATTGATTACGCATTGATTTTGCGTATACTGTCTCAAGTTAAAATTTCCAAAATATACAAAATGTGTTGTGATTTAAAATATCCATCATCAATTCCATAATGTATATTATTTTCTTAAATACCTATTTCATCACCATAGAAATTGAATCAACCAATCATTTTAAGTTTAAAATTTAAATAATTCAAATCTAAACAAAATGCGTGATTTTCATCTAGATACATGACATCTATGACGTGTTAACATAAAATTTCATAGACTTTGGATCAAGCAATTGAAAAAAAATGGATTTATAAGTATCCGTATTAAGGCAGTTTATAGGTCAAAATACTATAAATAAAATTTGAATTCGAAGATTACAGGAAAATTTCATACCTTTAAAAAGATTATAAAGTTATAATCATCTAATAATTCTAATCTATTACAAATTTGATGTTCAAAAAATCAATAGAATGTATGTTTTTTCTAATGTGAAACAATTTGTAAGATGAAGTTTTATTTAATTACATGGAATGTTTTACCATTGTTACAATAATTGCAATGAAGGAATAAATTAACTTAGTTTAACTTTAAAGTGATAATAATTCAAAATATCTAATAATTTGTAATAGGTCAAAGTACTATAAATAAAGTTTGAATTTGAAGATTATAGGAATGTTTCATACCTTTAAAAAGATTATAAAGTTATAATCATTCTAATACTTCTAACCTAATACAAATTTGATGTTCAAAAAATCCCAAGAACGTATGTTTTTTCTAATGAGAAACAATTTGTAGGATTGAATTAACTTAGATTGAATTGTTTCCGTATGCTACAATAATTGCAATGAAGGAATAAATTAACTTAGTTTAAACTTTAAACTGATGATGTTAAGAAAGATAAAGTACGCTAAAATAAAATGATCAAGCATTCCAGACAGAAGATAATAAATGAATGTTAGGAAAATTGAAAACAAATTTTAACTATTAATAAATATAACTATTAAAAATAAAGCTATTAAAAAAAATCAAAATTTATATTAAGTATAAAAAAAATTGAGGTCTGTTTTATTCTGTTATATATTTTGAATTGCCAAAATCGTGACTAAGCAGATGAGTTTTTGCTTTGTAGATGTAGATATAGGGTAAACTTTATATAAGGTAGAAATCCAATTTTAACACCGATGTTGATAAAAATGATATATTGATATTGTTTTAAATTTAAAGTGTATGATTCATAAAAGAAGATTATACCAAAGGAATGAGGAAACAGTATAATTTACATCACAGCAGGTAAATTTATTTTTAGTGTAACCTTTGTTGCAAAACATAAATTTCACATTTTAGAAATTGTATTGTATGCATTTCAAATTGATTTTTACTGAGATACATTTATTTGCAGGGTGTTCTAAAACATTTTAATTTTGAGGTAGAATTCAAATTTTGTTAGAATGTTGGCTTTTCTTTTGAGACTTTTCGAAATAATAACTGAAATAAGATTAAGTTGTAGGTTTGGATTGTAGAAACGATTTCATAATGCATTAACGAGTAGAAGAGGTGGCAAAAAAATGAAAAGCCAAATCTCATAATAATAACAGCATTAGTGCGTATGGATCTTATTAAATAAAATAATCATCCGTAAAATCTTTAATAATTTAATTTATCTACTAAACATTATTTTAGCATCACATTCTAAGTGTAAAAGTCCTTCTGCTACAATTTGTATTACAAAGTTTTATCGAAATTTAAAAAGAAATTAGAACCTATTCAATTAAGTAAAGCAACATATTTTATCCCAAAAAACTAACTTTCGTACGAACTTCGAGACTATTTTATTGTTTCTGAATACTAAGCTTGTATACTCTAAGAAAATAAAGTTTGAATTCGAAGATTATAGGAAAGCTTAATGCCTTTATATAGATTATAAAGTTATAACTGTCTTAATAATTCTAACCTATTACAAATTTGATGTTCAAAAAATCCCAAAAACGTATGTTATTTTGAATGTGAATCAATTTGTAGGATGGAATTTATTTAATTATATAGAATTGTTTACATATGCTACAATAATTTCATTGAAGGAATAAAGTAACTTAGTTTAAACTTTAAAGTGATAACAGGTCAAAATATCTAATAATTTGTAATCTAAAATAATTTGTAATAGGTCAAAATATTATAAATATAGTTTGAATTTGAAGATTATAGGAACTTAAAAATTAAAAATTAAAAATTAAAATTAAAAAATTAAAATTAAATAGCTTTAAAAAGATTATAAAGTTATAATCGTTCTAATAATTCTAACCTAATACAAATTTGATGTTTAAAAATTCCGAAGAACGTATGTTTTGTCTAATGTGAAACAATTTGTCGAATGAATTTTATTTAATTATATAGTATGCTTTACTTATGTTACAATAATTGCAGTGAAGGAATAAATTAAGTTAGTTTAAACTTTAAAGTGATAATGTTAAGAAAGTTAAGGTACACTAAAATAAAATAATGAAACATTTCAGACAGAAGATACTAAATATATGTTAGGAAAATTGAAAGCAAATTTTAAAAAAAATATTAAAAACTATAATTTATATAAAACATCAATAGAAAATTAAGGTCTGTTTTATTCTGTTATATATTTTGCATTGACAAAATCGTGAACCCAACTTCATTTAAACTTTAAAGTGATAAAGTTAAAAAAAACTGAAGTACACTAAAATAAAATGTTCAAGCATTTCAGACAGAAGATAATAAATATATGTTAGGAAAATTGAAGACAAATTAAAAAAAAAACTATCAAAAAATTTTAATTTATACTAAACATGAATAGAAAATTAAGGTCTGTTTTATTCTGTTATACATTTTGCATTGACAAAATCGTGAACTTAATTTAAACTTTAAATTGATAATGTTAAGAAAGCTAAAGTACACTAAAATAAAATAAAATAATCAAGGATTCCAGACAAAAGATAATGAATAATTGTTAGGAAAATTGAAAACAAATTTTAAAAAAATCTATTAAGAAATTAAAATTTATATTAAGTATGAATGGAAAACTAAGGTCTGTTTTATTCTGTTTTACATTTTGCATTGACAAAATCGTGAATAAGCATATGTTTTTTTGCTTCGCAGATATAGATATAAGGTACACTTTATATAAGGTAGAAATCCAATTTTAACACCGATGTTGATAAAAATGATGTATTGATATTGTTTTAAATTTAAAGTGTATGACTCATAATAGATGATTATACAAAAATAATTATGAAACAGTATAAATTACATGACAGCTTCTAAATTTATTTTCAGTGTACCTGTCTGTTTCAAAACATAAGTTTCGCATTTTAGAATTTGAATGTTATGAATTTCAAATTGATTTTTTATTGAGATACATTTATTTGCAAGGTGTTCTAAAATATTTTAATTTTTAGGTAGAATTCAAGTTTTGTTAGAATGTTGGCTTTTCTTTTTCGAATTTTCGAAATAATAACTGAAATGAGATTAAGTTGTAGGTTTGGTTTGTAGAAACGATTTCGTAATACAATAACGAGTAGAAGATGTGGCAAAAAAATTGAAAAGCCAAATCTCATAATAATAGCAGTCTTAGTGCGTATGAATCTTATTAAATAAAATAATCATCCGTAAAATCTCAAATAATTTAATTTATTTACTAAACATTATTTTAACATCACATCCTAAGAAGTGTAAATGTCCTTCTGCTACAATTTGTATTACAAAATTTTAACGAAATTTAAAAACTAATTAGATCTGATGCAATCATGTAAAGCAACATATTTTATTCCTAAAAACTAACTTTGATACGAACTTCGAGACTAATTTATTGTTTCTGTATACTAAGTTTGTATACTCTAAGAAAATAAAGTTTGAATTCGAAGAAATTAGGAAAGCTTCATGCCTTTAAAAAGATTATAAAGTTATAACTGTCTTAATAATTCTAACCTATTACAAATTTCATGTTCAAAAAATCCCAAAAACGTATGTTTTTTTTTAATGTAAATCAATTTGTAGGATAGACTTTATTTAATTATATAGAATTGTTTACATAAGCTACAATAATTTCAATGAAGGAATAAAGTAACTTAGTTTAAACTTTAAAGTTATAATAGGTCAAAATATCTAAAAATTTGTAATCTAAAATAATTTGTAATAGGTCAAAATACTATAAATACAGTTTGAATTTGAAGATTACAGGAAATTTTCATAGATTTAAAAAGATTATAAAGTTATAACCGTTCTAATAATTCTAACCTATTACAAATTTGATGTTCAAAAAATCCCAAGAACGTATGTTTTGTCTAATGTGAAACAATTTGTAGGATGAACTTTATTTAATTATATAGAATTCTTTACGTATGTTACAATAATTGCAGTGAAGGAATAAATTAAGTTAGTTTAAACTTTAAAGTGATAATGTTAACGTGATAATGTAAGTACACTAAAATAAAATAATGAAATATTCCAGACAGAAGCTGCTAAATAAATGTTAGGAAAATTGAAAAAAAATTTAAAAAAAAAACTATTAAAAAAGTAAAATTTATAATAAGTATGAATAGAAAATTAAGGTCTTTTTTATTCTGTTATACATTTCGCATTGACAAAATGGTGAAATTAACTTCAATTAAACTTTAAAGTGATAATGTTAAGAAAACTAAAGTGCATTAAAATAAAATGATCAAGCATTCCAGATAGAAGATAATAAATATATGTTAGGAAAATTGAAAACAAAGTATAAAAAAACTGTTAAAAAATTATAACTTATATTAAGTATGAATGGAAAATTAAGGTCTGTTTTTTTTCTGTTATACATTTTACATTGACAAAATCGTAAACTTAATTTAAATTTTAATGTGATAATATTAAGAAAGCTAAAGTACACTAAAAAAAATAATCAGGAATTCCAGATAGAAGATAATAAATAAATGTTAGGAAAATTGAAAACAAATTAAAAAAAACTATTAAAAAATGAAAATTTATATTAAGTAAGAAAGGAAAATTAAGGTATGTTTTATTCTGTTATAAATTTTGCATTGACAAAATCGTGAACTTCATTTAAATTTTAAAGTGATAATATTAAGAATGCTAAAGTACACTAAAAAAATAATAAGGAATTCCAGATAGAAGGTAATAAATAAATGTTATTAAAATTGAAAACAAATTTTAGAAAAACTATTAAAAAATGAAAATCTATATTAAGTATGAATGGAAAATTAAGGTCTGTTTTATTCTGTTATACATTTTGCATTGACAAAATTGTGTACTTAACTTCATTTAAATTTTAAAGTGATAATATTAAGAAAACTAAAGTGCATTAAAATAAAAAATCAAGCATTCCAGACAGAAAATAATAAATATATGTTAGGAAAATTGAAAAGAAATTAAAAAAAAAATATTAAAAAATTAAATTTATATTAAGTATGAATAAAAAATTAAGGTCTGTTTTATTCTATTATACATTTTGCATTGACAAAATTGTGAATTTAACTTAATTTAAACCTTAGAGTGATAATGTTAAGAAAGCTAAAGTACACTAAAATAAGCATTCCAGACTGAAGATACTAAATAAATGTTAGGAAAATTGAACGCAAATTAAAAAAACTATTAAAAAATTTACATTTATAATAAGTATGAATAGAAAATTAAGGTATTTTTTATTCTGTTATACATTATGCATTGGCAAAATCTTGAACTGAACTGCATTTAAACTTTAAAGTGATAATGTTAAGAAAACTAAAGTACACTAGAATAAAATGATCAAGCATTCCAGACAGAAGATAATAAATATATGTTAGGAAAATTGAAAACGAATTTTAAAAAAACTATTAAAATATTAAAATTTATATTAAGTATGAATGGAAAATTAAAGTCTGTTTTATTCTGTTATACATTTTGCATTGACAAAATCGTGAATTTAACTTAATTTAAACTTTAAAGTGATAATGTTAAGAAAGATAAAGTACAATAAAATAAAATAATCAAGCATTCTAAACAGAAGATAAAAAATAAATTTTAGCAAAATTGAAAACAAATTTTAAAAAAAACTGTTAAAAAATAAAAATTTATATTAAGTATGAATGGGAAATTAAGGTCTGTTTTATTCTGTTATACGTTTTGCATTGACAAAATCGTGATTTTAATTTAAACTTTAAAGTGATAATGTAAAGAAAGTTAAAGTACACTAAAATAAAATAATCAAGCATTCCAGACAGAAGATACTAAATAAATGTTAGGAAAATTGAACACAAATTAAAAAAACTATTAAAAAATTTAAATTTATAATAAGTATGAATAGAAAATTAAGGTCTGTTTTATTCTATTATAAATTTTGCATTTACATAATCGTGAACTTAATTTAAACTTTAAAGTGATAATGTTAAGAAAGCTATAGTACACTAAAATAAAATGATCAAGCATTCTAGACAAAAGATAATAAATAAATGTTAGGAAAAGTGAAAACAAATTTTAAAAAAACTATTAAAAAATGAAAATTTATATTAAGTATGAATGGAAAATTAAGGTCTGTTTTATTCTGTTATACATTTTGCTTTGAAAAAATCGTAAACTTAAATTAAACTTTAAAGTGATAGTGTCAAGAAAGCTAAAGTACACTAAAATAAGCATTCCAGACTGAAGATATTAAATAAATGTTAGGAAAATTGAACGCAAATTAAAAAAACTATTAAAAAATTTACATTTATAATAAGTATGAATAGAAAATTAAGGTATTTTTTATTCTGTTATACATTTTGCATTGACAAAATCGTGAATAAACATATGATTTTTTGTTTTGCAGATATAGATATTGGGTACACTTTATATAAGGTAGAAATCCAATTTTAACACCGATGTTGATAAAAATGATGTATTGATATTGTTTTAAATTTAAAGTGTATGACTCATAAAAGAAGATTATACCAAAAGAATGATGAAACAGTATAACAGAAGGTAGTAAATAAATCTGCAGCAAAGTAGGAGGGAAAAAAAGGTAGAGAATAAATTGAAACTTTTTTACCTCCATCAAGGATATCAATAAATAAGTGCGGGCAATTATTTTTCAGTTGTGGAAAAGAACCATAAATTCATGTTCTACATCATATTTTACAGAAGATAAGAAACTCGGAGAAGCAGTTTACCACAACACCATAATTCCTAACCGCCGGAGTCCTATTAATCAAAGCACATGAGTAGCCGTAATTTCTCCGCCATCTGCCTTTTTCTTCTGAGTAAATCTTATCTGCGGATCTCTGAAATCTGAAATGATTATTCTGATCATTTGGAGATGATAGCAAATAAAACATCCTCTCCCTTTGGTACATTTTGACAAAAATCGCTGTTTTAAAGTGATGAGGAAGAAACAAACAAAATTACATTTGTGCCACGTTTATCCTATGCTATAATACGAGGAATGGTTGTCAAGTCGAAAATCGCCCCAGAATTAATAAACTGTAGTAAACTTGGGGATCTGGGGTTTTTGGTCACGAGGAATCGATTGGCATCGGTTTTGACGCACTAAGGTCACGTAGTTCGGCGATACAGATAGAGCCAGGTTCGAACCCCGGTGCGGGCAAACTGTTTTCTCATGCATCCAAACCAAGTGAAAATTGGTACCCGGGGGTTTTCGACCACGAGGAATTGATTGGCTGTAGTTCTGACGAATTAATAATAATAAAAGTCTTTATTGATTTGTCTTTATTCCTTGATATCGGTTTCCATTTTTATTTTCTATCAACTCTAAATATTAAATTAATGTAGCAAAGTATATATAACACATAAACGATATAGTAAAAAAAAAATAATGCAAACAAAAATTTTGAAAACCAACCACAAAAAATTAAAACATAATGCTTCACTAACGTGCCGAAACAACCTCGCCGTTCAATTTCCAAAGCCACACTAAACACAGAGCATATAACTTATCAAACTCCGTAGCCGCGTTAGTGCGTCTTCGGCATACCAGGAGGTGCCGCTCTGACGCGCCAGTGCGTCGGTGGCAGCGAATGTGTTAAGGAACTGATTTCGATTTCAAATCACCGTCAACAAAGTTCGACATTTCAACATTCATCAGATTTCAAGCTACATTTTCAACATGCAGAACGCACCTCTACATGAAATGCTTCAAGGAGCCGGAATTTTGGAACAACAAGCGATCAACTCAATTATACCCGCAAATGGACAACTAGAAGATACCGTCATTGTCAGAATGCTTCTCCATTCAACACAGTTCAATCTTTACACTGCTCACTTTGTACCATTTCTTTAATTGTATAATTTTTTGTTATCAATTACATTTTATTTCCTATGACTTTTCAAACTTTAATTTTGTATAGAATAGTTCCCTTTCCAAACAACTTTGTTTAGAATAGTTTACAATGGTGCACTTTAACCGGTTATCTTTCCACTAATGGTTTCACAAATTTTCTTATGGCA
This sequence comes from Pardosa pseudoannulata, assembly GCA_032207245.1. NCBI lineage: Eukaryota > Metazoa > Arthropoda > Arachnida > Araneae > Lycosidae > Pardosa > Pardosa pseudoannulata. The sequence continues at coordinate 50,147,043 of CM063498.1, forward strand.
TGTATTGCTTTGATAAATCACAATTGAAAATTTAAATCTTCGCGTTAGCTTCGATACCTGTTTTCTCCGAGCGGAGCTCGGTCACCCGGTACTTATCTATAAAAAGACATCATTCAACTTCAACTTAAGGTATCCGTCTACGTTCCTAAACTTTTTTCTTTAAACGTAAAAACTAGTTCATGCTTTTACATTTTTAGATTTATTCTTTATATTATCATAAAGAATTGCAGTTAAAAATTTATTCCTGGAGAATTTTTTTATAAAATTTCAAATAAATTAAGAACATTTAGTATAATTACAGGGTTTTTGCAAAAGGTCTAATTTTTTAATAAACTAAATTATTTCGATGTTTTTTCATGCAACACATTCTTATACACTGGAAGAGTGAATCACCTAAATTCTTTGCTTAATTTACATTTGGTAAAAAATTTTGGTCCTTCAAAATTATACACATTCAATTTTTAATGAATTTTCAATACTTTTATATATAACTATGAGTGTAACATCATTAAAAATTATCCAAAATTAAATCTTTTACGTCATTCACTAAAATACTATCAAAAGCATTTATAATAATTTTCAACAAAATATTTTAAGAACTTTTTGAGAAATCACATTTTAAGTTTCAGCATTTTATTAAAAATACCGTTCTGAGAAAAACGTATTTGAAGTTTATGATAGGAACTTTAACTATTAAAAAATTAAAATACATGTTTAAAATTCCCCACACTTTCATGCTTCAAAACTTTCTAATTGCCAAGTTGCTAATTATTAAATATACTAGAAAAATGTTTAAACTAATCTTCATGAAAATTTAAAAAGTTTTGTCCAAAAAATGCTCTTTAAAAGGCTTTAAATTCACAACTTCCGGTTCCGATGTCGCTACTTCCGTTTTGTTTTGACAGCTGTCACTGATGTTTAAATACTGTAACTTTTCCTTAAAATGCCGTAGAAACAAAACAAAAACAAGTTTTCAAGCCCAAAAGTTGAAATTTTACAATAGAGCAATGAAAATAAATTATGATTTTGGCAAAAAAATGACGTTTTCAACGTAGACAGATACCTGAATTAGCTTACTCGATGTCACTGAAGGTGTGGTATCTTGTTCAAAACTGCATTTCAACGTATTTATGTTATACGTTTAAAAGAACAATGGATTCTAGAAACTAAGATTTAATCAATCTGTTTTAAAATTAATCAATTTGTCTGGAAATTTCAGCATGTTGTTAGTAATATAGGTACTAAGAATTAATTATTTTAAAAATTATTAATAATTGCTTATAAAACCACTTTACTGAAAAACTTCCAACCGCACCACTTTAACATAATATGGATCTTTTAATTTATAACATACCTTTCCTATACTTAATTGCTATCATAATCATTCGTAGATATTTATTTTACAAATAATGAACAATAGTTACTAAGACATTAGCTTACGGGTTCACCAATGCTATTATATTTCAAGATCATTATCAAAAAAAAAAACTCTGGAGAATGCAGTAAAACTGTGGAAGGTTTGAGTTAATCAGGGTGTACCACGAGAAGTCCTGCCAATTTACACCCCTTGTGGAAAATGTTACAAAAAAGAAATTATAGTATAAACATCCACTATTTCGTACTCAAATTGCACATAACAGACCTTTTAAGTTCAGATCAAACAGATTATTCCTTCGAAACATATTAATTTTATGTAACATTTGTTTTCTATTCTTGAAAATAAATAGTTACTAAATTTTAGAGGGAACGGACATTTCGAAAAAAACAAAAATGTTTCAAGTATTTATGAAAGAAAAACATATTTCTTTCTAAAAAAAAGTTTAAAGTTATTTTAAGTAAAAATGTATTCTACCCTATAGTAACTAGTATACTCATGAAATGACAAAATATATAATACAATAAATTTCATTCTTACGTATATTTAAAATTCATTGAGAAAAATTAGTAAAGTTCAACCAATTTCACAAACCTGAAAGTCAAAGATGTCCTTAACAAAAAATTGTATTCCTTCAAAATATATTAATTTTAAGTAACATTTGTTTTCTATGCTTGAAAATAAATAGTTACTAAATTTTAGAAGAAAGGGACATTTAGAAAAAAACAAAAATGTTTCAAGTATTTATGAAAGAAAAACATATTTCTTTCTAAAAAAAGGTTTAAAGTTATTTTAAGTAAAAATGTATTCTACCCTATAGTAACTAGTATACTCATGAAATGACAAAATATATAATACAATAAATTTCATTCTTACGTATATTTAAAATTCATTGAGAAAAATTAGTAAAGTTCAACCAATTTCACAAACCTGAAAGTCAAAGATGTCCTTACCAAAAAATTGTATTCCTTCGAAACATATTAATTTTAAGTAACATTTGTTTTCTATGCTTGAAAATAAATAGTTACTAAATTTTAGAGGAAAGGGACATTTAGAAAAAAAACAAAAATGTTTCAAGCATTTGTGAAATAAAAACATATTTCTTTCTAAAAAAAGTTTAAAGTTATTTTAAGTAAAAATGCATTCTACCCTGTAGTAACTAGTATACTCATGAAATGACAAAAGATATAATAAAATAAATTTCAGTCTTACGTATATTTAAAATTCATTGAGAAAAATTAGTAAAGTTCAACCAATTTCACAAACCTGAAAGTCAAAGATGTCCTTAACAAAAAATTGTATTCCTTCAAAATATATTAATTTTAAGTAACATTTGTTTTCTATGCTTGAAAATAAATAGTTACTAAATTTTAGAGGGAAGGGACATTTAGAAAAAAACAAAAATGTTTCAAGTATTTATGAAATAAACACATATTTCTTTCTAAAAAAGGGTTTAAAATTATTTTAAGCAAAAATGCATTTTACCCTGTAGTAACTAGTATACTCATGAAATGACAAAATATATAATACAATAAATTTCATTCTTACGTATATTTAAAATTCATTGAGAAAAATTAGTAAAGTTCAATCAATTTCACAAACCTGAAAGTCAAAGATGTCCTTAACAAAAAATTATATTCCTTCGAAATATATCAATTTTAAGTAACATTTGTTTTCTATGCTTGAAAATAAATAGTTACTAAATTTTAGAGGAAAGGGACATTTCGAAAAAAACAAAAATGTTTCAAGTATTTATGAAAGAAAAACATACCTTTTTCTAAAAAAAAAAAGGTTTAAAGTTATTTTAAGTAAAAATGCATTTTACCCTGTAGTAACTAGTATACTCATGAAATGACAAAATATATAATAAAATAAATTTCATTCTTACGTATATTTAAAATTCATTGAGAAAAATTAGTAAAGTTCAACCAATTTCACAAACCTGAAAGTCAAAGATGTCCTTAACAAAAAATTGTATTCCTTCGAAACATATCAATTTTAAGTAACATTTGTTTTCTATGTTTGAAAATAAATAGTTACTAAATTTTAGAGGAAAGGGACATTTAGAAAACACAAAAATGTTTCAAGCATTTATGAAATAAACACATATTTCTTTCTAAAAAAAGGGTTTAAAGTTATTTTAAGTAAAAATGCATTTTACCCTGTAGTAACTAGTATACTCATGAAATGACAAAATATATAATAAAATAAATTTCATTCTTACGTATATTTAAAATTCATTGAGAAAAATTAGTAAATTTCAATCAATTTCACAAACCTGAAAGTCAAAGATGTCCTTACAAAAAAATTGTATTTTAACTAGAGTTAGTTTCTTAACCTTTTAAAGGTCACTCATTTAAATTCTTTGGAATTTAATGAAATTAATTCAATAATGGTATCTATAAACTTTAACAATATAAATGCATATTTATTTTTACATTTCTTGAGGGGGTAGGGTGGAATTTGAGGGGTGTTTAAAGTGCAAAACCCTTGTACGGAGTGAAAATACTTTTATAAAGGTTTAATTATGCAGGGGAAACAATGCTTATCATAAAAAGGGTATAATAAAGAAGAAAACGAAACAATTTACAGCCGAACGATATCCACATGATAGAGCGCTGCTTTTACGTACCGGAATTCGTGGGTTCAAATCCCACTGCAGGCATAGATGTTCGTAGCCGTTCGGAATTAGCTTTAAGCGGTAAGTCTCGGTCTGATTATCCTTCGTGTTGCAAAAGAGTAGACCGTAGCGCTCTAAACCAAACAAACAATTTATAAGTGTTGTTTAGATATATATTTTTTATTTGGGGTTATAAGTGGAAAAATCATATTACTGACTTTTCCAGGTAAAGCAAGTTTAACCACGTATATTTCAAATGAAATATGGAGCTCTTGTATACTCTATGTTGTGAGTGGGAAATGTCATAAATATAGAAGACCTAAAAAATCTATCGTATGTTTTTTTCAAAAGCAGAGAAAGAATTTAACATGTGGTTTCGCTCTGAAACCACTGTCCGTTAAAGGGTTAATGCTGTATAATACGTACGTTAAAATAAGACTTTGCTTGAAGTGGGAGATCCGTTTTAAATAGTTTACATTATATTTTATAACATCTATACTTATATAAATTTTATTATAATAATTATGGACTTATTTAGGGCTAATATTAATTTCGATTCATAAGCATTATTGAAAATTTTAAAAAATGGGTTAGATTAAAGAATTTATGCGTGTGGGTAATTTACTTTTTGTCTGACACTGTTTTGGAGAAGAAATAATATTAAATTAATTTACTTTCCTTTATTTTGCTCAGTAAATATTTGTTGAATAGGTATAATATGAATAGAATTTTGCTTTGCTTTTGAACATTTATGAAAACAAATCATTTCATATAAACTCTGGCTGGTAAAGCTGGGGGAGTGGCATTGAACCGGAAGGGATCGGCAGTAATAGTGGAGTCCTTATGGGCCACTGGTGACCTAAGAAGAAGAAACCAAAATTTACCTTGTGTACTTAAAATCATTTTTTTTATAAAATCTATTGGAAATTTATTTTTCTTCACATCTTCAGAAAGAATAATTTGGTCATTTCTTGCTCTTGCTATTCTAGTAATACTTTAAGGTTTTTTCATCGAGAAAACTTACCCTGCATGAATCTTACAATAGTTTTCCAATAGGCTACACATATATTGTATTAACTAAACCTATTTTGTTGGCTAGATTGAAAATTTTGTAGACTTTAGCAATGAATTCTTGTGTTCACTCTTACATAGCTTCGGCCATACTTTCCTCTGTAGTGCTTTCACAGTTCTCTAATTCGTGCTTCTTCAGTAGCCATAATATTATAGTTTGCCATAAAGCTCTATTATATTATATATTGCATTCATGGTTTTTATTAATAAGTTGTTCGTATATCCACTACATATAATAAAAGATAAAATTCAATATTATTTTTTTTAGTTTTAATGTTAGCATAAAAGCTAGAGTTAGCATAAAAGCTAAAACAGTGTTTAGGGGGTTTTATGGCATATTTATAGAATTCTAAAATATGCAACATTAGACAGTTTATATCAAAAGCTAGATTAGACAGATGTAAATATCAAAATAGTACACTATTTATTTACTTTTTTTGTTTTATGGTCTTTGACCTATTTCATTTGGATAAAGTTACACACAGTAGCCAAAATAGCAAGCTAAATGACATTTTGACCAAAAATTCCCTAAATATGAATAATTATAAATATAAAAAATGTTCAATTTGTATCACTAACAAAAGCTTTTTTTTTTTGCTTCTACTTTAAAAATTATTTTTTCTGTCTTCACAAATGTACAAAATATTATGGGAAGGATCACATTAGATTAATGTCATAAAATACAATAGTTTTAACTACTCGTGTGAGAAATTAATCTTACGTGTGACGAACAAGTTTTTTTTCTTGTACTTATGGGTTACACGGAACCTTAAACCATACAGCAAATCTTGCCAACATGTGGAAAAAATAAAGATTTCACTCTATTCCAGTTGCTGATATAACCATTAATTCGAGTTAATTTTCAACTAGCGTCAATTAATAGAGACTAATTTGAATTTAGTGCAGTGGTAATCCTATTACATTGTCATCTAGGTTTCAAAGCCATTTTGTAACGCTGTGTTCAACTCAAACTCAAAAACTAAAATACTATTCCAGGATTTGTATTGAATTTAGTTTGTTATTCATGTCAAATGATCACATTACTTTTCAATTAAATCTTATACCTTATTAGCTTTGTCTGGATGTGTACATAATGAGGGTAAATGATACGAGGAACTTATCAAGGTCGATTTCGAATGGCTACAAGCATCTATGAAAACAATAGAATTCGAACACACTAACTTTGATAGAGGTGAGAATTACCCATTCTGTCATAGTTTTGCTCATAAATCTTATAGAACCCATAAAATATTTCAATGTACATTAATGGATGATTTTGTCGATTCGAGTAACATACAGTTCGAATTTTTATGACTGAAAACTGAATTGTTAACGTTCACTATATAACTCTTGATAAACGTAATTGAATAACATAGTTAAAGGTTTAAGTAACTATATAATAAATAAGGTTATTATTCATTCATTTCACTAAAATATTCACCCATTTATGATGCATGTTTAAATAGAAAATATATTTGTATAAAACATGCATTAGACCTAAGAACAAACATCAATTTCGTATAGTATTCAACCCATAGAAGGCTCTTTCATATTTTATTTTCATGAACATCGAGGACATAGCTCTTTGTTTACTCATGGAAAGTAAAAGAGCAAAAAAGTTCGAACTACGGAGATAATACTTTTAGATGAAATGCCAGGTTAAAGATTTCTTTTAGGAAACCCCTAGAGGAACCACATGTTTTTGCTTTGTCTCACCATTAGAAAAAAAGACACTTGACGAATAGTTCCCACACGCCGACATTGTCATTCAAAGAACTGCTATTTATCAACATATACAGATAACAAGAGATACTCCTTTATTTGTCTTCACTTAACG
>CM063498.1:50158945-50161445 GCA_032207245.1 Pardosa pseudoannulata
ATTGTGTTACTAAATAATATTTTTTTAATTTACCACAGTTTAAATATTAGTTAAATTCTGTCAAATTTTATAAAGGTTAAAAAACTAGATTTTTTGAAAATCAATCCTTGTCCTGGAATTTATGAAGCGGTTGAACCTCTGGATTCTTGATGAGTTAAGTTTAACAAAATTCAAAGCAAATCTTTAAAACGTTCCCTTTAAACGAAATCCCCCTCCCCACCTTTCCCGCGTTTAATGCCATTATTTCAAGCCATATTTTCCCCAGTTAAGAACAAGCTATTAATTTTTACACATAATAAATAGGTAAAAATAACATTTTTTTACTAACATTATGACATTATTAATTTAACCATTTCTTATTTTAAATTATTTTAAATATCGTTTATATTATTTTCATACGTTTTATCACTGAACTTAGATATTACGTAAATAATTTTCTTTCATATTTTTTTAAATAACAGATTAGGCACATATGTGATAATTTTAAATTTAATCATCGATTATTTTTTGTTGCAATGAAAATCTTATCACCGGTATTAACAACAGATTCTTTTCATAAATGTCTATGTATCTATTTCACAGACTATTAAATATCTAGCGTTTAAATTATATATCTTTGAAAATCGAAAAACTTTGAATATTTGTTCGTTTGTGTGTTTGTTTTTTATACATAACCACGCGGTTTGACTAAATGAATTTTAAATGATTCGAAACTGCATTCCCAATTTCGGGAGACATTAGAGGACTATGCAGAGGAGTAGAGAAGTTTTGAGCGTGTACCAGATAATTCTCAGCAATTGCGTTGACAGGGTTATGCCCATGTACAGAGGAATTTAGAAGGAAAAGGAAAAACAAAGGCAACAGCTACACATCACTATGTTTCTCTCCATAGTAAGTGTGTTTAACCCTGTCCCGGCCGGAGCCATACAGTCTGTATGAATGGTCGCCACGACGGTAATCACCACACCACAAGGTGTTGCTGACCTACGAGAGTTCCGTCATGGTTCGAGAATGATGTTGACGACCCCAGTAAGGAACAATACTACAAAGTAAGTTCGTGACTACCAGGGAAGTCTGAAGAGAAAGATCACTCAGGAAACCCCGGGTTCGTGAAACCCGAGTATACCTAAAGGAGGTATACCCCTTGAGGTTGCAGACGGCTATCATTGGCCTAGGAGGGACACTCCTAGTTACCAGGGGTGCCACGAGGAGGCTGATAGCTGTCCTAGGTGAGGTACCGTAGTACAACACCCTGAGGCTCATCCCCAAAGCTGCGCCGTAGCACTCTCTCCATAGTAAATCCCCCCTGTCTCTATCGTCAGCGCCTCCAGCAGAAGTCTCTGAGTGAACCTAAAACTTCAACAAGTCAAGTGAGAGCCTCTCTCCGCCACCAACACAAGATTCTTCGCCTCTCTCAGAAAGAAATGTTGATTAATGCTTATTACTAGATAAGGTTTTGTAATTAACCTTATTAATTAGCACTGACACGTTTAAGTAAATACATAAGCTGGTGTAATTTTTGTCTTAAATGTGTAAAGTATAAATTCTGTTTACATATTTAAAATATTCGTGTACCCGCATACGCGAAAATCCTACCTCGCGGTTTTTCAGCTTTCGGAAAAAGGTTCTGGTAACCTAAACGAGGAATTACTGTATTTCTATTTATATATTTGTTTATATATTTCAATATAAAATACGAAAAGTTGGTTAAAAATTAAATAATTTACGATCTATTGATATTTAACTGAATAACAAAATTTAAGCTCAAAAAGCCCGCTGCGAAATGTACCGACACACAATGTGTTAAGTAGAGTAAAAAAAACCTAGTCATGGGAAGACCTGATGAGTACAAAAAGTAATCTATATTGAGCCTGACGTAATACTTCAATGTCTTGGAAAAACAGTTACCGTCTTTTTAGCTTGGTATTTGAGACTTGGGGTTTAAGCCGAAATTCTTAAATAATGCATAAGGAATGAATAGAAAATACTCCATTCCGGAGTATATTCCGTTATATAAGTGCATTTCTAGACCATCTCGAAATGCATGGTGACAAAAATGCTCATTCATATTTAGGGTGTAGCGATGAATCAGTAAAGACAAAGACCAAAAAATCACCGCAAAAAGCATATGGTAATGTCACGATCGTCATCGCTTTTACTGTCGACTCTGAGTGCCTTTTTATACTTGGGAGAGAAGAAGGGAAGGAAAAAAAATCCTTCTATTTTAGAGAGTCAGAAATGATGATAATGCTGTCCGCAGTTGAATGAGATGATTCCCTTTTTGTCTCACTCAAATGGTTCATATCGAATGAATAATGTATGTGCCAGTAAGCAGATGTTTTTAATGTATCGAAGTAGGTAAAAGAAACTCAGGAAATAGACCATGATCCGAAGAGAGATGCTAATGAAAGATGGAATGACTATTATGTATGATACATTTGGTATAGCCTTAAAATAGCTTATTCTTCCATTCTTTACCGAATTCATATGTATTTTCTAC